>JACCIC010000054.1:2487500-3042458 GCA_018907035.1 Sycobia sp. Sy_11 | reverse complement strand
CTATATAATCCATGTATTATTTACATATTATTTTAAATTACTGATATTATATTTAACTTTATACAATATTTCTCATATGCTCCATATATATATCTCATATACATTTAACTGATTTTTGATATTATGTCTGTCCTTTCTCGCCACTCATGTCCCTAAATTTTTATATAATATATCATATATGCATATCGTTTCCTCTCTTATTATGTGCAAAAGCACATGAATATCGTCCCTGCACCTTTTATACCATTTTACAATACCACATATGACCTTCGCTACACATAGAAGATAGTCTTATCTTAAATATATACTTCATCGATATACTCAAAAGAAATAGCATATATATATCAAGTTGGAGACTAGAAAAGATCAAGGAAATCATCAGCATTGTAAGACTTTATAACTAATAAGCGTATGCAATAACAAGGATACCACACTCAGTGTATACAGGACAGTGTTCCCCCATCGCTATCGATATCGCTTCCTTTTTTTTATTAACGATTACTACAAACATAGCATAAAATACTTTATTAAATACAAATACTTCATAAAGAAAGGGGCTCAAGTAGCAGAAGATCTTCTCTTTCTTTCTCTCTCTCTCTCTCTTCCTTCTGACAGGTATAACCTATATGTTTGACATATAGATGCACAGGGAGAATTTTGAAAGAGAACAATTCCCATGAAGGAATTGAATTCTCTCAACTTTATAAAGTGGAGGTAGATGAGAATATCCACTTCAATAGTAGAAATTAATTTTAAATCATTTTTAAGAAAATTAAGGACATTTAGTAATAAAACACTGATGGTAGTGGGACTGTAGCCAAGTATGATAGACAACTTGGTAAATTGAAAGAGAAAAGCCAATGCCGCTAGTCTCTTTTCATCTTCTGAAAACAACTGGCTCTATTTAATTATTTAATTGACATACTGATGAATATTTATCGTCAAGCTGGTCATTTGGACAAATAGTGCTGAGGATATATATAAACAAACATAATTGAAAACATAAGGAGGAAATCACACGCTTAATTACAATAACCTCTTAGTACTGTGAGTATTCTTTTATTTTCAGCTGCTAAATACTAAACTGCTAAATACTGACTAATAATAAATAACCTCAAATAACATTAAATAATAGTAAGCAGAATGATTAGTATAGATGTGATATCGACACCACTACAGTAAAATAGCTTTATAATGGAATACAAAATAATGCAATAAATATATTAATCCAGTTGAAGATTATTACCACCATTTATCATAAATAACAACTTAACAATAAACCAGCTAAAGATACAATAACCAAGTAAGTATAGTAGCTGAAAGTAGTAATAACAAGACAGGAAACCGCATAACGAGAGGACCAATATAGATGAAATAACCAAAAACCAAAGGAAACATTAACGAACAATTGGATATCTTTTCTTTTAAGGACAAATGAGTGGATATAATTAATAACAATAGTAAACATAAACTAGACGTGTAAATAAAACCAAGTAAACTTCTTAGCATTGACAAATAACATAACAATTATAACTAAATAAACATAAATAAGTATTTTCTGTGAAAAAAAAAGAAAAGGAGGGAGAGAAAATATACTGTCTATATACATTTTTTTTATATATGTTTTTTAGTGTGATATGACTTTTTTAATTATTAATAAATAAAGCAACAAGAGGAAATTATATAAGAAGGAAGACCTACATCAAGAAATTATAGAAGAGTTTTCTTTTTATTATTTAATTCAGCGTTACAAAAGAAAAAAAGGGGGAGAGGACTTTATCTTTTCTCTTCCTTTTCAATAAGTCTCATTTGAATTAACTACTGTCAGTCAGGAATACTGCACTCTAAAATAGGTGTAGCCAAGAATAACTGCAGTACTGGACAAATAACAACCTTAGTCAAGGTAACTGGGATAACAACAATTCAATTCAATATAACATAGTAACATATTAACAATAATAATAATAACAACAATAATAACAATAATAATCATAATAACAATAATAATAGTAACATAATAATAATGATAATAGCAACCAACAATAAATAAATTTTGATAAACAATTTTTTTTCTCTCTCTATCAACAAATTCGGAACTACTGTTTCACACCTAAATTAAATCAGTCTTAAAATTTTTTTTTACTACAAAAAAAATTTTTTTTTTACTTTACCTTTAGAAAAATTTTTTTTTCTCATTGGTATATATAAATCAGCACACAGAATAATAATTATTTTCTTTGAAAAAAAAAAAAAAGATTATAACCAATCTGATAAATAATCACACCTGAAAAAAAAGAGTATTACAACATAATAACATTCTTTTTATTATTATCTACTTACGTTAAAAATCAAGTCCAATTCGTGCATTTAGCATTCTCTTTATAATCAAGAAAATTTTACTAGGATAACTACTTAGTCCACTACTACGCATATAGACGAGTACAGAATATACTGGAAAGAGCAAAATTTGCTACGATTTGGTTGGAAATAGTAAGGTCCAGAAAGAGAGGAGAATACAATTTTATCTCCGGCTAGGAAAAATACGCTTTTAGATTTTACTTCAAGCACATATAAACAAGAACACATCGAACAGCTGTTCTTAAATTTTTATTATACATATACCGTGTCGTCTTTATTATTTTACATCCATATCGTGCGTCGTCCCCCTTTCACAACCCCACCTAGGAATAATGGAGCTCCCTCAAGAAACCAGGAGTGAGATAGATGAGGAAAGAGCAAGACTTAGCAACGTTTACGAACAATTGCAAAAGGATGCGTTGCTCACAGAAGCCGAACAGAAACACCTACGAGTAGACGAGAATTTAACCACAGTAAGAGACAGATTACTGCGCTTCGAAATGCGGCGGCTGTTCGGACCAACAGCCGCAGAATGGCACGCCGCAAAGGATGAAGCAAGACAGACAGACGGAGATATAACGGAACTATCAAAGGTTTTGAGTTCCACCGCACTCGATCATATAGATCATGAAACAGCTAATATCAATACTGCTGAAAACGTAAACCCTACAGAACCGCACATCGCCACCACGGCACCGAATTGGCCGAATACCGCCTCGTACATGGGATACCCGTACGGGCCATGGCCGTCACCACCGTTGCACAGCACGACCACCACGGGAGTTAATCATCTCCCCGCTGCTGCCAACAGCTGGCAACCTCTGCCTGGAGGATGGCCATTCGCCCATCCGGCACTGTTCCAACAGTACGCCGCGATGCCACACACGGGTACGCCCTGCACAACAGCGGGAGCGCAGCCCACGCCTAATGCGGCACCGACAACCTTTAGTCACATGAACACCAGTCGACCCTTCGAGAACACCTATCTGAAGGAGACACGGACTGGACAATTGCTACGCCAGTGGAAGGTGCAGTTCACGGGAGCCCCTCGCGAAGACGTAGAGGAATTTATTGATAGGATGGAAGAGACGATAAACAGTCTCGACATCCCAGCGGCTGACATTTTGAAACTAATTCCAGGGATACTGGGCGGCTCAGCCCCAATCTGGGCCAGACCCTTATATAAGCAATGGCGTACCCTGGAAGAGTTCAAGGCAGCGCTGCGCCGTCAATTCAGGCCTATCGACTATACTCTACGCCTAGAAGAGGAATTGCGTGACAGAACGCAAGGCTCAAAAGAGCCCATTGGCTCTTACCTCAGAGGCATACGTGTCCTGCTAGATAAAATGGCACCTGCACTGACACTGGAAGCACAGCTCGACAGGATATATAGAAACCTGCATCCATCGTATATGGAAAAGATCAATAGAAGCGAGTTCCAGTCCATCGACGAGCTGCAATTGCTGGGCCAGCAAATTGAGCTGAAGAGCGAGCTCACAAAGCGATATAAAGAGCCACCGGCACAAGACGAATGCATGGTAAGTACCGCGGCCTGCTCTCCGTCGGAAAGGGCGAATAGACGATCGAGACTGGCGGCAATCGATAACAATAAAAACACGGCCCCGAAGAAAACGGTTACGATAAGTGAACCATCCGCCTCAGCAGACACTAGAAGCGAAACTGTACGATCGTATTTCCACAACTCACGGACAGACACCCGAAGAGACAGTCTGTCCCCCATAGTCAACAGGGAAACAACGGCAAAACGAACAGAAGAGAACAGGCGACAAAGAAGTCCATCGCCACGGTATCGGTCACCGTCCCCCTACCATAGAAGACCACCACCCTCACCCAGATACCCCTCACCTGTATCGGCATCACGTCCAAGCAACCCCTCTCCATCCCCACCATACCGACACAGATACCCCTCGCGAAGTCCCCCACGTCACCGAGACCATGAATCACCGAGAAGGAGACCACCTGACCGACAATACCGATCGCCTAACAGAGACGATCATAAGTACCGCTCGTACAGATCGCCTGACAGGCGAGACCAGGAATCTCGTTCCCCGACACGAGAGAACGGACGACGTTCTAGCAATGGACCGCAGCGGGAGGACTACAGGCCCTGTTGGACCTGTAAGAAACCAGGGCACTGGGCAGACAGATGCCCGGATAGACGGAAAGTCTACTGTTATAATTGTGGCGAGAACAATGTCACGACATTGAATTGTCCCCGCTGCAGCCCACGGAAGAGCTCGGGAAACGAGTAACGAACGAGGATGCTGGAGTCGAACTCGAGAATCCCTACAACACGACTCCAAATATCACAGACGACGAATACGACTGCCCCAAAGCCAGGGATGTAACTCACATACATCCCAACATCAAGGCACCCGAGGAAGAAAACAGATTCTTCCTCAACATTGAGCTGATGGGGAAGATATTCCCAGCGCTGATCGATCCTGGCGCTCGGAAATCCTACGTAGGCCCTGGTCCCGGCAAACTGGTAAAGTCAGCTATTATACCGGTGCGCTCCTATATGCAGATGCCGGACGGCAAGGTATGTCCTGACGAAGGCGAGGTCGATCTGTCACTAACGATCGACAACCAATGGTTTAAAGCCCGCTTCAAAGTATCGGCCTCCTTGAAATACGCCATGATACTTGGTATGGACATACTTTCGTCGCTAAAGATGACCATCAACTTTGCAGACGTTACGTGGCACACGCCTAAGAAAATCATCAGGCGTTTCGTCACCCAACACCGTGACTCACCTGAAGCTATCACGGCTATCGCAGCCATTAACGGGGTAGCACAATTAAAGGACACAGAGAAAAAAGAAATGGACCGAGTGTTACGGCACCTTATACCGGAAAAAACCGGAACGCTGAAATTGGCACGCATGCAGCCACATTACATTGACACCCAGGGGCACCGTCCCATAAAACAGCGTCTCCGGCGAATACCGGATAAACTCCTCCAGCAGGCTCATGCGGAAATTGACCGATTGCTCGAGGAGGGTATCATAGAACCGTCAGAAAGCTCGTGGAGCAGCTGCCCGGTAATCGTCCCTAAAAAGGACGGAAAAATAAGGTTCTGCATTGACTACCGGGCAGTCAACGCTATCACTAAGAAGGACGCATACCCTCTTCCGCATATGGATGTCCTGCTGGACAACTTACGTGACGCGCGGTACCTGACTAAAATAGATCTTAGTCAGGCCTACCACCAGATACCGCTTGAAGAGAGCAGTAAAGAGGTCACCGCCTTTGCGGTCCCGCAGAAAGGCCTCTTCCAATATACGAGACTACTTTATGGGCTAACGAACGCCCCGGCCACCTTCCAGCGAGGTATGGACCTTGTTTTCGGGCCAGCGTGGCAACCGAATGTCTTCGTGTATATGGACGATATTATCGTCGCTACGAGGACCTTCGAGCAGCACCTTTGCGAGGTGAAAGCGGTCCTCACCCGCTTGAACGAGATAGGTCTACAGATAAACAAGGAGAAATCCGAGTTTTGAATCAACCGTATGTCTTGCAAACCGATGTGAGCAACTACGCTCTAGGAGCAGTGCTAAGCCAAGACCACCACGGCGAAGAGCACCCGATTGCTTACGCAAGCAGGACATTGACACCAGCTGAGACAAACTATACCGTCACCGAGAAGGAGTGCCTAGCCGTCCTATGGGCAGTAGAAAAATTCCGCGGGTATTTACTCGGCGAGAAGTTTACGGTGACAACTGACCACAGTAGCCTTAAGTGGTTACACACATTGAAAGACCCAACAGGACGTTTAGCTAGATGGGCAACAGCATTCCAAGCGTACAACATGGAAATCGTACACAGAAAGGGAGCACTACATCATGTGCCAGACGCCCTATCAAGGCCCCCTCAAACCCAGAGTCCTCTACCGCAACTCTCACCACCCATGAAATGGACGACTAGTACCGCCAGAAAAGCGCCGAGATCCAAAAACACCCGGAGTTATATCCCGATTGGTCGATAAAAGAGGGACGGTTGTATAAACATCGGCCAAATGACATTACGAAAGCGCTAGGACACGACCAGGAGGACTGGAAGCTCGTGGTAACCTCTAACGACAGAGAGCGCGTCCTCCATGAGTGTCATAACACTCGGACCTCAGGGCACTTTGGAGTGGATAAAACCACTCACAAAGTCGGCCAGCAGTACTACTGGCCAGGTATGAAAAGAGACATACACAAACATGTGAAACGCTGCCCTGAGTGTCAAATACACAAAGTGTCGCAGAGAGGACCCACGGGCTTGATGTCGCAACGAAACATCGAAGGTCCCTGGAACAGTGAGCCGCAGATATCATGGGCCCGTTCCCGACCAGCAAGGGACAACATAAGTATCTCTTGGTGTTTCAAGATCTTTTCACCAAATACATCGAGATACGCCCATTGCGGAAAGCAAATGGCCAAGTGATCACACGGGCACTAGAAGAACAGATTATCTTCAAGTGGGGTTGCCCGAAGTACCTAATTTCGGATAATGGTACCGAGTTTGCCAACAACTGGCTAAAGACCAAACTCGCGGAATTAGGTATAGTACATCAATTTATTGCGCCGTACCACGCACAGGCCAACCCTGTAGAAAGAGTAAACAGGGTCATCAAAAGCATGATCGCGATTTTTGTCCAAAACGGCCATAAAAACTAGGACATCCACCTCCCAGAGTTGGCATTTGCAGTAAACACAGCAGTGCACGCTAGCACCCAGACATCGCCGGCATTTTTAAATTTTGGCCGGAATCCCCGAGAAATGCCGACGTATCGTCAGTCTCAAGATTCAACGCTGCAGGTGCAAACATTAACACCACTGGAATGGCAAAATCGCATGAAAAGATTGCCCGCCATCCACAATCTCATAAGAAAACACCTGAGCGCCGCAAGTCAAAAACAGGCCAAATATTATAACAAGGGGCGCCGAGCGGAAACATTTGAGGTAAACGATACGGTATGTCGACGCAACCATGTTCTGTCGTCCGGTCCCAGCCAATTCTCAGCGAAATTGGCCCCAAAATTTGTAGCTCCCTGTAAAATTACGAAAAAGATATCCCCCGTCGTATTCGAGATCAAAGACATGAATGACGGGAAAACGACAAAGGCACATATATCAGACCTCAAGAGATATCCTCCACCTAATAGCAGTAATTTATCCACAGGTATCAACAGCGAGCAGCAACATGTACCGAGTAAACGGACGAGGCAGAGGACTGCGTCGATCGGGCATGTCCGATCAGTCCAAGAGACCTGGGGACGAACAAATTCCCCCATCCCTCGCGTACGACCCAAAACAAATGTGGGGGTTAACTTCCAGAAGCGTAACCGCACCAACGGTGCACATACGCAGAAGTTCCCCGAACCGCTTCAATACTACTCTCGATATGGAGAAAGTAAGCGAGGCCCTCGAAGACGTACGGAAATCGCGACTGAATTTAATTCAGTTCCGTCCCGATACAACACAGGAGTTCGTCGAAGAGGAAGCGGCGATGCAAACTATACCAATAGCGGAAGCATCATTCGCTCCCTCGCTATTGGACACAAGCATACCGACCCCCGAGGACCGCGAAAATCCCACCCAACCCCAGACCCAAACCATTAGCGACAACGCCCCACACCCCAATGGAGAGTACTTAGAGGAGGTAGCTCAAGATGAGCGCGAGCGTCCGGAACGACGTAAAATTACCAACACGGCAGGAAATGACACCTCCCGCGAGCGTCCGGAACGACGTAAAACTACCAACACCGCAGGAAATGACACCTCCCGCGAGCGTCCGGAACGACGTAAAACTACCAACACCGCAGGAAATGACACCTCCTGCGAGCGTCCGCAACGACGTAAAACTACGGAGAAGGCACTGAAAGAACAGTGCGAGCGTCCGCAACGACGTAAAACTACGGAAATTGCACAACATCAACAGTGCGATCGTCCGCAAAGACGTAAAACTACGGCAAACGCAGGATATAACACCTTCTACGAACGTCCGCAAAGACGTGAAACTACGAAAACTCAAGAAGAACGCGACCAGCAAAACGAAGACATAGAACATCAACAGAAGGTAGAAGGTAGAGAACCGGCAAATGAGGAGGAAGATGGATACATTTCCGAAGCAACCTCATACAAAACGGGACCATTAGAACCGTTACGTACAAAGGTCCGGGTACAGAAAGATTTTACCCCGCACGACCACATACGTTCGGTCAGCCCGTTACCATATAGGCCAGGGCCCAGGATTCTTAAGCGACATCCTGCCAAAAAGCCACACGCACCTAAGAATGTGGAGAAAGTAGTATATGTGAGCACCCCGGAACATGGAGACGTTCGACTATATCGTGGAGACCGATGTGCGTTCATGCGGTCTATCGCGATACAACAGGCAACCCCACCTAACCGCACATGATGCTCACGCCACTACTAAGGAGAGATACATCATTCCGACCAAATACAGGAAGGCAACAAACGATGTTATCGCAGAATCCCCCCAAATCGCCCCACAGCAAGGAAATACCCCCATACCGTAGCCCCAACCCATAACCCCAAACAAAACAAAGAAAGCAAGAAAAGGGTTAACCCATTCACGATACCACCACCGGAGAGTAAAGAAATAGAAACAAGCCCAGTGGCGCGCCTGAACAATTCAGAAGAAGAGGAAATCATAGAGGCAATTGTCACCAAAGGCAGCAAGAAACTCCCAGGCTTGATGGACACCCTTATCGCACCACCCCCCAATTTTATCCCGCCCATACGACCCCACCCTTTACTCCCCACAACGCCACTTCTGGGTCTCGGAAGCATGCGTAATTGGTCCTTCACGGGCCCAGCTGGAGCTGAAGATTCGGGCCATGGCGAGGCAGCAGTAACAAACTGCTGGAATTGTAGCGAGGTCGGTCACCGCTACAACGCCTGCCCACACCCCAGATCAAGGAGATTTGGTTATAGGTGTGGCAGAGCCGACATTGACGTTGGCACGTGCACGTCCTGCCGGCGGCAGCCGACCCCTGCCGTTCCGTCTTGGGAAGGGGAGGATGTTAGAGGGGTAGAGAAGACGACACGTCAGGTGTCAGAAGACTTGGTGGAGCCACTAGGAATGGCGAACGTGAATGAGGAGGTGACGGGAGCGCCAATGTCAATACCGCCAATGATGGAGCAAACCATTAGGCAAGCGGCAGCCGCCGCGGGAGCTCAGCAACCATTACTCATTATAATGGTGGATAAAATAGCGCGCGAACAGAAGCACTAGAAAGTATAAATGGCACGGATACATAAATGGCGCGAAGAGGAGCACATAAGTATTAAAATGGCGCGTGAATAGGCGCAACACACATATTAAAATGGCGCGCAAATAGGAGTACATATGTATAAATGACGTATAAATGGCGCAAAGAGAAGTACATATGTATAAACGATACACAAAACGGCGCAAATAGGAGCATGTGCGCATAAAATGGCCCAAACAGGAGTACATGCATATAAAAGGGCGCAAACAGGAGTAAGCTCAGATATAACTGGCGCAAACAGGAGCAAATATATATAGAGGGCGTAGACAGGAGCAAACCCCTATAATATGGCGCAGTCTATATAAAAAGCATATAAAATGACGTAAACAAGAGCCAATCCATAAAGTGACGCCCCGTGAACCTTGGCAGAGCAACGATACATGATGTATTGCGAGAGTATATAGAAAGGTGCAGGCATAAAAACGTAGATATTTAGAATAACGCCCAACACAGAAATGGAAGAAGTAGCACCCCTATCGTTTTTTCCCGTACGGCCATCCCCATGATTCCCCCACCACGTCCCAAGAGAGGAAACGGTACCCATGTATCCCCATGGAAAATATATATGGAGTGAGCGCGAATCGTGTTAAGGGATGACCTGGAAAATTGAAAGAGAAAGGGATATTAGAGCCAACCCCTCAGCCGAGATACACTGATGGCACAGCGTCGGTGGGTGAGGACAAAAGCAATAGCATCATTTAGAAGAGCGCACAATGGCTCCCATAGTAACTAGGCTACTTGCTCGCCCCACCAACGCCGTACCAACCCCGATAGGAACGTCACTATCGACGACTATTTTTCCAGCGAACATGCGACAAGCAGAAGAAGAAGAAGAGAATCGCAAGAAAGAAAGCGAAATGATTGCAAGAAAAACACAGAAGCGAGCGTTAGAAACCTGATTAGGTAGCCAGGACAGGATTTATATTAATATTAGTTATAGTTTTTTTTCGTGACCTAATAATAATATATATTTCTCTAGGATAAGTGTCGTTAGCAATAGGTTTGAATAGGGCTTAGTTTATAATTAGACGTAGGGAAGTAGTAATAGGAAAAACAAATAGAATTATATCGAGTCACAGCGAGCAACCGACGACCAAGCGCTGCACCAGCGGGTGCAATCACATTTTTCGTTTTCGTTATCATAAATTACTTTTTTTTGTTTCTCGTTTATACCCATGTGAAGGGTAAACCAATGGTCGACGTTTTTTTTCCTTTTTGCCCAAATCATGTATTGTCCCCCTACCGTGTTTTTGTCAAAGAATGTATGATCCCTCACCGTATGTAGTTAACATCGGTGTTAGTCCCCACCATGTTCCCCGAAGTACATATACGACGTTCGCGTCTCGCGTACGGACACCCTGCACAACATTTCGCGATCACGCGCCCCCCCTGCGGTTTGGCAGGGGGAGTTTGTAACCGCCCGAACGGCGGCTGTAGGTGAGAGCGCTCGTGTGAAACCGCGAGTGTTCGGGCGTGTCCGCGAAACGATACGCGCGAGCCGCGAGGGCGCTGGAAGCGCTGTAGGAAGTAAGAAGTTCGGAACGAACTTCGCATTCTTGTCTTGACCTTCGTCAATTCGAGTTCTCGAGTTGGTTTTTCGTCGTACACCTTTTTCCTTTTCGTCCCCGACGCACCTTTATTCTGTCCCGCGGTAGAATACCGTGGTTTTTGCCCGTTCGCGATCGTATCGTGAAGCGTAAAGTAGGGTCGCAGTTTTGCGCCTTTCGCGGGAACGCGTTGTAAGTTTGCCCTCGCGCAAACTCCGTGCGAGCGCATCGGTGTCGACGAGGAGAGGACACGCGGCGACATCCTCGCATCAGCCCCGGACTGTGAGTGTAAGCATTGAGGAAGCGTGTACGCGTTGCCATACGCGTGCCGTCGTGAGCCAGCGACGCCATCAGCGGCTACGAGCCGCAGCCACGCGCAACCGCGCAAGCCAGCAGCTAGGTGCGAGAGAGAGAGCGCGCGCCCGGTCGCCCGGACAGCAACGACCGCCAGCGACCGCACCAGTGAGCGCCAGCGACAACATCAGCGAGCGTCAGCGACAGCACCGGCGAGCGCCAGCGACAGCATCATCGTCGTCGGCGGCAAGTAGCTTTTTGCTTTTGTTATCTTATTCATGTGTGCGTATAGCTAGGTCCTGACCCGCCGCCGCACCCGCGCGCCGCGATCTGCCGACTGCATAGCTTCGCGGTTCAGCCGTATAATATGTATCTATCGCGCGTAGCATAGTGATTAGTTTTATAATCCCTTTTATCGTATCGTACTGCCGTAAATGCGTTCGCGTATAAATTGTCCGTTATATATAATATGTAATGTAATACCGTTGTTCCCACGTGTTTCGTCGAGAGCGTCCCGTTCCGTTTCCCGTCCCCGTAGATGTTAGAGGAGTGCATAATTATCTGAATAATTGATGTAGTGTCGCGGAACCCGCACTCAGTACTAAGTATATGTATCACTTCATTATTGTAAATAGTCGGTTTGTACAAATAAATGTTAATATTGTAATAATCTGATAAAATCACCCGCGTGGTTCATTCTCCATTCCCCGTCCCCTTTCAGCGGAGTGCACGGCCAGCAGCGTGGAAGAGTCCACACACACACACGCAAGTGAACAGTAAGTAATAACCCGATTTTGGGGTTATAATATATATATATATATATATATATATATATATATATATATGGTTTTTATATTTCCGTTTTTTCAATTAAGTACCGTCACTATTTTCGTGGTGATGCTATCTGAAATTCAAGCAAAATGGTATGGCGAATAGCATATTTTTTAAGCAGACGATGGATATTTCCTTTTTATACAGAAGTGACGATATATTATTTATATAGTTTCGCGATTGTTGATAAAGAACCCTATTTTGCAATCATTTCTTTTGTTCAAACTAATAAAAGTCTCTTGTCACAATTTTGAAGTTAATATAATGTATAAAAACAAAAATATAATTGTCGCCACAAATTATATTCAGTATGATTTGGCGTACAGAACCATTTTAGAAGAGAAGGAGAAAGGAAGACAGAGACGGAGAGAGAGACAGATTTTCTCACGTAAGAGAAAATAAAATTTACAAAAATCAAAAGATATCCATAAAGTGTGAGAGTAGTGTCAGATTAACCTGAAGAACAAAAAGGTAATACCGACTAACGTCACACCTTCTTTAGGATACGAATCCCAAAGTCAGAGATGAACATTCGTTTGAGCTGGCCTGGTATTAATACTTTAAGCGGACTACTTTGAATTGATGTTCGTGATTCAAGACGCCACCTAGTGCCCGCTGGTGAGACTGATTGTTAAAACCATTAACTTAATTTATTGATGAAAGTAAAATGATTTCAATAAAAAACATAGCCTATGTCCTTCCCAAGATAATATATAATCTATATGCCAAATTTCAGAACAATCGGTTCAGTAGTTTTTTCGGTTATCGTGTAGAAACAAAAACACGCTCTGTCTTATATAAATTATATGATAATTTATATAAGACAAAGTTTCTCTTATATAAATTAGTATGATAGATAAATTTTGATGCATATGCATAAAACAATAATCCTTCGGGGAATCCTGCGATGAAATCGACTGTTTTCTTTACGCCGTTCCTATGCAGCTGGACTTCTTGTTTGTAAAAGGATCCTATACGCATATTCTGATATCTCGTTCACGCCAAAAATAATATCTACTGGTTGCTGAGATAGTATTGCAAAGTTATTTATTTTCTTTTCATTTTGTAGGTGTATTCCACCTCGATAGTATATGCGAATATGATACTCACTGGATTCGTCGTATATAGTGGATCACGGGTAAGTTGAAGTACCGTTTCTCCATATACACAAGCAGCTCCGCGTCTCTCGAGGATTCTACCGATATTTATTGAGTCAGTTGTCATTAGCGCTCCAGTTTTTATTAGGGCATGGAATGATAATCCGTAGCACTTGATTATCACGCTAAGTTCCAAATACACCTGACAGATGTCTTGTTCCTTGGGGTACTGCATCTCGACTGAATCTGTGGCCCTCTGATCGACCCTTATATAGTTAATTCAGGGTGGTATAGTATCTAGATGATTATATCTATCTCGTAAATCTTTAATATGTATATGTTTAATAATCTTTCCTTTATTATCTTCTAAGTCGAAAATGATCGCAGATTTCATTTTGCAGATAATAAAAGGACCCAGATGTTTAGGAGATAACTTTGCGTTACACTATCCAATTTTACCGTATAATTCGTATGATCGTTTATATACTTGTTCACCGATTCCAAGGGCTGGATGCTGTTGTTGTCCGAAGCTGTCCAGCATCCGATGGTGATTCTTATTGTATCTTAAATCTTTTCTGTGTGAAGTATGGCTTTAGTTCTGTTCCAGATTTGAAACACCTGTGCTTGCAAGTGTGTCTGATCCATTAAGGTGGAACGTGATCGTTCTATGATCACTCAAGGTCCAATTCATGACGGCACATCCTGTGATGGGCAGTCAGAGTCTATCACTTGTAATCGATTTGCGGCAATTAGGAAGTAAGCGCCAATTTCCCATTACCAGCATCGGTAACTTCCGGGTGCATCAAGTCTGTTAGATCAAAACTCGTTTGATTGTATCCTGAAAGACCATTGCTTTATTTTAGCCTCATCCCCTATGCCCGCTCCATAAATTAAGAATGAGGGATCCGTTACTCCTGCACACGATCGTGGATGTCAACAGTTGGTATTTTCAAGCCGGAAGTGACCGCCCACTTGTGGGAGTCCAAACCTTAATTCAAGCATGATGCGAAGCATTCTGGTCAATCTCATCTTGATTTACCCAGCATAGAAGGATACATCATACAGTTCTTGGTATCGGTATGGCATTTTTTTGAATTGTCAAATGTCGCCTGTTGTATTAATACTGTTTGACGGAGTAATTTACTCTTTATATTCAACGAATCTTTCTGAATTGTTTTTATTCTCGTAGGAAGCTCATCTAATGTTATACCGTAATAAAAAATACCAGCATGATATAAGTATGCATGATAATAGTAAACAATAATCGTTTCCGTTGTTCAAGTGGTAAAATAGATGCTAAATATTTATGAAGAGCCAGAACCTACCATCAGGAGACATTATTATATTGCACCAAAGCTTCAAGAACACATTGATAATTGAAAATCTATGAATTAAAAGAAGTAAAATAAAAGGACATTATCGAGAAACCCAATCAACTAAAACAAATTCACACAAAAAGGGTACTGCCAGTTAACCGAATACACACACATACACACACATACACAAACAGAGAGAGAGGGAGAGAGATAGAGAGAGAGAGAGAGAGAGAGAGAGAGATTTAAAGTATGATCTTGTAAAAACTACAATAACAATTATTTGGGGGAAATTATTTCTCCCTCTGGTTTTTAGCATATGAAGAATAATCGGCCAATGTTCTTGTCAAGTATATCTTCTACTTACAGATATATTCGATATTCTTCTTATATATTATCATGCAAATTGTAAAATTCTTTTATATACAAATAAGCTTTTTTATGAATGTTAAATAAGCATCCGCTAACTAATGTCGTCAGAGAAAAAATTATAAAGCAGAAGATTCTAGCATGGTAGAATGCTTTTATTATCATTAAGTGAAATACAAGAAAAATACTTTATTCATATTATTATTTATAAGATTTTAAATCAAATATCTTTATAAAATTGATATTTCTACTAAATTAAAGATTTTATTTGAATCATGTCTAATGACACACGTTCTGCTATTTGAAGATAATTGTCTAATGCATTCTTGAGTTGTTCGTATACCTGAAAAATATAACAAAAAATGAAATATGTATTGTAATTAGGATACAATAATTTAAATATAAATATAGAAGACACAATAATTTATTTTATATATTGAAAGAACTACATGATAGAATCCTTGAAGATCTTTATAAATATTTTTTATTATCAGAAATTGACTTCTTATATTTTGTTTAGCTTGCGTCTGTAAATTCTTATCCATGTTGTTTCTGATCTTACTTTTAAATATGACATCCAAATATCTTACATAATTGATTTGTATACTTTTCAAACAGGTTAATAGAAACATAATAAAAATGACATACTTATATCGCGAAAATAGTTTACATAGGTTATTTATGAGAATATAGTTCTATCAAATCTACGTGTGAATAATAATTGAATGCAATTGTTTTTCTTTGTTAAGAAAATACTGTAACAACAAACGAAATAGATAAATAAATCAAAAGTACAATTTGTGAGGAGCATATGAGCTCGCACAGTAGTGCCAGAACAGATTGCGGCATAGTCGAATTGTAGAGAACATGCGCGATTTGGAAAGCACGAGCGGATCAGGCAGCGCAAAAGACTCGCCATATCTCGGGATGCGGGGAATGCAATCGCTGTAGCGTAAGTTAAAGCCTTCGGCTATATTTAGCAACTTAAGTAATATTCTGCGCATAACCAGATCGGTCAAATTTAGGAGGCTTATTGTCAGCGTATTTCATGTTCAAAATCACTTAATGCATGCGCTGCTTCAGCGCGAGCGGTATTATCCACGCTGGAACTCGAGGAATACATATATTAGGACGTTCGATGCTTGATTAATAGTAAAAACAATGAATATTGTGCGATCTGATCGACACGTTAAAAATAAATTTAATTAATCTCAGTATTTTTTTGTTTCACAGACTGATCAACAGATTGAAAATTTAAAGCAAAAAGGAGATGCTTTCAACAATCCTAATCGGAATCCAGTGAGCAAATGATAATTATGTTTAAATATATTTATTATTGACATTTTTGTACATAAAATCATTATTATTATTGTAGTCAACCTTATTCCGAGACAGTGGAGGCGGAATACTAATATTTTTCTTGGCGGGTTCAGCAAAGGCAAAAAAAAACTGCTATGGGACAAAACTCGGAGGTTGAGCGATCGAGATTCTATATTGGTTGAAGCCAACCTTTGAGTTGCACGACCGCAGTCGCCACTATTACATGGCATCCACCGGCAAAAGAGCTGACAAATATGAACTCCTGATCAATAGTTAAACGAGTACATGTCAGTTAATAACAGCGTCAATAAGCCTCAAAATTTTATGGCGGAGAATGCTCCAATAATCGCGGTGGCTAGAATAGCTCTCGAAATTAGTAAATGACATTTTTCATTGTGATTTTTCCCGCCTTTCCCGAGATTCGTGGCCCGAAATCGCGATACCTAACGAACGGTTAATTCCATAGGAATTTTCGGCACGACGACTGCAGACATTATATACCTTGCAACCACATGAGAACCAATTTAAATTGGCGACGCTCTCTCTGACTCAGTTTCTCTCCCTCCCCACCCCATTTCAACATGTATTGTGGCGAAGTATTTGAATGTATTGTTGCCTTCTCTGAATTTTAAAAAATTTAGATTTTTATCATTTTAATAATTTGCTATATGCTTTTATTCATTTTTGTTCGCTGATAACAAAAACCAAAAAACGATCAAAATATTTCGCTTCCAACCAATTTTTATCCAAAATTAATGTTATAAGGCTCAAACGAAAGATAACAATATGTAGTTTTTCGAAATATTTTCCTCAGTAATAATTTTGCATATTTATTACTAGGTGTACAACTTGCCTGCCGACGTTTTGCAATAGACGGCTGTAGCGCTCAGTGGTAGTCGAACTAAATAGATCGTAGAAATCATACAATAAGCTTAGATATTTGTAAAGATACAGTCACCGAAATATTAGTCGATTTTGGCCTGCATCATAAAGTTATTCTCCATTAAACATGTCAGCTTACAAGCCAAATTCTCGTCATTTGCGGGAGGTTGTAATTTTCTGCTTTAATATGAAGAAATCTGAGGCTGAGGCTGATAGAATGCGCTCCAATACCTGTGGGGACACCGCTATTAGTGAAAGAACGTGCCGAGAATCATATCAACGCTCCAACAACGGTGATTTTCACGTCCAAGACCAGCGCGATGGTGGAATAGAAAAGGTTTTTGAAGATGCAGAATTGGAAAGAATCTCAACAAGAATTGGGAGCATCATTGGGAGTGACGTAACAAGCCATTTCATAACGCCTGAAAGTTATGGGAATGGTTCAGAAATAAGGAAATTGGATGTCCTGCGAGTTCAAGCCGAGTGATATTAAACTCTGTTTGTTTGCATACAGCTGCTTGCAAGGCAAAGACAGAAGGGATTCTTGCATCGCATTGTAACTGGGGGCGACAAATGGGTTTATTACGATAATTCCAAGCGCAGAAAATCATGGTCATACCCCGCCCACGCTTCCACGTCGATGATCAAACTGAATATTCACGGTTCTAAGGTCATGTTCAGTATTTGGTGCAAATCAATAAATTTTTTTAAATATTCATTTCTAAAAAAGTAACTATTTGTAATAATCTTAACTTAATATAAGATTAAATAAGAGTGATCTCTTGTTTTACAAGGTAAGACACAAGATAAAACGTAAATTTCAATAGCATTAAAAGTATATTCCATATTTCATTAATTATTGTATGATCTTACTTTCGTTCAGCATTAATTAGATGAACAATTAACAGAATTTTTGCAATTTCTTTTGAATAAAATACAGCACAAGACTGTACGGATTCGTCTGCTGTCTTCTTCTTGCAGTTTTAATTTTATTTAGATACTATTGGGGTACTTAGGAAGATGGAGGATCATGTCGGAACGGGCGGATTGATTAGGTGAATAACTCCTTGAAATTCTTTTACATTCTAAGAAAAGTGACTCTATTTATTCAATAACAGTCATATTTTTATATTGCAAAAATTTATCATATACTTCACTCTTATTTTTAATTAAATATACTATAACCAACGTTAGTAGCTATCTATAAATGTGACATCAGCTCGAATGATACGTGGCTTCGACTTCATTATTTTTCTTGCTGATTGCATACACTAATCACATAATGTCTTCAGAATCTGATTGGAAAAACATTGCGGCAATTCCTTTTGCGTCTTCGCGGCTCTTGGATTAAATAATAAAAGCTTCGGTTCGGACACTCATTCCCTCTAAGTTCTTGAAAAGCATTTTCTGTCTCATTTCCCCATATAAATTTGATATCTTTCTTAGTTAAATCCGTCAATGGAGAGCGATTCGTGCAATTCCGGAATAAATTTCCTAAAGAAGCTAGCTAAGCCTAGAAATCTTCGCAGTTCGTGTACATTTTTAGGTCTTGCGAAATGTTCGATTGGTCGCGTCCAGTTCCCGGTTTGATTTTCCCTTCTCCAACACGAAACCCTAAAAATTCAATTTTTCGCATTCCGAATTTACATTTCGTTAAATTTAATGTCAAGCCGGCTTTACTTAAAAGTTCGAAAACATACGATACATTTAAACATACGATGCATAAGCTCATCCCAGTCCTTTCCTATTATATATATATATATATATCGTCAAAATACGTCACTGCAATATTTTGCTTACGAGTGGGTTCTAATGCAATTTTTATCACTTTTGCGAAGTACATTAGCGCATTGACTAACCCAAACATAGCCCTCCTGAACACGCCCGTGTTATAAATGCGGTTTTTTCTTGAGCTGACTTTGATAAGGATACTTTTCAATATCCTTGCACGAGATCCAGGATAGCAAAACGTTTTTACACACTTTTTCTAAGAATTTGTCAAAGTTAGGCATTCGAAAATTCATTTTGATCGTATCTTAGTTTAGACGTCGATATTCTACAACCATTCGCGGAGTTCTATCCGTTTTCCTAACAATAAATGCTGGACTTGCATATGGCGAGCTTGTCTCTACTATAATAACTATTCTCCTTACCTTCATTTACTATCTTCTCTAAATCAGCTTTATCTTTCGGGTTTAATTTATATCCCTTAGAGCTACACGGTTTACTTCCTTCCCTCGTTTCGATGTGCATTTCTAAGATATCCGTACAATCTAACTCCCATGTACTTTTCGCGATACAATTTCGGTACCTATTCAACATTATCACAAGACTTTCTTTTTCATAAAACGTGATATCGTTTTCAACAACCACTTCGCTAGTTAAAACTTCGTTATTGCGCGCTTCCTTAAATACGGGTTGTATTATTAAATAAATATACTTAATACTTCCTTAAATATCCTGTTGCCAGCCCGGATAATTTTTGTTACATTCTCCATGTTTACTATTCTAAGCATTATCTCATTTGCATCAATTTTCACTTCAATAAAATTAATGGATTCTGGTTGCATATTACAATTTTTACTCGCGACCGCGGAAGAGCATTTATTTTTTCGTCTTCGATATTAAACATATTATATATTTTGATTAAAGCGCAGTTCATTGCCTATTCGATAACAATTAATATCTTCTGCTTCAGTAAACGGCTTGCCTAAAATAACGTCTATATTTTGCGCATCATCCAGTACTATCCTAAATTGTATTACTCGTGGCTCCAGATTCTCAACGTCATTTCCTCCTCGATATAATCCAAGGACGTTACAACATTTTTACTGAATCCCTCTAATGTAGACGTCGCATGATATGTTCTTAAATTATACTTAACTACAAACGATGACTTTATTGTACACATCGACGCTCCCATTCTATTTGATCTAACGCCACGATATCAAGAATTTTGATTTCCCGTAAAAAGTTACCTGCAGCGGACGTGGATTTTAATTTATTATTATCAAACAACTTTCTTTTTTCGGTAGAAATTTTTGCATTTCTTATCGGCGCGCAACATTCGTTCGATAAATGTCCTGCTTTACCGCACTTAAAACAAGTCAGAGGTTTTCGCGGTGCTCTACAATCACGTGCTAAATGATTGCTCGCGTCGCAATTATAGCACTTACTTCGTTGTTCGATGGCTCGATGCATGGCGTTTGGGCTCCGCATCATTTTAGTGTTTGATCTTCCTGCTGCTACCGATGGCAGTGCTGGTCGCTGTTCGAAGGTAGTCAGACGTGATATTGCCGCTTACTACATACTGTGCTGTTCATAATAGGATGGTCGACTTGCCATCACATATTGAGAGCTCCGTTGCTGATTTTGCGCTTGTCTCCCTGCGCCGATCCTTTCTCTCCTGAGTTTGTCAATCCTTTCATTTTTAACGATATCTCGATATATAGATTCTGTGTGGGTAATGCTGCCCAATGACAACGACCACAGGTCCTTCGATCGCAGACCAGCTACTATTTCTGTTTTGGTTTCTTCAATATCTAGTCCCAAATTTTTACATAGAAAAACCTTATCGTGAAAATAGCTGGTGTATCCTCGTACTGTCCTTGAATTCTCTTAATCATTATTTCAAATTTTTCGAGTGTGCTTCTAGAGGCGGTAAACATTTTTTATAAGCACATTGTGAACGTTTCATAGTTCGTCATCTCATCAATTTTTGACATGAACCACTTGTGCGCAGCCCCAATGAGATGTGCTTTTTGCAGTGCAATACGCAATGGAGTCCGGCCATTGATACACATCCTTTGCGTTCTGTAAGTCTCGTAACCACGCGTAGTCTTCTTCCGACGTTTCAGTGCCCTTGAAATCTTTTATTATATTTGGTACATCGGGTACAACTGTATATGTTGCACTTGAACTTCTGATTTGGCTTTCCAGCAATTTTGCCATCATTTCCATAAGATGCCTTGTGTATGATTCAAAGCCGTTTGGTGTTGATTCTCTTGAATTTTGCTGTACTGCGTCATGTTTGCGAAGTTCCTCTATCAGTAACGACCTTTCTTGCTTCATTCGTCGAACCACTTCCTGCTATTCGAATATTTGTTTGTCTTGCTCACTCATCTTGCTATTCACTGTCGATTCTATGTATTTATCTATCCCACTTCTGATTTGTTCGCGGTAGATGAAGGGGCGTATAATACACAACACACAAGAAAAATACCAATCCTTTTAGCTTTATTAAATTTATTTAAATAGTAACAACAAAAAATAAAAAAGATACTTAATTAACGTTCTATTCACAAGGTTAGTATCTCATCACCTCGTTTTTCCCCTCTCCTTACCTTAATTATACAATTAGTCTTACTTCCCTTCCTACGCTCGCAAAAGCAAGTTTCAATCTGCCCTTTGGACTTTTCCAACATTAACATTGTTTCGTTTGGAACAATTCACTCGCATTACAGCTTCTAACGGTAACATTCGTACAGGTATACACTCGTTGAATTCTTATACTCCATCACATTGATTGAAACAAATAGAGTCAGATGTTACCAACTCTGGACTGTAACCTGGGTGAGATATAATTTTACATTCGCTGTTCTCAAAATAGATTTTGACCGAAGCGACAACATGTGAGCGTGCGTTATCGTAATGAAAAATGATGGAGCAATGCCTGGTATTCAATCCTGTCCATTTATTCAGTCATTCTCGATTCAAACGGATAAGTTGGGTTCGATCAATGGTCCTTTGATTGTTTGACCACTCGGAAGCAATTCGAAGTATATGACACCCTTTTAATTTGACCATATTTACATGCATATTTCAATTTACTATCGATTACGCGAGTTCGCCAGGCTTCATATGCAATTTCCTGTATTTAGGGTTATTACAGTCAATCCATTTTTGATCGCCAGTCAAATACGATGCAAAGTTAAATTATTTAATACCATTATAGCAACATTTCAGATATGCGAAATCGCCGTTCGACGTATCTCTGCGATAATTCCCACGGTACACAGTTTCCAACCTATTCAATGAATCTTAAAGCTTTTAGGCGCAGGAAAACGGTTTGTTGCGTGACGACCAATGATGTAGCAAGAAAAACATCTGATTTCTCGTCTTGAAATTTTTTGGCTTTTCGGAGTGAACGCTGTCTTCAACATCAAAATCACTACTCTTGAATGATTTGAGTCACTCACGGTACATTGATTCACTAATGAATTCCGTCTTATCAGTTTCCGAAAGCCAAACGGTAAACGTAAGTCGCAGTTTTCGTCGTGTTGATGAACAGAAACAGCACTTCCTACAAATGATGTTTATTTGGCTAGAAACTTGTCATGGTTTTTCTTGATCAAATAAACTACATAAGAAAATGCTGAAATATAATGCTGCAAAATTGTTGACCGATACACAACCTACAAATATAACACATGAGGTCTGACATTTCTGCCCGGGATCTATTAGTGGCGCCTTTTTTGACAAACGTTGAAAACTTTCTTGTACGTACAATACATAACTCCGTTAGTATGATATTATTACTAAATATTTCAACATATATATATTTATCCAATCTAAAAATTACTGCTTGGTTAATGGTTAATGATTTAAAGTAAGCCAGAGTTACAATACTGTACGATAATGATTATTATTACGACCTTTGTAATATATCGTAAATTTTAGTATACCTAATGTATTAATATATTTAATATATACATGTAATAGAAACATATATTCGGACACGAACGCATGCACACAAACACTTTTAGAATAGAATATAATGCAGTATATTAAGGCAGCAGCTTTCGAACAGGATATAGATAAAAAAAAGTCTTCACGCGGTTGACTAACTCCAAGAGAAACGAATAGAACTAGTAACCACTGCTATTAGCTTAATAACCGATACTCCAAGCCGCGGGATCATTTCGTAGACACTTGTTTATGTATCATTTAATATAGGTCAAAAAGTGTGCAACACGTTACGTAAGTATGCATACGCTCACGTACTTGTATTTAGGAAGTAGCTAGAGAAATAGAGTGAGGGGGTACGTAGAATACCTGTAAGTATGATTGATCAGTTTCACTAGCATGTTTGAGTTCAAGTAATAATATTTCAAGGATATTAAATGGAGAATACACTGGTCGAGCTAAAGCTAGTAATGGCACCTCCAATCCAAAAAATTCTTTTCCCTTTCCTAATATTGCTTCAATATACTCCAAGGAAAAATAAGCAGCCTCTTCTAATCTTCCCATTTGTATCATTAACCGTAGAAACTCAGCTGGATTTCGTTTCTGAAAATAAAAAAAAATATAATAGAATAATTTTGGCGATGATAAGAGTGCAAATTTGTAAATATTGATATTGTACAATATTTCTATAATAATTTTGTAATATTAATCAATATACTTATAACATTACTAAGAGCATAACAAAAATATTCTCGAAACATTAATTTCAAATAATAGTCTCATGTGATCAAATAATAATATTCAAATAATATGATCATCACCAACATTACCACGTTACTATCTCATGATAAAAGTAATTCCATTGATTAAAAATTATAAAAAAAAAAATTTTCTCTTATCAAAATTTTTAAGCATTTATTTATTATTTAATGAATGAAGTGCTCAGTTCGAACATTAAAGCCATAATTTATAGGTAAAAACACAGATATAATATATATATATATATATATATATATATATATGGATATGGACAGGCTGGCCAGCGTTTATTGGCTATAAATATAAGCCGCCGAGTAATATTTATTCTTGCGACCGCATCCGAGCACAGGCATCACTGTATGGATGGGCCATTAGTATGAGGATTTTATTATAGATTATTTTAGTATGGGGCCATTAGTATGAGGATTTGATTATATATATTATATTCGCGATCCCAGTGTACCCTAGACACTATTGCGTACACGCCGAAGTCGTTCAAAAATTTAAAGTTTAAAAATCGTAGATTGTAGGTATGGGACACAAATACATGGAGACACGAACAAACCCACGTGAATACTCATGCGTGATCAGATTGAATCTAGTGTAAATAGTTAAATTACGCATTAGCCCACAGAAATTAACTTGCCTGATTTTCTGCTATATATTATTTATTTCGATTCGCAGGAAATCTTAATGTAACTGCTTGTAAATTTTTAAAAATAATATTGTTTAAATTGATATTGATTATTTTTGCAATAATATCTGGCGCTTTTTATAATTTATCAATCTATTTTGAATACACTAATAAGCCCACTGTATAGTATCCATTTCTTAGAGAGAAGTCCCCCCACATAACGGACATGGTATAAAACAACACGTTTTACAGCCAGAGGCTCAGTTGGACTTTACCATTATAGATGGAATACCATTATTAATAACTTACAGAACGCGAATAAGTTTCTAAAAATTAGTGAGAACTAATTAGTTCAACGATTAACTCATTCATTAGTGATAAATACTATTATGATGTAAACTCTCGAAAACTGTAAAAAAATGAAAAATTTCATTTCTATTATAGCCAATAATGAACTTCATTAAATTGCTATTTATCGATTTGTACTGACGTTAATGGAGGGATATAGAGGTTGTAATATACGAACTACGTTAAATAATGAACAAAAGAACTAAATTAAATTGATTTCATTATGGAAAAGTCTTGTATTACAATAATTATACATCACGCACGTTTGCGCGTTCCAAAAAATTCATTAAATAATAGAGCGAGTCAGAATATAAATATAATTGTAGTTCTAAAAAGTTATATATCATATAGTACGAGTAGTATTGAAATTTTTTTCCTATGTTAGAAAAACAAATTACACTAGTTTCAGGCTATAAAAAGAATTTGAATTTATTTTTACTTTTGAACTACTTTTCTACGTAGTAATCTTGTACCTTCAAGCCCCCCCCCCTCTACTCTATCCAGAAACGAGGAAGACACATGGATCCCAACAGTGACTCGAGAATCATCAACCGAACTAGAAGAACTCTTTCAATTCAGTCAACGGAAGCCTGCAGTCCACCGACTGCCAACTAGTGATTGCCGCCCACGAAACTTAAATAATATGTTCCCCACGACATATGTTTACCCACGATAAATTAAATAATATGTTCGATTGTATACGCGTAACCCAATATAACTGAATATAATAAATAGAATAAATAACTGTGCATTGATTCCATACGCTTGTCTCGCGTTATTTCGCATTCCCTCATTCCCCCGTTTCAGGTCCAGCGCAGCCGGCAAGCAACGCACACGACCGAGTAAGTAAAACGTAACCGCGCATAAGTATGCGGTTATAAAATGGCGCCCAAGCAGTGTGGCCCGCGGGCATCAACGGTATGTCGCGGTTGAAGTAACTTACGGACGGTTATGCCCCGCGCGACCGCGTTAAAATACACGCGGAAATATATGTGTCGTCCCGCGCAATCGCGTTAAAATATACGCGAGAAAATATATATGTATGTGATAAACCGTCCCCCGCAGTTTTTCCCTCCGCGCAAATTTAGGAATATCGGCCAGTTAAGGTAAAATGAAAAATTACAATCGTGTAATGCATGAGCACGTGGCGAAGAGCAAAGTGCGGCCATGTCGAGGAGCTGCGCACGAGAATGCGCAGTAGCACCACCGCGAGCAATATACAGTAAAGGCATGTATGAGACCCCCCCCCGCAAACTAGATGCTTTCCCCTGAGGAATTTTTGCTGCACTGAATTTCTAATTGCATATTATTAAAATATTTATGTACATCTTAAATATTATTGGTAGTACCCCTCGGGATTAAAAAATTTTTTTTTGACATAAGTTAAAACGACACTAAAGAAATAAACAAAATTTCATACAGATGCAAAAGCTATGGATAAAAATTTTCTTTTTTTTAGTGAATTATAATTAGCAATACTTAACTTGCTGCAAACTCTCATAGTCTACTTTCATACTTCTGTCAAAAATTATATAGCATAAGCTAATAAATGAATTGTACTTCTGTCGACTGCCCATATACAAATTAATAAATATTTTTTTATTGGTCTTACAGTCCAATCAATTCCATCCAAAAATAAAATAAAATAAAAATAAAAATAAAATAAAAATAAAAAATAAAAATAATAATAAAAAATAAAAAATAAGAAATAAAAAAATAAAATTAATAAAAATAAAATAAAAAAATAAAAATTAAAAATAAAAATTAAATTAAAAATTAAATTAAAATTATAATGACAGTCAGACTGTCCTTGTTTACATTCACCCCCGTAGACTAATCTGAAAATAAAATATTAGCTGAAAAAATTCTTTGTTAGTAAAGTGCAGTCTGACTGTCCCCAACACCCTTACCTAATTGAAGACTTGTCCAACGTTTCGAGCTCGCTACGGCTCCTCATCAGGGACTAATCTAAACCTTATATTCTAATCTATATATACCCATCCCAAAGTGGAATGAAATTAATTTGCATACAAAATTGACAATGAATGAACTTATTAAAGCAATTAATTTGGTTTTTAATAACACATTTTTTTCATTTGATAAAAAATTTTATGAACAGAAATACGGATGTCCAATGGGGTCGCCTTTGTCACCGGTTATAGCTAATTTAGTTATGGAAAAGTTGGAAAGTATAGCCTTGTCAAAATTGCTTTTTGAACCAATGATATTTAAAAGATATGTTGATGATATCTTTACAATTGTTCCAGAAGTTTTTGTGGATGAAATGGTGGATGTTTTCAATTCTGTACATGACAGAATTAAATTTACAAGGGAGGTTGAAGTAAATAGTCAGTTAAGTTTTTTGGACATTAATGTAATTAGATGTAGTAATAATAAGGTAAAACTTAATTGGTACAGAAAGCCTACTTGGTCAGGTAGGTTTTTAGATTTTAATTCACACCACCAATTCGGAAACAAAATTGGAGCATTGAAAAGTGTCATTGACAGAGCAATTAAATTGTCACATAAAGATTTTAGACAAAATAATTTACAGATAGTAAGAGAACTTTTATTAATAATGGCTATCCAATTCAATTTATTAATAGATTGATTGCTGAGAGATTGTTTGACATTTATAATACCGAAAATAGACATAGTGCAGAAATTGATTTTAACGGAGGCAAAATTATTGTCTTACCATATGTTCGAGGATTATCTGAAAGAATAAAAAGAAATTTTCGGAAATATAATATTCAAATTTTCTTTAAAAATCGCAATAATTTAAGTAGATTGTTTAATAATTGCAAAGATAAGGATGATTTATGCTTAAAGTCAGGAGTTGTTTACAAGATTAATTGCATGGATTGTGATAAATACTATATTGGACAAACAGGTAGATATTTAAAAAAGAGAATTTATGAGCATAAATATAGTTTACGTAGCTCACATATTACTTCTGGTTTAAAGAGCATTGTTTAAAGTTTTTACATTCTTTTGATTTTGTGAATGTGGATATTTTGGAACATGGTATTAATAATAAGTATAAACGGGAGAGTCTTGAAAGTATTCACATTTCCAAGAATCGAAATAATGTGAATTTAATGTTAGAGTCTGGTATATTAGACAGTGTTTATCATTCCTTATTAAATTGATTGGTTTTGGACAATTTCTGTAGAGAGGGAATTTAGATTTAATTTACTAAATTTGGTAGTGGGGATGGGATATATATATATATATATATATATATATATATATATATATATATATATATATAGATTAGAATATAAGGTTCGGTTTAGTCCCTGATCAGGATGATGAGGAGCCGTAGCGGGCTCGAAACGTTGGTCAAGTCTTCAATTAGGTAAGGGTGTTGGGGACAGTCAGACTGCACTTTACTAACAAAGAATTTTTTCAGCTAATATTTTATTTTCAGATTAGTCTACGGGGGTGAATGTAAACAAGGACAGTCTGACTGTCATTATAATTTTAATTTAATTTTTAATTTATTTTTTATTTTATTTTATTATTTTTTATTTTTTATTTCTTATTTTTTATTTTTTATTATTATTTTTATTTTTTATTTTTATTTTATTTTATTTTTATTTTATTTTTATTTTTATTTTATTTTTATTTTATTTTTATTTTTATTTTATTTTATTTTATTTTTATTTTTATTTTATTTTTATTTTATTTTTATTTTATTTTTATTTTATTTTATTTTTATTTTATTTTATTTTTATTTTTATTTTTATTTTATTTTTATTTTATTTTATTTTTGGATGGAATTGATTGGACTGTAAGACCAATAAAAAAATATTTATTAATAGCATAAGCTATCATTCTTATTCATACTATATTTTATACGTTCAGATTATTTTTACTTCTTATTTCACTGTTCACAATCTTAAAACAATCACAATGTAAATAGACATGTATTCATGTCTATTTACATTTATTTCTAATCAGAATTTGCTTGAAAAGTTATATAAGTACAATTGGTAAAAAGTTATGATATACGCATATGTTGTATAATATGCATATTAATTCTTAAATTCTAAATATAAAACAAAAAAAAAAAACAAAACTTATTTCAAATTCTTACATTAATAAAGTACTGTGTTAAAAATAACATGTATGTTTGCATCAATAGTTATGAGTATAAGGTGTAGGAATATTAAATTCTTTTAAATAAAATATAGTTGCATATGAAAAAAAGAGATAGATGCAATTAATATCAATAATACTGCAGATGTCGATCAGCTCCTTTAAGCTCCAGTAATATAGTTATGTTATGTATGTCAGTATAGTGTATTATGTCATACGTGTGCAGTATCATATATAAAATCTTGTATATGTTTATACATATTGTTTTTTTGATTATTATTATGAAATTTATATTAATGTGCTCATGTCATATATTTTATTTATATATATTTAATTATGATTTAAAATAACATTTTATCAACTATATATCTTTTATTATCATATAATATCTTATTGAACATTATATAAATTTATATTTCACACCAATCGTTATATGTCTGAATGATGTACTTATTTCCCCTTGTCGTCCAGCTCACTAACTTTTATAAGTCAGTGGCAAATACCCTTTTGCATTTTATCGAGCCATCCCCCATACAAAAAAGAGTAAATTGAAAGCATCGAGCCTTTCTACCAATAAGCATGGATCAGCTGAACAACAGCAACTGACAGCTGCTGTGTAAGTGCTATAAAAAGGAAAATAATGCACATTTTGCAAATGTAAGAATTGTATATTGCTCAGGAAAGCAAGTGGTATTGAGAATGCATCAATAAAAAGGAGTGTAACAACAATTTATGGTTGTCAATAGAAATAACCTGTTGGAAAAAACAGGCCCTCAACGAGCAATGGGTATATTGCTAGCAAGCAAGATTCTTGCTTGAAATCTACTTTCTTGTTGCTAATTGACAGCTTGAACAGCAAGGGAGTAATTAGCACAAGAAAAGAAGTCGATATCAAGTATATTTTATTGTTTTATATGGGATTAATGTATTGTAAGTATTTGTTAGTGTACAAATAGTACCAGTTACCCCTGTGCAATTCAGAAAAAAAGAAAGAGAACACCCAGCACAAGACCAGCGAATATACGCCCTTGTGAACTAATTGCTCATCTTATTTATTTAACACAAAATCAGCGACAGTGCAGTGAATGTGACACATATAAAAAAGTTAATACCTGTCTGCTACATAAGATAGTATAACCTATATGTCAAGTGTGGGACATACAGAAATTGAAAACATAAAAAGGAATTTCCCATCCCAGTAAAGTGCAAAAGACTTGTGTGCTTGATGAAGATTCATGTCAAACGCAAGAAGAACTTGCTGAAGCATTGGGAGTTGACCGAACAACCATTTCCAAGCGTTTCAAAGCCATGGGAATGATCCAAAAGAAGGAAATTGGGTGCCGTACGAACTGAAGCTGAGAGACGTCGAACGGCGTTTTTTCACTTGCGAACAGCTGCTTCAGCGACATAAAAGAAAGGGTTTTCTGCATCGTATCGTGACTGGCGATGAAAAGTGGATACGTTACGATAATCCGAAGCGAAGAAAATCATGGGGACTACCCGGCCATGCATCATCATCGACGGCCAAGCCAAATATTCATGGCGCCAAGCTCATGCTCTGTATATGGTGGGACCAGCTAGGTGTGGTTTACTATGAGCTTCTGAAACCGAATGAAAGGATCACAGGCGAGGTCTATCGACGACAATTGATGCGTTTGAGCCGCGCACTACGAGAAAAACGGCCACAATACTCCGACAGGCACGACAAAGTTATTTTGCAACATGACAATGCTCGCCCACATGTTGCACCGCCGGTGAAAACATACTTAGAAACGCTCAAATGGGAAGTCCTACCCGACCCGTCGTATAGTCCAGACGTTGCTCCGTCTGATTACCATCTCTTCAGATCGATGACGCATGGCCTGGCTGACCAGCACTTCCATTCCTACGAGGAAGCCAAAAAATGGGTGGATGACTGGATAGAGGCCAAACCGGTCGAATTTTTTCGCAACGGGATTCGTATGTTGCCAGAAAGATGGGAAAAAGTTGTAGCTAGCGATGGCCAATGCTTTCAATAATTCATTTGTAACCATTTTTTCACAATAAAGGCTCAAAATTTGAAAAAAAACGGGAAAGACTTATTCACATACCTGATATAAAATTTCTGTTCTCGGAACAAACATACTTGAGTAAGATGGAAGCGAAAACATCGACGAGTCAGGCACTGGCGAACGAAGAAAGAAGATTACATAGCCTCTTCACAGAAATGCCGCTAGAAAAACTAATACAAGAAGCGAGATAAAATAATATCAACAGTAAAGATAACGTCGATGCCCTCCGAGATAGACTCGTTAGATTTGAACTAAGACGGGTTTTCGGAAAAAGCGCTGCTGACTGGCACGAGATGAACGACGAGGTTCATCCGGATATTTCCCAGATATCGGAGGTACTAAACTCCACAGAGCTGAACTCAGCAGAGGAAATAAAAACTAAGAAAGCAACAGCTGTTGATATAGAAACACGGAATACTGCCGCTCAGCAGAGCCCACAACATCAAACAAATACGACAACACCACCATGGGCTTTTCCGATCAACACCCCATTGGGAGGTTATAATATGGGCGCATGGCCATCACCACCGGCCCATAGCACAAACCTGCACGGCGCAGAGACAATGTCCGCATCTATGATAAACCCCTGGTATAATCTGCCAGGACCATGGAACGATCCCCATAATGCTTGATTGAGACAGTATGCTGCAAATATGCAGCACGTGCAACAAAATCCAAATAACGCCCCAACAAAAGACCCAGTAACACCATCACCACCCCCAACGAATGAAATTCTTCATCCGCCTAGCTGTCAACAAAACAGATTATATGACAGCTCGTATCTCAAGGAGACACGAACAGGACAACTATTAAGACAGTGGAATATAAAATATTCCGGAACGCCGCAAGAGGATGTGGAGGAATTCATAGAAAGATTAGAGGAGACCTGCGAAAGTCTCAATCTACCAGCAGAAGACATATTAAAGATGATACGCGGTATCTTATACGGATCTGATCGCACCTGGGCGAGACCGATATACAAGGGGTGGCAATCGTTAGAGCACCTGAAGACGGCGCTTCGTGAGCAGTTCATACTGATCGATTATACGTTGGGGTTAGAAGAGGAACTGCGAGAGAGGACACAAGGTCCTAACGAATCGATCTGATCATACCTGATATGCATGCGAGCGCTACTAGGTAAAGTGTCGCCAGCATTATCACCGGTATGGTACACATAAGTACAACTAAATAGGGTTTATAGGAATCTACAGCCTACGTTCGTCGATAAAATCGACGGAAAAGGCTTCAAGAGCACAGACGAGTTACAAGTATTAGGACAACAAATCGAGCTAAAAAGAGGGCCGACTCGTCGCTACAAGGAGCCACCAGCCGCAGAGAACTGCCTGGTGAGCAGCGCAGCATGCCCCTCGTCTGGAAGAACGATCAGACGATCAAGAGTAGCGGCCCTAGACGAGGATCAGCCAACACGAGTTCCGATATCAGAACGATCTACATCAATACTGACATCCAGAAAAGTAGTTGCCACGAGCCCCGTGCCAACACTACGAAATAGGGACGGAAGTCAGACGATTCGCGAAAACGAAGCCCCTCGCCCAGATATCGATCAGCAAACCCCCTCCCAGCCGCAATCCAGACCAACACACGAACCTCGATATAGACCTAGGAGTCCATCCCCACGAAATAGAACCTATACCACTACCAACCCCTCCCGCGATTATCGTTCAGCTCGAGGGAACGACGAACCGAGACGTTATCCCCGGTCGCCTAGCAGAGACCGTAACGACCGATATACCAACCAGGTCAGGACGCGGCGCGAGTCACCACGACCTCGCGAAGAACGAGGATATCCAGCGAAAGACAATCGACCGTGCTGGACGTGTAATAGACCAGGGAATTGGGCGGATAGATGCCCCGAAAGGAAACGTATCTTTTGCTACAATTGGGGTGAAGATGGCGTTACCACGATGAAATGTCCACGTTGCGGACCAAACAAGAACAACCAGGGAAATACGTATGGGGAAAGGGTTAACGGAGTCGACCTCATTACTTCATACAAGGAGACTCCCAGAACAATCAACGAAAAAGACATAAAATGTGTGACTATAGTGGCCACGGATGTTATTGAGTCGTAAAACGCAGTCCCAATTCAGGAAGACGAAAACCGATTCTTCCTGAATATAAAACTATCAGGCAAGATATTTCCGGCGCTGATAGACTCCGGGGCGCGCAAGTCATACATCGGACCGCGACCAGCACGCATCATAAAATCAGACATCATACCGATAGTGTCCTTCATGCAGCTGCCAGATAGGCAAATCTGCTCCAACGACGGACAAGTAGACTTCCTTTTAAAAATAGACGATCAGCAGATTTCAGCGCACTTCAGAGTGTCGACATCCCTGACGTACGATATCCTCCTTGGGATGGATATCTTAATCCGGTTACAGATGACGATTAGTTTCGCCGAGGCGACCTGGCAGACACCTAGAAATATAATGCGACATTTTGTTACGCGCTCAAACAATGAAATCCAAGCAATTACTGCCAGGGGTCCTAAAGCTTGCACAGATGCCCCCTCATCACATAGATGTGCAAGGCTATCAACTACTTAAACAGCGCCTCCGCCGTATTCCGGATAAACTACTAAGGCAGGCCCACGTAGAAGTCGACAGACTCCTCGCCGAAGGGATCATCAAACCTTCGGAGAGTTCGTGGAGCACTTGTCCGGTGATCGTGCCGAAGAAGGACGGCAAGATCCGATTCTGTATTGACTACAGGACAGTTAACCAGGTGACGAAGAAGGATGCATATACTCTTCCTCAGATGGACGTCCTATTGGATAATCTGCGTAACGCTCGTGATCTCTCTAAGATAGACTTGAGCCAGGCGTATACCAGATTCCTCTAGATGACGATAGCAAGGAGATAACTGCCTTCGCAGTCCCACAGAAAGGGCTGTTTCAGTACACCCGAATCCCATATGGACTGACCAACGCCCCCGTTAATTTCCAACGTGGCATAGATGTCGTGTTCGGACCGCAATGGCAACCGAGCGTCTTTGTCTACATGGACGATATTATTATCGCCACTGACACGTTCGAGCAGCACACTCAGCAATTAGAAGCGGGTCGGGCTCCGAATCCACAAGGATAAGTCTGAGTTCTGCTGCCCGGAAGTACGTTATCTGGACTATATCGTAGACAAAGACATATTGCATACGGACCCCGACAAGCTAAAGCTCGTCACGGAATATCTGGCACCGACAAACAGCTGAGAACTTTTCTCGGCATGGTAGGGTGGTATGCCCGCTTTATAAAATCATTAGCGGACGTAAAAGCGCCACTCAGTAAGCTTCTACGAAAAAACGTGAGGTGGCACTGAGATAAACCCCAGGAAGACGCATTTAACCAACTGCGCATCTTGCTAAATCAAGCAACCGTGTTAGCGCGCCCCATACAGAGCAAGCTCTACAATACTTCAGATTGATGCTAGTAACTACGCCCTCGGTGCCGTGCTTAGTCAAGACACGGACAACGAACAGCACCCTATCGCTTACGCGAGCAGGGCCTTGACTAAGGCGGAGATCAACTACACCGTTACCGAGAAAGAGTGTCTCGCGGTACTCTGGGCAGTAGACAAATTTAGAGGCTACCTGTTGGAAGAAGAATTCACGGTGATCATAGATCAGTAGCCTGAAATGGCTACACACACTAAAGAATCCCACGGGCAGACTGGCAAGATGGGCCACAGTGCTGCAAGCCTAGAATATGTCGATCGTCCATCGGAAAGGTGCACTACACAAAGTGTCAGACGCGCTCTCACGTCCACCTACCACTGATAAATCACACAACAGCTACCATCACCGATATGGAGCGAGATGGTTGGTATGAAAATAAAATGAAAGAGATACAGGAATGCCCAGAAAAACATCCTGACTGGTGCATTAGAAATGACATCCTATTCAAACACCGTCCGAAAGTCTACTCGGACATTTTATGTCCCGAAGAAGACAATTGGAAAATCGCCATCTCTTCCAAAGACCGGGAACGAATCATGTTCGAGTGTCATAACACCCCGACATCCGGACATTTCGGTGTTGAAAAGACGCTACGAAAGGTCTCCCGAGATTACTACTGGCCAGGAATGAGAAGACGTCTATAGTTACGTAAAACAATGCCCAGAGTGTCAGATATACAAGGTTTCCCAGAGGGCACCAGCTGGCCTAATGAAGCACAGAAATAGTGAAGGATCATAGATAAGCGTGGCTACTGACATAATGGGCCCATTCCCTGCCAGAAAAGGTCAAAACCGTTACCTGCTAATCTTCGAGGACCTTTTCACTAAATACGTGGAGTTTAGGGCACTGCGAAAGGCAACGGGCCAGGCGATACTGAAAGCGCCAGAAGAGCTCGTTATATTTAAATAGGGTTGTCCCAATTTCCTAATTTCAGACAATGCCACTGAGTTCGCCAATAAATTAGTAAGACAACGGCTCAACGAACTTGGGATAATACATCAGCTCATAGCGCCATACCATGCACAGGCGAATCCGGTAGAGCGTGTAAACCACACCTTTAAGGGTATGATCTCCATCTTCGTAAAAGAAGATCACAAAGACTGGGACATACACCTGCCGTAGTTGGCATTCGCTATGAACACATCAGAGCATGCGAGCAAGCAGGCTTCGCCAGCCTTCTTGAACTTAGGCCGAAATCCAAGAGAAATGCCCACGTATAAAAATACCTGCTTAAACAATCAACCACGTCAGCCACTAACAACAGCTGACTGGCTAGTTCGAGTAAATAGATTACCTGTCATTCACGAACTAGTCAGGAAGAACCTTTCTGCAGCCAGCAACAAGCAGGCGCACTATTACAATAAACATAGACGAAAAGTATCGTTTGAGGAAAGCGAGATGATTTGTAGACGAAAACACGTCTTGTCTTCGGAGCCATATAAATTTGCAACCAAATTGGCGCCTAAATTTGTCGCACCATGCCGAATCGTGAGGAAATTATCCCCTGTCATCTTCGCACTAGAAGACCTGGACGACAGGAAGAAAACCAGAGTACACGTTTCAGACATAAAAGAATATTATCCCCCTAATAAACCTTCTCTTTTTCCAACAGATACCGCCAGCAGAAAAGAAGATGCTACGATACGTCGGACGAGGCAGAGGACGGTCCACGTTGACTAAGCCACCACGTCGACCAGGGGACGCACTTACCTCCAATCTAACGGGCTTAACACCTGACAACGCGACGATACCCCTAGCCCCGCAAACGACCAATCAAGAGACGCAGGAGCGTCAATACGACTCCGACCACCAAGGTCAATCCCTAGACCTAGGTCAAGTCGCCCAAACCTTGGACGACATAAACGAGTCGGGGAACCTAATACAGTTCAGCCCGGACTCGACCCAGGAAATAGACATCGGGGAAGAGAAATCGCCAAGAGCGATTAACGAAAATTCGTTCGCGCTTTCGCTGCTAAACACGAGCATCCTATCACCCGATGATCCAATAATATCCCGCCAGCCAACCCCTACCCCTACCAGCAAAGAAGAAATAGGAGAATCCCTGCCCATAGAGGGCGATCGTCCGCAACGACGTAAAACTACGGAAACGGCACTGAAAGAAGAGTGCAAGCGTCCGGAACAACATAAAACTACCGATACCATCGAAAACAACGATGGCCCGCGTCCGCAACGACGTAAAACTACGGAAGATAAGAAAGAAGAAGATAACATCATCGGCGATCGTCCGCAAAGACGTAAAACTACGAAAGTAACATCAGAAGGAGAAGTAGAGGAGTTAGTTCAAGACGAGCAGGTAGAAACGAAGGAAATGGACAGTCCGCAAAGACAGAAAACTACGACACCACCGCAGAGACAGGAGCTTAGACGTCCACACGCACGCGAGCCAATGCGAGCGTAGGAAAGCGAGAACCTGGAACTGGTCAAAGGTGCAGCAACATCAACACAAGAAGGGGATAATAACGAAGAAGTCGAAGGCCATTGTCCGCAAAGACAGAAAACTAGAAAAGAGAAGGAAACGGACTGGATTTATAATCCATTTTCCGGGAGGCACGAGGACTTGGGCGATACGGTCGCAGTAGGGTATAAGTCTGACAGCGATGCATCGCACAGAACAGGACCACTAGAAGCGTCCCGCAGACGAATAGTGGTCCACAGAACCCCGGAAGACGCCATACCGTATAGATCAGGGCGTCAGATTCATTCTATTAGCCCCTTACCGTACCGGCCAGGCCCGAGATTCCATAGAAAAAAAAGAACACAGGCGACCAACGAAAGTCGGAAGACCAGAACCCATAGTCTATGTTAGTACCCCGGAGGACGGCGACGTACGCCTGTACCGCGGCGATCGATGCGCATTTATACGCTCAGGCGGAACTGAAAAATTCGGCAAACACAGCAAAAGCGCCACATACCCGGAAAACGAAGAAATAGATGGGCAAGCTAAAATAATAATCCCGACGGTATATAATGAGAGCCTTGGTCCCTATGAAGAAGGCGCCTGCGCCGGTAATAAGTCCCCAATACCCAGTCCGGCCCAGAAAAATCAACCCCTTAGCCACGATGACGATTGGAGATGGAACACCAAAAAGAAGTTCAACCCTTTTGCGATACCGCAAACTGCTAGTCCCGCCGCAAGCCTTCACGAGCCTTCTGCCCAGAAAACGGCGACGCAGAATTCCGCCACAGAATCCCAGGGTATCCCATCGCTGATGGTACTGAAAATTACGCCCCCCGAAAACTTCACACCCTCCAAGCACCCACATCTATCATATCCAACTAGGCCCCTCACTAAGCAGCAGGCCGGGATACCGGATGGTTGTTGGAATTGCGGTGAGAGCGGGTACAGATACTCTAACTGCCCCAAGCCTTTGTCGCTTTGTGCAGCAAGTTCTGCTACCGCTGCGGCAGTAGGACACAAGACGTGCTTACGTGTACATTTTGCCACCTAATACCACCCGCTGCCGCCTCGTTTTGGAAGGGGGAGGGGGTAGGCGACAACCTAGAAGAGTCACCACGTGAAGGGGAGAAGATGACGCGGCAGACGTCCATTAACGTGGCAGAGGAAGATAAGGCGCGTGATCAGACTGAGCCGAAAAACACCCCTGAAAAGCCGACAGTCGCGCCAGCCAAGGCGCGCCAGCCAAGGCGCAAGAGACTATGGGTCAGGCCCTGCAGGAGGTTGCAGGAGTGCTCGGCCAGAACGCACAATCAGTAACGATCATGCCAGGTGCGTCAATATATATATAACGAAGTAGATGGCCCTCGATACCGTGCAGCCCCCTAGTCCAGCAAATACCGCAGCTACCCTTTCATGTCCCCTATACCACGATACCAGCAATATAGTGCATCATTCAGGCATCAAAATCGCGACGAAGTCGGTCATGATACGGGAAACCGCGATGAGAAAGAAAACTGAGCACACGCGAGCGCGGCAATACGGCGATGGCTCAAGGTTGGAGGACGAGTAGTAGCACTAGAAAAAGACAGCACACATTGGCTCCTCGCAAACAGAGCACTACTTGCCGGGTCCCCCAACGCTGCCCATTGACAGTTGAGAGGCTACACTAAAACATGTCAACCTCATTTTCAGCCAACCACATCGTAGCAGGAACCAGCGCAGCGTGAATTGCTCCAGGGGAATACCAACACGAAGAAGACACCGTCATAGAGGGCAGACAGTTCGAGCAGCATACCAAACAAAAAGACATTAGCCATAAGTTGATAAACATCACTCGTATAAATGCGTAGATTAGATAGCATAGTAGTTAGTTTGTAGCACTAGGATTAAGGCCGTACAAACGGCGATTCCAACTTTTGTTCATTCAATATTCCTTATAAATCGCGACTTTTTAATTATTTTCTGTAGACGTTAGGATTAGTTATAGTATAGGTTATAGGTTACCTACAAATAGCCACATTTCAATTCTTTTCTTTAGATATTAGGACTAGTTATAATACATAGGTTAAGCATGTAGCTTTAATTTTATTTTCCCTAGATGTTAGGAGTCGTTTTAGTCTATAGATTGAACCCAAAGATGTAATTTTGTTCCCCATTTTCGTCTGTTTACCCCAGCCGATTAAACATGTAAATGGCGCAGATGTATTTACAAATATAAATATAAATGGCCCCAGAGATTATACAAATGACGCGTATTATTTTCTTTTGTTAAATGACATTCCTGATTTTCATTATACAAATGGACCCAGAATTAATCTATAAATAGCGCGTATGATTTTTGTTGCTTCTGTACTACAAATGGCCTATAAATAACCTCCGAAAGGAATTTATAAACGGCGCGTATGATTTTCTTTTTTGCAAGTAGAATAAGAATTCCCTTTAGTATTATATAGAATCATTACCGAGCGACGACGACTATGCGAGACCCTCTACAACCACACACAAATGTAGGTTTATTTTTTTTTCTTTCTACAAGGTGAAGCCGATAAAGTTTTATTTTTATCCCGAGCGATTCCGATCCCCAAATAACCATTACCATACCTAAGTTCTTATCCCTATCTCCACCAAGACCTCCAACGTTAGAGCCGGCGCAGAAACATGGACGAATGCGCCTCACACGTTGGTTTGGAAGGGGGAGTTTGTAACCGGCTAAATTTGCCGGTTCTCGCGTTCCCCCGCGTTCTCGGTGAAAATCGAGTGTTCGCGCGCGACAGCGAAAACGCGCGAAGCGCGAGCCGCAAGAATGCGCGACTGTCGCGAAGAAGCAGGAAGTAAGGAGAGAAGAACTTCACCGCCCAGCTACCGAAGCGAGAGCACGGAAAAATCTAGAGAGAGAGAGCTCCACCAAAACTAATACCTCCGTCTCCAGCACCTATCCCGGCGGTGATCACCAGCTCCCGGTGATTCGAATCGGGCTAAATAAGTATATAGAGTCGCGTACAGATTCCATCGCGGCCTGATCGTTGTCCTTGAACGAAGCGAGAAAGAAGGAAGGAAGGAAGGAAGCGATCCGAAAGATAAAGAGAGCTACAGTAAAAGAGAGAAAAGGAAGGAAGGAAGAAAGGACGAAAGAGAAGACCACCCCGGAACGAGAGGAAGCAACGGCGGAACGTCGTTCCGGAAAGTACCCTCTGTTCTATTACATGTGAAAGCGTGCGCATCCTCGAGTCTAGGCGCGCCATGGTTGTACGGCCGTTCCGCATCCCCGCCAGCTAGACGCTACGCACCGCGTTAATCCCCCATCCCACTCCCTGCCTTTCGATATTTCACCGCGCCTGCAGAATCCGCTCCCGTTGTAAAAGGTAGTCGCCGCGCGCGCTGAGTTTGTATATATGTTTCATTACCGAAATTGTGGTGTAAAGAATGCGTAATAAATAACTGCGCATTGATTCCATACGCTTGTCTCGCGTTATTTCGCATTCCCTCATTCCCCTGTTTCAGGTCCAGCGCAGCCGGCATGCAACGCACACGACCGAGTAAGTAAAACGTAACCGCGCATAAGTATGTGGTTATAATATATATATATATATATATATATATATATATATATATATATATATATAGTATTTCATTTGATCTTCGTGAATTTCAATTTTTGCGAAATTCTAAACGTATCTGTAGACGCGCTTTGTAGATTGGAGGCGCAGTTTTCTTCTGAGCTTTTGCAGCTGAAGAAAACAAATCTCGTCGCATTAAATTCACAAGTGCGGAGGTCAGTTGGTTAAGGCAAACCAGAGTTAAGGCAAGCTATAACGATGCATAAAGATATGCAAAACGAGATAAGTATGGGCAAGAATCCCGGAACATCAAACAAAAATAAGTTATAAATTTAAGACGTGTAACTGTTTGAGTGATCTGAAATAGAATTAGAATAGAAAAATGCATGAATTGTTTAAGAATATATTTCGGGAGTGCGAATAGTGCAATTTTAATGTTCGAATCACAAATAAAATCACGAGCCGCCGAAAATGTAAAATTTGTAGAGAGAAATGCGAGAAATATCTCGGTAATAGACAAAGGCATTTTCGTGAAAGCTTGGCCGAAAACGAATGTTAAAAAAGAGGCGCGGTAGTAGCTCGAATTGCAACGAAAAAAAAACTATTCGAAGAATTCGAGGAACTCGCGGCTTCTAGCAATAAAGAATAGAGAGAGAGCGGGATCACGACCGGCGCTACAACGCGTTGGTACACTTGCGCATTATTGCCGCGCGAAGAGTGGGTGACAGAAAGTGAAAATTGCTATAGTGTGCTGTACACAGAGTGTATGAGGCTGCAAACACGGGGAAGTATAGCTTGTTGCGCGTATGTCAATTGCGTGTGATAGCTAGAAGCTTTGTATATAGTATGTATACTGGTATATACATACATACAGCGTACCGTCTGAATAAACACATACAATGCAAATCGAATAAGTGCTAGTGCATAGGTACGTCTGATGTACCTAATGCAAGCAAATTTCAAGGATAAAGTGTTTTAAATTTTGACTTGATAAATATCCGCTGTATATATATGTATCACCCATATACGTATATGTACAAGCATAAAAAATTATAATATTGATTAAATGTTAATAAGCTCGATTAAACATTAAAGAGTGTCGATTTTTACGATGAAATCAATAATTAATGATCTGCACGATCACGCAGTCTAATGTAGTGATAGGATTTTAAATAGTTGAATGTATGTTGTCTCTGGAAAGAGAAAATTTTCTGCCGCATCCAGACATAGAAACATACAGATATATGCGTGCAGCGTAGAGAAAGGGAAACGAGTGTGTGTGTGTGTGTGTGTGTGTGCGCGCTAGCGAGCGAATGGGTATATACGCGCGTGAGAGTGAATAAGTGTGTACGACGTTATCCATGCGTACTTGCGCGAGATAGAAAACGTACGAATGCATAAGCGCATGAGAGTGAATGAGAAGTCAAGACGCTATATATGAGAAAGAGAAAGAGAAATGCGCAGCTGTAATTAAGTATTCGATGGCATAGGCGCACGCGTCCTCGTGGTTAAATGCAATGCACATGTATATATATACCTCTCAATGCCAATTCCTTTTAATGTAATACTGATTAGTTTATTTTAACAAGTTTTTATTAGCCTTTATTAAATTCAAGCGTTTTAAACCTAATTCAACGCATACTTGTTTATATTATTCATTTACTGATATATTCAGCCTGAAAAAGAAATAATAGAAAATATCTCCCCCACCGACCAAAATTAAATAAGTTTTTTGTGCTATTCATATGTAGCTGGTGTCAGTTTTGATATGTGAAAAAAATTGTACTAAAACCTTGTGTGACCTATATCTAATTCGTAGATGGAGTTTGATATTTTTTTTTGTAATGGTCCAATTCGGAATTCATCTAATTATTAAATTATCCTTTCTTTCTTGTAAAGTTCTGTTTTCTTTTTGGTCTATTATTATATTATTCATTTCTATATAATTTACTATTTTTAATTGTTCTTGATTATTTTCATTAGGTTGTAACATTAGATTTCTACTGAGACAATCTGCTTCAAGGTTTGATTTTTCAGGATTATATTTGATGTTGAAATCGTACTGTGATAGATAGTAAATTAAATTAAGTAAATTAAATCTCTTAAAGTAAATAGATCTTCATCTATTCTAAATATAATATTCATATTTTCTAGTGGCTTGCGGTCACAGAAAACAGTGAATTTTTTCCAATTAAACGATATTTCCAGGATTGAACAGCTTCTTTTATCGCTAAGCATTCTAGATATATAGCTTTCTTTTACTTTTGACTTTTATTTAATTTTTTTGAAAAATATGCAAGGTTTTTTTTCATTATAAGATTGTGGTTGTTTTAAAATTGCTACAAGTCCTGCTGCACTTGCGTCAGTATAAATATGTATTGCTAAGTAATGATCGAAGATTGCTGAAACATGCTGAGAACAGAGTAATGATTTTATGATCTCAAAAGATTTATTACATTCTTTTTCAAATAATTTTTCCGTTTTTTCTTAATAAATTGTGTATTGGGTCTAAAGTAATAGAGCTATTTGGTATATATGTATGATCAAAGTTTATTTTGCCTAAAAATTGTCTTACTTTTTTCTGTGTTTCCGGAATTGGAAATTTCTTTATAGCAACTAAATTGTCTTTGAATGGACTTAATGAATTGATTTTTATTATATGACCTAAATATTTTACTGAATCTGCAGCTAAATTGCATTTTGATAGTCTTAATCTAAAACCTCCTTTCAATATAGCTGCTATTAATAATTCCACATGGTTTAAATTTTCTTCAAAAGTTTAAGAAGATCAGAATATCATCTATATAATTCACAACAGAATTTGATAGTTTGTATTTTCTTATTATATTTGATAATATTCTTTCAAAAATTGCCGATTCTGTTTTTGACCTAAATAGAAGGACAGTCCATTGAAAAGGGCCTTCTTGAGTAACAAATTGCAGTTTTATGTCTATCCTCATTTCACAGCGGAATAGTCCAAAACGCAAAGTTATATCCAAAGTTGTGAAATATTTACAATTTCTTATTTTCTCTATTCAGTCCTCAATCAGTGGGAATGGCTGTGATTGAGCTACCACAATTTTATTAAGTTCTCTGAAGTCTATGCATAATCTATTTATTTATCCTCGTCTTTTTTGTAAGCTAAAATGACCGGGGATGCGAATGAACTATAGATTTCTTCAATTAGTTTTCTTTCTAATAATTTTGCAACTTGTTCTACTTCTTTTCTATCAGTTATTGAGCATCTGTACAGTCTATTTGCACAATATTTATCTAATAATAAGTCAATATTTGTCAACTACAAAAATCGATTTATATTTATTTATAAGTTCTTTTATTTTGTTTTCTATTTTCATCTATTTGACTTATCGTAATTTTATACTTTTTAACTGGAATGTACTCATTAAAAATTACTTTGCAATTGTTTTGGGTCGTTTGTAATTTTTGAGAATCACTTACTTTTGAATTAGTTTTTTTTCTGAGTCATCCTTAAATCTTTATCTTGATTTAATTAAAACTTTTTTATCATATCTAGTCTTATTAAGATATAGTATGTAAAATTTTCTTCATCTATAATTAATAATTCAGTATCATTTTCAATATCAAAAATTTTAATCTTTATTTCAATATCCCTTCTATCATAATTTTTATGTATCACTGATTGTACGAATATCTGTAACACGTGCATTATTATTCTTTTTTATTTTCAATAATTTTCTGTGAATTAAGGAGACGTTTAACCCAGAATCATATATTCTAAATGCTTCTATGGAGTTTTGCACAAGTACTTTAACTTTGATCAGTGGTAGAACTTCTAGTTTTTTTTGATCGGTTATATTTAGTTCCGCCTCAATTTCTGAATTGTTCATATATTTTATTAGTATCTGTTGTTTCTTTTCATTTATATTATCCATTGTAAACCAACAAAAAGTTTCAGGGTGATAACGATTACTTTTTCCTTGTTTTTCATATATACTACATGATTTTTTTTCTTTAAATGTGAAATTTATATTTTTTTCCTTTTTTTGAGGATTGTTCTTTTTTACTAATTGTTCCAAGCTTCGCAATTCATTATAAAGATCTTTGTTTGTTTTAAATGTTGTCTATTTATTTTCTTGGTTAGAAAAGCTGGTAATTCTGCTGTAATTAAACCAATTAAATTTTTTTTGTCTATTTCTTTGTTGATTTCTAATAATATTCTTTCTTTTTTTAAAGCATAGTCTAAAATCGATCCATTTATATATTTAAAAAAAATTGCATATTTTATTGTTGACCATCCTTTATCTTCGTATGTATCTTTAAGAATTTGTTTCCATGCTTCCCATTCTAATTGCAATGTAAAATTTATAAGCATCGCTATACCAATCTAAACACGAGTCTTCTAAAAATAATCTAAGAATTTTTATTTTTTCTTGATCTTTTTCTATTTTTAATCGATTACATTCACTTTCAAAAAAAAAAATCTGCCCATTGGGCAACGTTAGAATTCTTATTTGAAAACTGATCTATACAAATTTGTCTGTTATTTTTTTAAAATTTCTTTTATTTGCATTTGGGTTATGTTTGGAACATGTATTAAGTATCGTCTCCATTATTCGTCTTAGTCATTCTTCTTTAATACCCGTTTGAGTTAGAATGGGTATTGTTATTTTTTCCAATAAGTAATTATTAAATATTAGATTGTTATCTTCATCAAGATAATTTTTTTTAATGTTTCATTTAGACTACTCCATATCTTCGTTGACTGATGCCTTTTTGTTAATGTATTTCTTATTTTTTTAAATGCTTCAGTTGCTACTAATTCCTTATGTAGTGATAATGTTTGAAGATCTGTTGGTATCCTTAATATTTTTTCATGTTCTGTTGTTATTCAGGTTAGAGCCTAACAGTTAGTCTTACTATATTCTCCTGCCATTATTGCAAATTCAAATTTTAATTTTTTCATTGTAATTATTTAACGAAATGTCGTTTTCTAATGGTGATCTTTTATAGATTTATTGGCATGAAATTGAAAAACCGAATTGCTCTTTATAAAGAAAGAATTTTATTTTTTTATAAATTATTTTACAAAATATATTTATAATACTTATAAGGTAGCATGTTAAATTAATATATTAAATATAATACTTATATTATATTATATTATATAACTATATTATATAAATATAAACTTATAATATATTAAATCATACCTATAAAGAAAGAAACGACATTTAAGTTTTGATTCTCTCAATGCGAATTCCTTTTAATATAATACCAATTAGTTTATTTTGACAACTTTTTATATCCTTTATTAAATTCATGTGTCTTAAACCTAATTCAATATATATTTCTTTTTATTATTAATTTACTGATATATTCAGTCTGAAGAAGAAATAAAAGAAAGTATCTTTCTTTATATATATAGCAAATATTACACGTTAATATGCATGCTCAAGTATTAACAAAGTGATTGTTCGTTGAATAAATCTAAATGAAACAATTAAACAATTAAGATTATTAAAAAAAAATAATAAACTCGCACGTGTATAGCCGTAGAGATAGTAAAGCGAAGACGTCCGTGAACGTACAATGAGGCTAAATGGATAGACTAATGTTCACAAGTGTGTATGTGTCCGTGCATGCACTTCTAAATCTGGCCACAATCAAGGATTAAGAAATTTGGGACCTGCCCAGGATCAAGAGTACAAAGAACATAAAAGATGCCAAGCAAAAGAAGGAATGTCATGAGATTGCCCGAAATGTAGCACAGGTGATCAAGAAAAGGGAAGAAATAGAAAGAACCATCCACGATCACGAGTTTCAGAAAATTTGGGCGAGCAAAAATCCATTTACCGACGGACCAAATCGAAAGTTGCCAATTATATCACAGGGCGTAGAAATAGCAACAAAAGTTGAAGAAGAAAATGGCACGGCGTATCAAGTATCAACGACGCGAATATTAAGAAATTGTTCAATGATCAGATAATCAAAGAAATAATCGATAGAGAGATGACACGACGCGACGATGAGAGCATGAGCGGATCGTAGAATGATCTGTCAGTCAGTCTTGATTGGAGCAAGGATGCGACACAATGCGATGAGAAAAGATCTGAAGATAATGAGTAGATCAAAGAAAAGAGTGATACGACGTGATAAAAGACAACGATCTGACGAAACGCGATGATGAACAGATCGCCGAGTTCATAGAACACAGAGTAAGTAAACTAGTTGAAAGTATACTTAAAGAAAATGTTAAATGAGATGTAAGATTGATCTATTAGCTGAACGCTTAGAAAACGCGATTAGCAAAGACAGGACGTCGAGAAAATACAAAATAACGTTGGACATGCAGTTTGATATATGCAAACATTATTCATGACAGAATTAAAGACGAAACTATTGAACTATATAATCAAGTCAAACGCGACGGAATTAGTCAATTATTCAGAAAGAAAAATAGAATATGAGAAACATAAGGTTCACGAAATCATAATTAATCATACTCACGTTCTATATTATCAGCGAATAGTAGAGATAAAATCACCGAACAAAATAATTGAGAAACTTCAAGATTATAAAAGGTTAGAAACTAGAGTCACGATAGTAACTGCCAGAAAAGAATTATATAAATTCAAACATACACCGAGTAAAAAAAAAGCAGTCGACTTTGGGAATCGGTTCGAGGATAAAGTACGCGAATTTGAAAACGCGCCGAGATCGAATAAATTATCGGATGACGAAAAAAGAGATATATTTTTTAATGCAGCGGCAGATTCGTTACCTGAAACTATATTGACTGATTGTTTGCATGAAGGCACAGTCGGGGTAGAAGTGAAATTATAAAAACTAAAACATTTTATATTAGAGATTGAAGCTGCAAAGCCAGCGAAGGATGTTCCTATGAGCTCTTTGATAGCAAGTAAGGGACGAACGTCTCCGCCTTTTACACGGAGGCGTCGGAATCCAGAAGATACGATACGATGAGAACGTCGAGACGCGAGAAAGGTGAAAGACGCGGTAATTTCAATAAAGAGAAGAGAAGATGTTACTTTTGTGGACAGTTTGGGCACTTTAGAGCAAAGTGCCAAAACCGCGGGAAAATATTCTGCTATAAATGCCAAAAGGCTAGTACTTGAGATTGTAGGGCCAAGCGAGGAAGGGCAGAAGCGATGAATAAAATGGGATCATTCAACAGATCTAACGATGGCTCTTGGAAAAAGACAAGGTTCGACCCTAGACCGGAGAGCAGAAAGGGTAAGGTTAAAAATCAATTTGCCCTAAGCTGCAATCGAAGAAGGGGAAGAAATGTTTAAAGTTATGCTTATAAATTATTTATGTTTAAATTTACTTGATAAATATGCCATTCGAAAAGTGAAAAAAAAAATTTATGTTTATAATTGATTCAAGTGCGAATAAACATATTTGTAATAGCAAGATATTCTTTGAAAATCTAGTCTTAAATTATAAAGTCAATATGCGCAAATAATAATTCTTAAAGATAGAAGGGTTAGCTAATATGAATTTAAATACAAAAGACTATAGAACATTTAAATTAGGAAACGTACTATATTCCAGTTAACTGTCTGTAAAAACTTATTCTGATTCAGAAGACAAGTAGAAGGGAAAACAATATATAAAGACAGGCTAGTAATGGAGGTTCATGGATATGAACAATTACGATATACGAGAAACATATGCACTGTTTTTCAGATTACCACTGGTGAGGGCGATTCTAGTAACAATTAATAAATTTAATTTAAATATTAAACAATTAGATGTAGAAACAGCGTTCTTGTACGAAGATATCGAAGACGACATATACTTTTATATAAGTATTCTCACGTATAACACATACACAGTAATATACTTAAATTAAAACGACCTTTATACAGTCTCAAGATTAGTCCGAAAAGGTGGAACATTAAATTCACGGAAATCATAAACAAATACGGTTTCGTAAACAGCTACTTAGACCCGTGTTTATTCGTGAATACAAACGACCGAAAAAAATTGACTGAGATTTTACCCTCTTGCGGCGAAATTTGTTATCCAGCATGCCTAATAATTTAATCTCTAGTGTACTAACAAAAAAATTTATGAAATGGTTATATCCATTCGAGAAGTCCTCGATGTTAGGAAGCTTTTCGTATCTAAAATGGCTACACAACCGGTTCCTCTCAAAGACGCCCTTAAGGTAGTTCTTGAGTTTGAAGGAAAAAATACTTCGCTTACTAAATTCGACCAACGAAAAACATTTAACACATTTTGAATGATCAAAATACAAGGTCAGTCTTTTGCAAATATTGATGCATTAAAAGATTACCTAAAAACCAATTATGCCCTGGCTATAACGATATATCAAGTACAAGGCGAATTACGACATGAATATTAACGCGATAGTGAGAGCGGTATAACTTTTACAAACGGAATCCGCGATATTAGAAATCAAATAGCAAAAATCACCACTGAATATAAAAAGGGGAAAGAAATCGAAACAAGCACAAAATAAACTACAAAACACAGGTGATATCTCTAATTTAGTTAAAAACGCTATAAAGGCCGAAAGGATTATTGAAGCTTAGAAGACCGTAAACAAAAAATAGATCACAAAAACTCTATTGTGTCAATCGGAAGAACGAAGGACGACATGCCGCCTATGTAACAGTAACGGTCGCAAAGCGAGTGAATGTTATTTAAAACAAAACATTAAATATCCGATATATGAAGAAACAAGTCACTCTATAGATAAATGCAAAAATGAATTATACGCGTTCAAATGTCAACTATTTAATTTTGCAGGCCACAATGCTAGAGAACGTGGAAGCCAATTGACCTGTCAAATCCATCATACACGAAGATATCAAGCAATCCACTGCAGGCAATTAAAACCTGATCAGGCCCGTTACTGGAAACAATGTACGGCAAACAGACCACTTTTAATCTGTCAAATTTGCAATAGAAATGGTCACAATGCCGCAAGCTGAAATAATAAGAGTTGCAATTATTGCAAAACGCAACATAATAAAAACCATAGGCAGGGAAATGGTCGAGGTGTCTATCAGTCCAACGCACTATGAGAAAACCGAGGCCACAAAAGCGTTTTATCAATACAATCCTTATAGAGGCAAAGATGACAGAGTTTACACCAATTCAGAGTTTGAAATCCAGAGGGTACTTCAATGGTATAGCGTACTTAATGTACTTGTTTACTTGATGTTTTGGTAATTTCAAGCTTGTTTAATGTTATACCGATATCGAGTTTCTACAGAGTATCCATACCTAAAAGCATAGGATCACATAGTCCGTTCGTCACTAAGAATTTTTGTTGAAATATTATCTTTTTTACGTATTACTGCCTACAGTTGACTTACTACTGATTACGATTCAGGAGTCAAAAGTAAAAAAGTGAAATTTTTGTGGAACAAAATATGATTTTTTTGACATTTTTATTTTATTATTATTATTTTATTTTATTAATTATTTTCTGACGCATATGTGTATATCGGTACTCTAAGGGTTAATAAAAACGAATTTATTATTAAAGATTTAGTAAAATTTAAGAATTTAGAAATGAATTCATGAAAACCCACGCTCCTTATTGGTGCTGAAGAATTAAGCAAGAACCTTGTTGAAACATAAATACATTTTTTGAAGAAAATATCATTAAAGACGTTAGTACTGCAAAAGAAAATAAGATGGAAGACGAAACGATTTAAGTACTTTAATTGTGCTTATGTCAATTGTTTATAAATAAAATGAATAAATATTTCTATTGATCTTACAGTCCAATTAAATTAAAAATAATATATAATTATATTAATATATGTTTATATTAATATTAATACATATAAATATATAATTAATTAACAATTATAATAAGAGTGAGACTTTCCTTGTTTAAAACCCCCTAGACTAATCTGAAGTCAAAATTTTTATTAGCTGAACAAAATTTTTATTGGTAAAGTACAAACTGAATGTTCCGACCACTTTCCTTAATTGTAGTTTCTACTACTGTTGTCCAACGTTTCAATCTTGTTACGGCTCTTCATCAGAGACGAAACTAAACCTTATATTAATATTCTATTTTATATATACTCCTATTCTCACTAAACTAACAATTTAGTAATTTGAATATACAATCCCCCTTCTACGAAAACTGTTCAAAACGGACCAATTTAATCAAGAATGATAAATGTTATCTAATTTACTTGACTTTAATATTAAATTCACATTATTTCAATTTTTTGTAATTTGAATATTTTCAAGACTCTCCCTTTTGTAATTATTATTAATAACATGTTCCAAATTATACAGATTTACAAAATCAAAAGAATGTAAAAACATCAAACGACGTTCTTTTAAACCAGAAGTAATATTAGAACTACGCAAACTATATTTATGTTCATCAATTCTCTTCTTTAAATATCTACTTGTTTGGTCAATGTTGTCTTCATTATAATCCATACAATTAATTTTATAAACAACTCCAGAATTTAAACATAAATCATCCTTATCCTTGCACTTTTTTAAAAGAGATAGTAATAGTTAAAGTATGTTATTTTTAAAGAATTAATTAATTTAAATCATTAATTTTATAAGTTAAAAGAGTTAAAAGTATTTAGTTGCGAAAGAAAAATTGAGTTCGTTATATTACAATCGCCAATAATACCAGAAGTACCAGGTGATAAGTATTTTTCTAAATTATTTTAAATTTTTCTAAATTTAAAGATACCGGATAAAATAATCATTCATAAAGGAATCTTGAAAGTTGTTCTATCTGATCGATGGGTCGAAATTTTTCGTGAGTAGAACAACTCATCGATTGGTGGTCACAGAGGTCTCAGAGTATTCCAAATCACGAAACACGTGCTCGTTTTGAGATTAGCTGACGCTAGCTGCCTAATTAAGAAGCTGGCGCTCATTGCAGATGAATGATGTTCTGAAGTTAAATATACAGAGGTATTAGAACAAGATAATCAATTAAGTTTTTTGGACGTTTATGTTATTAGAGTTAAACTAAATTGGTACAGAAAACCTACACGGTCAGATAGATTGTTAAATTTTAACTCACACCATCTATTTGGAAACAAGATAGGTACTGTAAAGGGAGTCACCGACAGAGCAATGAAATTATCACACAAAGATTTTAGAAAAGATAATTGAAAATTAGTTAAAGAGATATTGATTAACAATGAGTATCCAATAGACTTTGTGGATAAAACGATTGCAGTAAGAGCAGATCAAATTTATAATAGCACTAGAGAACGTAATATAGAAAAGAGGGATAATTTTCAAAGCAATGTAACAAGATTAAACTACGTTTTTTAGCCCGGATATACCATTAATGCTTCCTAAGCTATATCAATGCTCGTATATTCTTTGTTTTAGACAGGTTGTCCTTTACTAACATAGAATAAGTACTATTATTATTATTATTATTAATTTTATTTTACATATTATTTTATTTTTATTCTTAATTTTCTGATATTATCTATTGTAGTAATAAGTTTTATTTCAGATTCTACGGGGGTGATCATAAACAAGGATAGTCTAATTGTCATTATTTTAACTAATATCTAATATTAATTAAGTAATATGTGAGCTACATAAACTATATTTGTGTTCTTTATCTTTGCAGTCATCCTTATCTTTGCAATTATTAAACAAACCACTCAAATTATTGCTATTTTTAAAGAAAATTTGAATGTTATATTTCCGAAAATTTCTTTTAAATCTTTCAGATAATACTCTAATATATGCTAAGACAATAATTTTGTCTCTGTTAACATCAACTCCTGCATTATGTCTATTTTCGGTATTCGAAATGTCAAACAATCTCTCAGCAATTAATCTATTAATAATTCAATTGGATAACTATTATTAATGAAAGTTTCCCTTCCTATCTGTAAATTATTTTGTCTAGTATCTTTTGTGATAATTTTATTGTTCTGTCAATGACAGCTTTTAATGCTCCGATTTTGTTTCTGAATTGGTGGTGTGAATTAAAATCTAAAAACCTACCTGATCAAGTACGTTTTCTGTACCAATTAAGTTTATTTATCTTATTATTACTACATCTGATGACATTAATGTCCAGAAAACTCAACTGATTATTAACCTCAGCCTCCCTTGTAAATTTAATTCTGTCATGTACAGAATTAAAACCATCCACCATTTCATCCACAAAAACTTCTGAAACAATTGTAAATATATCATCAATATATCTCTTAAAGATCATTGGTTCAAAAAGCAATTTTGACAAAGCTATACTTTCTAATTTTTCCATAACCAAATTAGCTATAACCGGTCACAAAGGTGACCCCATTGGACATCCGTATTTTTGTTGATAAAATTTATTATATAATGAAAAAATTGTGTTATTAAAAACTAAATTAATTGCTTTAATAAATTCATTCATTGTTAATTTTGTATGTGAATTAATTTCATGCGACTTCTTCTGAATTTAGATTTAATTTACTAAATTTGGTAGTGCGGATAAGGTATATATAGATTAGAATATAAGGTTCAGTTTAGTCCCTGATGAGGAGCCAGCCGTAGCGAGCTCGAAACGTTAAACTGGATCTTCAATTAGGTAAGGGTTTTGGGGACAGTCAGACTGCACTTTACTAACAAAAAAATTTTTTTCAGCTAATATTTTATTTTCAGATTAGTCTACGGGGGTGACTGTAAACAAGGACAGTCTGATTGTTATAATTTTTAATTTAATTTTAATTTTAATTTTTATTATTTTTCTTTATTGATGTATTAATGTTAATGTAGATATGTATTGATATTGTTACGTATTGTTTTCGATTGATTTGATTGAATTGTAAGACCAATGAAAAAATATTTATTAATTTGTATATAGCAGTCGACAAAAGTACAATTAAATTATTTTAATATATGATACTATAAAGACTGTAAGACCGATAAAAATATTTATTAAATTAGTTATTATGATGTAATGATTCAGAAAAACTCAATATATTTACGATAAAACGTAACCATTTTTTAAAATAAGTACGTTATTATGGAAATTATTGCAGGTTGAGACGATAAAAATATCGATTTAGTTTGTACGGTGGTGAACGTCGATGTATGATTTTAGATTTTTCTAATAATGTTACAAAATCTTTACTTATAAACTGTCGTCCATCATCTGATATTATTGTTTTTGAACATCCATAACGTAAGATTATCTGTTCTTTTACTGCATTTGTTACAGCTTCTCCAGTGGCTTTACGAAGAGGTCATAATTCAATTCACTTTGTCATTTTATCTTGCATAACTAAAAGCCATGTATTTAATTTTGTCGAACGAGGTAATGGTCCAATTAAATAGACAGATACAATTTCCCAGTGTCGCTTAACTTGCGTTGCGTGCATCATACCCGCAGTTGTTTGTTGGGATATTTTATATTTCTGGCATATATCACAATTTCTGACGTATTTTGTAGCCGTTTTAAACATTCCAGGCCAATAAAATAATTTTACTAGGCGTGTAAGTGTTTTTACCACACCTAGATGTCCAGCTGTAGGGTCATTATGCATTTTTTCTAATATGTCATTTTGTTCTGATTTTGAAACACATATTTTTCATTGTAATGTTTCGTCTATTTCATTAAAGTCAAATGTATGCAATATGTGTTTGTATAGCTTATTATTCTCTATACAATAATCAGGATTATTTTCCGGATCGGCTTTGACGGCTGATATACATTTCATATGCCAATCCTCTACGGGGTTGTTTACATTACACAGCTCAACGGGTTGGCGAGACAGTGTGTCGGCGAGAAGATTATCGTTACCTGATCGATACTTAATTTCAAAATCGTATTGCCTATGTTCTAGAGCCCATCTAGCTAAACGTCCTGACGGGTTTTCTATTTTTTTAACCATTTTAAAGACTGGTCATCGGTTAGTACAATAAAATGGTATCCTTCAAGATAGTCTCGAAACTTCCAGAAACCCCACTTAATGGCCAGACACTCGAGCTTTGTTGCAGAATAATTTTTTTCTGCCGGGGTGAGAGTGCGACTGGCATACGCAATAATACATTCGTTTTTTTCGTATGATTGTGTAAGGGCGGCTCCTAATCCTTCGGTACTTGCATCGGTTTGTAAAATAAATGGTTTCTCCCAATCTGGACAAGCAAGAATTGGTGCATTTGTTAATGTTTTTTATTTCATCAAATGTTTTTTATTGTGTTTCTCCCCATTCCCCTTTTGCCCTTTTCTTTATTAATTTACGTAGAGGAGCTGCAACATTTGAAATATCCTTCAAAAAACGTCTATACCACGATATTAGTCCCATGAATCGTTGTATTTCTTTGGCGTTTCTAGGTGGAGATAAATTTGCGACTGCTGCAGTTTTTTCAGGATCGGTGTGCAAACCATCTTTATCTACTATATAACCTAGATATTTTAATTGGGGACGTACAAAGTTGCATTTTTCAAAATTTGGTTTCAATTTGCGCTGAAACACTTTTTTCAAAATTTTTAAATGGTCGTTAAATGTTTTTGAAATAATGAAAATGTCGTCTAAATATGCAAAAACATTTGGAGACATTTCTGCGGTAATCACCTGATCCAATAATCGTTGGAAAGTTGCAGGTGCGAAGTGTAGTCCAAAGGGCATGGCGGTAAATTCATATAACCCTTTGCCAGGAACAGTAAATGCCGTAATCGGTTGGCTTTCTGGAGTGAGTGCTATTTGCCAGTAGCCACTCTTCATATAAATCGTAGATAGGTATCTTGCTTCTCTTAACCTATTTAAAATTACATTAATCTGCGGTAATGGATATGCGTCTTTTTTCGTTACTTTGTTAATTTTTCGAAAATCGACGCAAAAACGATCTTCCCCATTTTTCATTTTTACTATAACTATCGGTGAGTTCCAAGAGCTACTAGACGGTTGGATTACTCCTTCTTGCATTTTATCGACCTCTGCATTTATAATATTTTGCATTATTGGATTCCTTGGTCGATATTTCTGTTGGATTGGAGTATTTTCTTCCAAAACAATTTTATGTTGTAATAACGGTGTTGGACCTTTTATATTTTCCATTTTTTTTTTCGTTTGAAATAAATTCATCTAATACTATTTTTTCATGTGTTTTTAAATGCGTTACAACAACATCTGCTAATTTACAAATATGTTCGTTTGGTGCATTTCTTGTTGCAGAAATAATTCGATTATTTATTCGAATGTCTGTATTTAATTTTCTTAATGCACCCATTCCGAGAAGCATTGGTTGATTTAAAGATTTCAATACCAGGAAATCTTGAAAAAGCCGTAATCCTTTTATATATATCTGTCCCGAAATTAAATCACCTAATCTCGTTTCAGAGCCGTCGGTTAATACGGCTATTCTATTGCTTTCCTTATTTTGAAAGCCATAACGTAGACTTCGGTTATTTGTTTACTTACGTATGAGCTGACGGATCCCGTATCGATAAATGTATTTATTTTCTAGTCACCTATCATTACTTCGGTGAATAATCTGTTGTCTAGCTCGTAGGTTGGTTTTCGGCCTGGCCTGCTGCATTACAGGGCCGGCCCTTGTTGTCTTTCCCTGTGCATGGCAGTTGCAGTCACGAGTGAATATTCCATCCTTACCGCAGTATGAACAGAATAGTTTTCTCGCGTTTGAGCATTTAAATCGGTCGTGTCCTCGCTCTTTTCATTTCCTGCAGTATAACGTTCTATCGTATATAACTGATATATTATATTTTGGTGTTGCGCTCGGCTTATTTACATTTGTTTTTTTATGTGTGCACATTGAATCAGTGACTTAGCATTTAATTTTGCCTCGCCTTCGAGCTCGTGTATAGTGTTTAAGTACTTTTCTACTTTCTGAATTATGTCTACTATTTTGTGATTGCATTTTTGGAACATGTATTCGATATTCGGCTCTCATGTTATAATAAATAGTTTCTATTTGTTTCGCATCATCAAAACGTCCTCTGCGACGCATTAATGTCATTACCGTGTTAACGAATGATCTGATGGTTTCGTCTATGTCTGGTTTACGATTACAAATTTGTAAATCAAGATTTCTTAACTCTCCCGGCGATAAATAAAAACTTCCTAATTCAGTGTCCAGGTCCTCCAAATTATTTATGTTTGAAGCATAATTTCGATGCCATAATTGTGCATCTCCACGTAGCAGTTCGGGATATCCTTTTTAAAATTTCTTCGTCGGTATATCTATAAGATTTTTGGAGTTATCTTACTCGCTCTATGAATGCATATAGATTTTTACCGTCAAAATGGCAGTTCCTTTTTCTCATTTGGTCGAGTACTTTTGTAGTGGCATTCGTTGCCTCTGCCGTATGGATCAGCGTATAAAAAGTTGATTATTATCGCTTGCCATTCTATTTATTGGTGTTAATGCGATATTTGTAGGTGACGAAGATTTCGTAAATATTGCAATTCTGTTTCTAGCTTTTCTAGTTCTTGCGTTCTATCAAGATCTTCTTTATATTCTGGTGCATCAATTGGTTTATGGGTATATTCTTAGGATGTGTTCGGACATACGCGACCAGACGAGACTTTAATAAAGATACATTTCTTTCACTATCTACTTTTACTTTTTGTAATTCTTTTGTTAAACGATAAATCCAAGATACTTTCGGATTAGACATTTTTTTTTCTTTTATTATTTCAAAAATTAATTTTCGGCTTTACAATTTTGATTTTATCAATTGAATTTAAGTTATTCACCATTAGTTTCATGAACTAACTATTTTATTGGTCCCTGTTCAGGCGCTATGTAACGACCCGTATCCACTCTGCTTATAATTCTTATTATACTATTAGGGTTCAATTGAAGAGGGAGGAGCGTATCGGGATTGGTAGTCGGAAGATTTAGACTCGTAAAGTTTTTACTAAAAAAAATAATATATAGTTTATTCTATTTAAGAAAAATACAAAAAATTGTAAAATAAATAATTAAATTATTTATCAGTCGGGATCTCCGTGTAGATTCCCTGTAACATATAAATAAATAAAATAATAATTATTATTTCGCTTTTCGAATATCTTATGAATATATACATATATTTACAGAGTATCGCGCGCGAATCCGATTATCTTGGGTTTCAAGATTTCGAACGGCCTTCACCTATATTCTTTCTCTTTCTACTATTTCTGTATTTCCGTATATTTATCCGTACGGCCCGGTTCGTCTACTTACACGAAACCGAGTGCATTTTGACAAATTTATTTCGCAATGACACTTGTTCGTTTTTATGTTACTCTAAGATGTACCTTATCAACAATATAGAAAGGTCGAAATTTTAATAAAGATGTATTTAATTCTTAATAAAATTATCGCTTTCAAATACGTCTTACATAACTTAAATATTTATTTATTCCACTAGTTCTATTCACATGACTTGCATTTTTATTGTCTGTCTGGCAGACTTTTGCCGATGTATTATAATAATTTAATTCGGAGAAAAGCGACTTTCTCCGAATAAATTATAGTCTGTGTGGATTTAAATTAAATTTAAATGCTTTTATTTCGCTGATTTTTCCTTATGCGTTTTTCTAGCTTTTCAAAAGTCAGGTGTGCCTGTTCTCCTGAGCTAGCATTTTTTATTAACTCCTTTGTACGAGTAAAGGTGCCTTCCTTTTGCTTCGTAAACGAGCTTTTCACCAAAAAAAGAATAGAATTGATCAGTCGAAGGAGTATCGATTTATTTCCTTACTCGAGAGGTATCCTTCCTCAACGAGTACCAAAATCGAATTTCTTTTGAAAAGGATAGATCGGTCAGTTAAATTTTAATTCATTTCGTTACTCGAGAGGTATCCGTCCTCAACGAGTACCAAAATCGAATCTGCCGCAAGGAAAAGGAGAATCGGTTGGAGTTTTGTCGATTCGTTTCGTCGCTCGAGAGGTATCCTTCCTCAACGAGTGTCGAAAGTGAATCGCGCTCCTGGCAAAATTTAGCGCACTTTTATACATAGTAAAAGAACATTAACAAAAATCTGATTGGTTAGCGTTTATTTTAAAATAAGGTAGTATTGTTTCTATTGGTTAAACGATTAATTTAATCTATCTATTATATTCTGTTTGTGTTTATTTGTTTATTCGTTATAGAAATAGTTTCGCGCGCATATCTAACTGTTATAATAATTTAGACGGTTTTCTTTACTTGTAACTCACGTTACAAGTTACACACGACCAGCTCTCTTTATGAGTTATTTTTTAAAGAATGTTAATCAGATCGTTATCAAACATGATCGAATTTCAGGTATGTAAGTAAATAATAAACCATAAATACATCAAATTACTTTAAAACATACCGAATATGAAGAAGATAACCATTTTGGAAGAAATTCGGCATGATGAAATAATTTTTGCGCAATTATTTTATGCAATATACTTTGACCATCTTTTTCATGTTTATCCATTAAATAACGTAATAAGTGCCAAAAAATATTTACACTGGATAAGGACGATATAAAATTATCTGAAAGAAGAAAAAATAACCGATTACAATTCATAAATAAACATTTTCACTAGTCTAAAAAGGAGTAGAAGATCTAATGATTTTGAAATAATGTTAAATTTATATCAATATTTGTAATCTAATCGTCGGAAATAACGAATAAAATAGAAAACAATGTTTTAGAATTACATAATACTTTCTTATACAATAACTGTATCGCCTTTTGCGCGTAGATTGTGATTTAAATTCTATAACAGAGACTGATCACTACTTAGCTATAGGTTTGAATGATCACATCAGATCTGTAAAACAAAAGAATTATATGACAGAAATAGCTCAACAGTTACAATTGACAATCATAAAATTGATGCTAATAATTTTCTAGTGGTTCCTCATTCACCTCGGGATAACTTTCATCGTATCACCTGAATCGATTCGAAAGGAAATTTCTCATGAAAAGATCGGAAAATTCAGTGTTTATTTATAAAAAAATAACTTAATAAAATAATAATTTTTTTAGTCTTCTGTCGGGCTGTCGTTTCTATAAATAGCAAGACAGATTTATGTTTATTATCCGGTTATCGATAGTTATATATATAATTCTGAGATTACGGCCAGCAAGCATTAATTCTTATTTTGCTAAAAGTATGGCCATATGAGCTCTATTGCATGTGTAAGGTTGGAGGAATTCGAGCAATTACTCGAAATTTAAGCTCTCGTCCTTTCCTAGTTCGTCTCTCCTCTTTCCTTATCAATCATCACTTCTCTCCTTTTCTTCACCTCCATCCGCAAAAAGTTTTTTAACATTTTCTTCTTATTCTTCTTGCCTCGCGCTTAAAATCCTCTCACCCTTTCTTCCAGTTACATCTCCCTTTTTTGTATACTTCACTTCCCTCATTGATTTCAGTTTGCATCAATTACAAAAATATATTTTAAAACTATTACGTTTCTGTCAAATTTTAAATACACAAAATATTATATGAAAATTAAAAATAAAACACTATTTTAATACACTATATAAAAAATTTTTTTTAATGCTGTCGTCTTGAAGATGTGACTCGATACCTCGAGACACAAATCCTTTAGACAAGCATCTCAACTTGTGACTGCCTACAACTGTTAAGAAGCAGTCAACAGGAGAGCATAAACGAACCTGTTGTAACAGGAACCAAGGAAGCAAAGAATGAGTCAAGCTCCTTAAAAACGCCCGTTTTTGGGCTTATGAGCATATTCTCCTTCAATTCTAAACTGTTACTCCAGGTCACTCTGGACATTATTGTTCAATTCTACTAGAAGTAACACGTTGAACACGTGTTAGACCTTCCGCTCGGTGCTATTCCACTTCAGGTCTGCATACAAGTCCAGTCTACAAATTAAGGTTTTTGAAGAATCCACGACATTCACTCTTTGTATCTCTCTCTCTCTCTCTCTCTCTCTCTCTCTCTCTCTCTCTCTCTCTCTCTCTCTCTCTCTCTACCTCTCTATGTGCAGCAGACGTCATCTTCAAGGAACTGCAAAAAAATCATCAATCCTAATCATCCGGGAAATGATCGGTTCTCCTTGAAAAGAGTAGGATTATATATAACCTTTTTATTTTATTATAAACTGCACTGATGTTGACTGTTGTGAATTAAATTGACAACTGTTTTTATCTGTTTTACAGTCTTTATAGAATACATTATACTAATATAACGATAATTGCAATGTCTTTGTTTATAATCACCCGCGTAGAATCTGAAATGCATTTTTACTACATTTTTACCAAATGTTTACTAAAAAATCTACATTGAACATTACTAAAGAACAAGCTTACTAAGCCTTAAATTGCCTTAGATGTCCCACGTTTCCAACTGCTACGGTTCATCTTTAAGATCTAAACTGAAGGAATGTACGTCTGAAATAGTATCGTTCTCACTATCTGAAATAAAGGCAGACTTTTCAAACGTTCTAGATGAATTTCCAATTCCTATAGAAAAAATCAAAGGATCCGATTAGCTTATATATCATAAACGGCTAAGCTATCGAATTAACGACAGAAAACGCGACCATAAACATGATTGATAGAACAGGAAAAGGAGCTTTTATCTATTGTGAAAGATCGAGATCCAATAAGCAGTGAGTGCATAGTCCTGATCGATACAGAATCGGAAGACAATTTGGTCAGAAGGAGATGATAGCTCTCCCGCTATGAAATTAGTGACTCAGAACGAGTCTCCTTCAAAGACATAACTCTGAATTATTCTCAATATTTGGAACAATAACAATTAAAAATTATAAAAAATTGTACATATGTAGACTGCTTTCAATTAAATTAATAAATATTGCTAATCAACTTACAGTCTATAGACTATATTATGCTAAAATAATGACAGTCAGACTGTCCTGAAGCATCTGAAAGGAACTTTATAATATCCCTCTCGTAGAAACTCCACTCCTTATTTGCGAAGAACTCGGACAGCCACTTTTCACAAGCCTCTTTTGAGTATAACTTTAAACCACCAAGGGCGTTCGAGATCGACAGGAACAGGTGGCACTATCACTTGGCGCTATGTCCGGGCTTTATGGTGGATGCGATAAAACCTCCCATCCGACTCCCGTATCTTTTGACAAGTCATCAACGAAGTGTGTAGTCTGGCGTTGTTCTGGTGGAATACTACACCCATCCTGATGGCCAATTGTGGACGCTTCTGGTCGATAGCCTGTTTCAAGCGGTCCAGTTGTGCATAGTAGATCGTGCAATTAAGAGTCTGACCATATAGGAGCAGCTCGTAGTGGATGATTCCCTTTCAATCCCACCAAACACATAGCAAAACCTTCCTGCGTTAGGCGTTATCTTGAAGAACATACAATAAAAGTAAGACTTATTTAATTTATAAATTTTCTCTTCTTATATTCAATCAAACCTTTCGAAATGAATCCTATTATCTGGGGCAGTGATGGGCTCTACCTGAAACGTGCAGTACTATTCCATACCCCATTCATTATTAGTCCAACATTTTTAAAAATTTAGAAAATCTAAAAAAACTCATTTATAGCATTGATGATTTTCTCCTTGCTCCCAAATCTTTTACCTTTGAGCTAATTTTATGCATAATGGAAAGTTGCAATAAGACTGCGTAGTATCAAACATTCATGTTTATATCTTTTTCCAGATAATCAAGGAAGATAATTACTTTTCAATCCCAAAAATGAATGGTTAGAACAAGCTTATGAAATAAAATTGTTTTTTTCTTTGTTGGGTATGGTTAACCTGGTCCAATTCATTGTTTGGACTATCATTTACTTTCAAGATTGTAGTGCTGAATCCAAGGTTCATCTACACTTATCTCACAAACAACAAAAATATTTGCTGATGTTCCGCTTTTGCAGTGCCGAATTCTCTATAGAAACAGCTTCTTCCGTCAGTTTTTGATTGCGCGTCAGCAAATGCGACACCTACCTAATACAGAACTTCTCAACTCTTTTCCATGAACAATATATAATATTGTGTATTTAATCTACGATACTCTACCACCATTTTGTGATTTTTTTTCCAACATTTAGAGAGTTTTGACCTCAACGGGTCATCCTGAACAAGATTCATCAGCAGTGCTCGTGCAACATTTAACTATTCCAATTAACAACTAAATAATACTAAAAGGTAAAATTATCGAGGAAGAAAAAAAATAAATATATTTATATTAGAAAACAAAGATTTTGATGATGACTTAATATTAAACTAGACAATATAAAAAATTTAGGATTTACTCACAATAAAATTTAAGTATAATGAAACCAATGCCAGACAAAAAGTAAAAAATTACAAAAGACGTACAAAAAGTAAACAAATCATTAAAAAAATATGAAATAAATTGTAACAATTGAGTTTGAATAAGAAATGAGAAATAAATTGCAACGTAAGTTTCACCTTACCGAAAGAAATAGAATTGATTTTTTCCACAAAGTCCAGAAAGAAAAATGTATTAAGTGTAACAAAAAACTAAAAACTTAACCCTTTTATTATTTAAATGAGCTTCGCTTCCATTAGTTTTCAGTAAATGCTGTACCAAAATAATAAATTTCTAATATTATTACATTTAACATTTTATGCTTTCTTGCTACTTCAAATATCTTTTTCTTAGGTGAATGAACAGCATTAATTTTGTTTCTAATAGATCTGTTCCTATATGAAATTTGAATTATTTTAAATTAAATGAATTTTTTAAAATTTCTTAGGAAATTTCAATAATTAGCGAATAAAATTTTAAAATATTTAGAAATATTTACATCAACGTTTCAATGAACCCTACAAACAAACAAACACACACACACACACACACACACACACACACACACACACACACACACACACATTGTAACTGCGCAAATCGGCGGCTCCTTATTCCATTTTAAAATACCGAGTGTGCACGCCCGTAATCGCGAATAAGCGCACTATGAACCGACAGAATGTAGCCGCGCGTTATAAAAGTGAAGAGAAACTAGTGGCAGTGAGTGGGTCGGGTTTCTTCTTCTCCAGCCCGCTACCGAGTGTATTCTATCACGATTACATCGCCAAGTCTCGTCGCTAGAGAAGCAGTCGAGCAACTCTCACAAGACCTCTCGAATTCACCGAGTTCATCAGGAGTGAGTCGCTCACCTCTGACTCCACTTTCACCATCATCAGAGGTTCGCCCGCATAGCCCGAAACAGAGAGAGAGAGAGGGATCAAGAGGACACCACGTCAGCAGCGGAGTGAAGCAGGAGAAAGAGAGAGATAAAACGAAAGGACGCCGCATCCGCACGAGAGCGACAGTGTCGATGGCGGCTACGGCATGTGGTTATGTAAGATTATTAGCATCATATATAGTCGCACACTCGACGTCAACGTCGTCCAAAATACCCATATTGAAAAGAAAAACAAAAGAATGTAAAAACTTTAAACTATGTTCTTTGAAACTAATAAATATTTTTTTGTTGGTATTACGGTCCAATCAAATCAATCGAAAATCAATTTAATAAGGAATGATAAACATTGTGCAATTTAATAGACTCTAACATTAAATTCACATTATTCTGATTCCTGGAAATGTGAATACTTTCAAGACTCTCCCTTTTATACTTATTATTAATACCATGTTCCAAAATATCCATATACATAAAATCAAAAGAATGTAGATACTGTAAACAATGCTCCTTTAAACCGGAAGTAATATATGAGCTACGCAAACTATGTTTATGTCCATAAATTCTCTTCTTTAAATATCTACATGTTTGTCCAATATAATATTTATTGCAATCCATACAATTAATCTTGTAAACAACTTCGGATTTTAAACATAAACCAGCCTTATCTTTGCAATTATTAAACAAACCACTCAAATTATTGCTATTTTTAAAGAAAATTTGAATATTATATTTCTGAAAATATCTTTAATTCTTTCAGACAATCCTCTACCGTTTGGTAAGACAATAATTTTGTCTCTGTTAACATCAAGTCGCGCATTATGTCTATTTTCGGTATTATAAATGTCAAACAATCTTTCAGCAATTAATCTATTAATAAATTGAATTGGATAACCATTATTAATGAACAATTGAATTGTACTTTTGTCAACTGCCCATATACAAATTAATAAATATTTTTTATTGGTCTTACAGTCGAATCAATTCACTCTAAAAATAAAATAAAATAAAAAAAAATAAAAATAAAATAAATAAATAAATAAAAAAAAAATAAAATAAAAATTAAAAATAAAAATTAAATTAAAAATTAAATTAAAATTATAATGACAGTCAGACTGTCCTTGTTTACATTCACCCCCGTAGACTAATCTGAAAATAAAATATTAGCTGAAAAAATTCTTTGTTAGTAAAGTGCAGTCTGACTGTTCCCAACACCCTTACCTAATTGAAGACTTGTCCAACGTTTCGAGCTCGCTACGGCTCCTCATCAGGGACTCATTATTAATGAAAGTTTCTCTTACTATCTATAAAGGCTTTTTATACCAATTAAGTTTCATTCAAAAAGAAGGCTTTAGTGTAAAGTTCACTAAATGCAAATTTGCAAAAAACTTTATGAAATATTTAGGACGCGTAATCAAAAATTATACAATTACACCCTTAAGGGTGTAAATTTACAACATGAGAATTCCCAACTCCTAAATAGAAAAAATACATAAGACAATTTTTTGGAAAAATGAATCTTTATGGGAAATATATACCAAATGCTGCAATAATACTTGATTCATTACATTACAGTGCTACTTCATATAAATATAGAATTTAACAGATTCTCCGAGAGCCGGAAATCATTCTAATTAATAAAAAACACTTGTAATTTCAGTTCTGACAATTTTTAGTCCAAACCTACCAGTATATATTTATACCGATGCCAGCATCCTTGGATTAGAAGCAGTCTTAGAAGATACATGACAGAAAATACAAGGAAATGGAGAAAAAGAAGCTGTAGCTTATTTTTCGAAGAAATTAAATGAATCTCCAGAAATAAAAGGTAATGCTTTTAGTAACTAGCAATAATAATATTAAAAATTGTACTTTTGTCGACTGTTCCAAATTATACTAATAAATATTTTTATCCGTCTTACAGTCTATATAATTAATATAATAATTAGATAAAATAATGACAGTCAGATTGTCTTTGTTTATGTTCACCTCCGTAGAATCTGAAATAAAATTTATTACTACAATAAATTATATTAAAAATTAAAAATAAAAATAAAAGAAAAATGACAAAAACAATATTCTATGTTAGTAAAGGACAACCTGACTGCCCTCACTATTTTATATTTAGATTGTCGACCCACATTTTTTCTAATATAAACTTAAAGCATAATATATAAATGAAAGATATTTACTTTAAAATATTACTTTATATCTAAGTAACTTATCTTAATATCTAAGTAACATTCTTTTCTTTATGGTCGTCACGTTTTGGATATATGTCCTCTTTCGTGACGCCGGAATAATCACAGATAACGCACTATTAGTATCCGTCATATCGTGCGCAGGGATCACGGACGTAGTACATCCGGAAGTCCTGTACTCGTGGTAATGGTAAAAATTTTTTTGTTCTTAGATACCTTAGACTTTGTCGATCGAGCGTCAGTCTTGTTCTTACCTCTCAAAGGATTTCCTCTGCCTCGCTCAGCAGAGTCACCGGCGTTACACCATGGTGTCCGTACACGGCATGCTCCATGTTAAAAAGCTGCGTGTGCACGTGGTCGCTCATTCGCAGCTAACTCCGCAGAATCTCTAAGGGAGGAGGGGATACCATTTTAACAATTTCATTCGGAGAAAAGGTGCGTTGCATCTCGGAACTAATTTTAAAATAGTTTTTTAGAAGTCGGGTGTACTCGCTCTTCTCAGCTAATAATTTTATAATTTTTTTTACGAGTAAATCTATCTTCCTTTTGCCTCGTAGAATAGCTTGCAATAGAGAACTAAAAGGGATCGGAGGGTATCGATTCGTTTCTTTACTTTTCAAAAAGAATGGATGGGTTGAAGAGTACCGATTAGTTTTTGTTACTCGGAAGGTACCTTCCTCAACATGTGCCGGAAATGAATCGCGCTCCTGGCAAAGATTGACGTTTTATACGTTTTAAAAGTGCATTAAGAATTTTTGGTATTGGTTGAAGTTATATCTATTTAACTTAATATTATTTGTAATACACATTTAATTTATTATATTAAATATATAAATAATTTATTACATTCTTGTGCGCATTTAATGTAAGTTAAAACATCTGTATTACTATATTTACCTTTCTCGCTTCCACGGTTATATAGATTTATATCGACATATAATAAACTTATCCGCTTATTCATCCCAACTAATAATTTAACTAATTAATTTTATTTTTACCGTTATTGCAACTCACAGTACAAATTTAAATTCGTCAATACCGTACTCTCAAATTTTCCATTACCAAATTAACAATGGCCGGTCAAAAAAATGAACCACCCATTGGACAGCCATATCTTTGTGTTGACCCTTCTTCATCTAAGCTATAGATGATGCTACGAGAACTAATATGATTAGAACAGAAATTAAAAATAACTATAGAGAAAAGTACGAAGTTTAAGTATTCGGTTATTTAAAAAAGCCCAAAATAAAGCAATTTGAAATTAATTTGAATTCATACAAATCAAATAAAATATTTCATATCTAGCAATAATATAAATGTGTGGAATTAAAGTTGCTCAAGTTACATTTACTACATGATTTTCTGCTAACAATAATCTATATTATTCATTTTTTTAAGAAAACTAGAATCAACTTATTAAATAAGTTAAGAATTTTCATGGAAACCCTCAAATAATCAGTCCAGAAAAATTGAGAGCGCAGAATAAAAAGAGAACTTGAGACAGAGATCAGTTTACTTAATAAAGAAGAGAATATACGAGCAAGACCAGTAATCCTAAAGGGGAACAGTGGACAGTACCAGAATGAAAAAGAAAAGAAAAGGGAAGAAAGAACGCGCACCTTTTGCGACAAAGTACGATAGTAACGAAAGTTGTTTAATTACATAATTTATTTTTATTTGTTTGATTTTAATTTATAACAGGTTCAGAAGATAAGCAATTGCAAAACCAATGAGTAAATAAAAAAATGCGTAAGTATAAAAACGAAAGTTCTAAATATATATACTGAACGGAAAATATAAAATATAAAATCTTATACTGAATGCATTATGTAGAAAACATGTCATTAAAAGCTCAACTCTTTACGGCATTTTGTAAGCATGGTATAAAAGTGTACTTGAATGATAAAGCTATAAATATTGTCATAACAACATGAAAAAAATACTTGAAAATGATTATGGATTTTCATTCTGCATAAAAGAATTAGAAATTCACTACGTTAAAACTGAAAAACAAGCCCTAACAGTAAATTTAGATTATGTTGCCATGACTCTTGAAGTAAATCACAGATAGCCAGCCAGGAAACAAGATTGGATATAAGGCAATTCAAAACTACTATAGCTTTGAGTCAGATCATTCATGTATAGCACCTAAAGCTTCATCGGACAAAGATCAGATGAATATATTAATCTCCAATAAACTGAAAAGCAACATAGAATACATAAGTAGAAAATCGGAAAAAATATTTAAACTCAATAAGAGGCTACGTATGATATTCGGACTTCCCAATCATTTTTAATAGTATGAAAAAAAGAATTAGCGATATCACATTACAACGCTTATGTATGCAAAGGCGTAAATAATGTAGATACAGAACACATGATATAAATATAGAAAATTTAAAAATTAGTTATGTTAACAAAAAGTATCAAACTGCGCTTTGATGAAATTAAAAATAGAGTCGATTTAGATAAATACAATTCCAAATATACAATAAAATTATATATATATATATATATATATATATATATATGTATATATATATATATGTATATTAAATACAAGAAATTAAGTATGTATTACAAATTATATCAATTAAAATTAATTTACATTTAAATTATAGACAATCAAAATATTGCATTAATTTTTGCTAAGAACGCGGTTTATTTTCGGTGACAGATCCTTTTCCGTTTCCTAGTGAAAACTACTCTACGAAGCTAAAGAAAGGCACCTTCGCTTGTAAGAAAGAAAGATTTTCAAATTACTGACGTGATAAATTAATTCAGTAAAAATACACTGCGTTTTTCCAAATGAAATTATTATAATAGTCCGACCGAATTTCTACTAGACAAACCATCAAAACTGCAAAGTTATGTTAATAGGTATTTATATGATAAAATAATGTATTAAATTTAATTTATGTAAGAAACGCTTTAAAATGGAACTTTGCTAAAAAAAGTTTACTTATTCTTCCGAAAATTCTGACCTTTTTATATCACTAACAAAGGCGCTCCTTATATAAACGAGAAAGTATCATTGCAAACTAAAAAGCAAAGTATAAATTCACTCTGTTCCGCATAGAAAGATGAATCAAGCCGTCTGATTATTTTTATTTAATTTTATTTAAGGAGTTGGGCCTTCCCGGCCTCCGGACGCATGGGTAAACCCTTTGCGTCCCTCCCTTGGCCAGCAGCCGCTATAAACGGCAGGCCTCCCAAAATGAAATTATTCCGGTCGTCATACTGGATTTAATGTCCTCAATCTCCAAGTAGGCAGCCCCCAAATGTCGCCACCTTTTCTCAGATATATTTGGACAGTGGCACCGAAGATGTTCGGAGGTTTCATCTTCTGTGTAGCAAAAGTGGCATAAGGGGTCTCTCGCGAGACCCATTCTGCACATGTGGGCGTTAATCTTACCGTGACATGTGAGGATCTCGATGAGCAATTTTGCCCTTCTTCTACTGAGGCCAAGGATTACCCTGGTCCAGTCCTTTATGTTATTTGTGGAGGAAGACTTTAACCTGCCTGCACTCTCCTTTTGTCTCCCATATTCGGCTGTTTTCTTCCGTTATCCACCTCTCTATCTCCACCTTGATGAGGGTGTTACAGCCGGCTCAGGGCCACTATAGGGAGTTCTAGCTCCTATTTTGGCAAGATCATTTGACACCATGTTCCCTTTAATTCCATAATCGCCCAGTACCCATAGTAACGTGACCGTGGCCTTATTCGCCAGTCTATTGAAGGCGTCGTAACAGTCCATTATCAGATTGGATCTAGTAGTGTAACTGCTTCAAGCTTGCAGTCTGCCTTTACTGTCTGAGCAGAGGCAAATGTGGGTGGCAGGGGCCGCTTTCGCAGCCATCTCAGTAAGGTACTTCCCCAAAGGGAATCTTGTGCCCTTTCCGTTACTTCTTTGGTACACTCCTGCACCTGCACCCCTTTCACATTTAGAGCCAACTGTATACCACAGCTCTTTAATGTTGGGGATGCTTACTAGACCATTCTCCCATTCCTTTCTGGATGGGATACTGGCCATATATTTTTTGTCAAAGAGGAAGCTCCTGTTCGTGGCGTCGAGGTTCATTCGCAAAGGCACCTTTTCGTCCAATCCCCGGGGGAGCCGTAATGGCCCCTCTCTGCTCACCTCTTTGAGCGATCTTTTGACTCTGTGGATATATATATATATATATATATATATATATATATATTATAACGCGCGCTTTCCTTTGTGGTCATCCACCCACTAGCCCCGATTATTTTACTGATAAATATTACCTGAATTTCTGCGGAGCTCGTCTTCCTGAAATGAGGGAAGGGAGTGTATGCTGATAAAGAGGCATCTATTACCTAGACTAATAATGAAATGTTTATTTAATTGTTCTTAAAGAATTTTACATTCGGACCGGTGATATAATCGTTGGGCGCCAGATGAGATACGGCTCCCAGCGCGAGCTGTAATCAGCTCGATTTATTCGTTCACGTCGGTCACGCAGCACAGCACGAACGCGAGCTCCGCGTTAGGAAGGTAGCCACAGAAGGCTCTCCAGGGCGGCGAATTCCACGCGGTGTGGATGATATATAGAACTGCGTCGCGAACACTCCAAACCGAGTTCGCACGATACTTATCTAACTAGCTAGTGATGATCCCAGGGCGGCTCCCTGTAGATCTCGCGAAAACTTCACTCGAGGACAGAACTGAGCAGGAGAACTTACCCCGCGCTCTCCACTCGCCCCCCGCTCCTCGGCGATGACTCGTACGCCGTGGCACAGACGTCTCAGGATGACGTTCCCGGCCTTATTTTTGAGTCCTGGCGCTCGCAGGATTGCCTTTCGCACGGGACCTGCACTTGTCGTCGTGCACGGGAATGAAAGTCACCCTCACCGCTCGTGAGCCGTCGATGGCTTCTTGCGGCCCCGCTTCTTGGCTACCTGGCACCGAAATCTCTCCAAGAGAGAGCTGTTGCTCGCACGGGCACCGAAAGGCAAAAGAGAGAAATATTTCTCTAAACCCGTCACCGGCCGCGGCCCTCCCGAAACGGCGTACAGTGGGAGAGTATGTCTCCCTACCCATCTCCGCTCGGTATGGCTCACAACTCGCGGGTAATGTGATCGAGTAACTGCGACCAAAATAATTTCTGTTTATCGTTCGAGTTTACTCAGAACGATTAATCGTACTGATAATATTAATATGAAAAATATCTGATTCGACGAAAGTGTTGTAACACAATTCCCGCGTTACAATATATATACATATTATATCATACTAATTTATAAAGACAAAGCGTGTTTTTGTTTTTACACGATAACCGAAAAAACTACTGAATCGATTGGTCTGAAATTTGACATATTGATTCTATATTATCGTAGTTAAAACATAGGCTATATTAAATTATTGTGTATTGAAATTATTGTTTATCTATGTTTATTGAAAATGATTTTTCTTTCATCAATAAATTAAGTTAATAGTTTTAACAATCACCAGCGACCACTAGGTGGCGTCATGAATCACGAACACCAACTCAAAGTAGTCCGCTTAAAGTATTAATACCAGGCCAGCTCAAACGCATGTTCATATCCAACTTTCCGATTCGTATCCTGAAAGAAGTGTGAGGTTAGTCGGTATTACCTTTTTTGATGTTCAGGTTAATCTGACATTATTCTCACACCTTATGGATATCTTTTGACTTTTGTAAATTTTATTTTCTCTTACATCGGAAAATCTCTCTCTCTCTCTCTCTCTCTCTCTCTCTCTCTCTCTCTCTCTCTCTCTCTGTGTGTCGCTCTGTCTCTATGTCTCTGTCTCTATCTCTCTGTCCTTCTTTCTCCTTCTCTTATAAAATGGTTTTGTATGCCAAATCATACTGAATATAGTTTGTGAGGATAATTATATTTTTATTTTTATATATTCTATTAACTTAAAAACGAGACAATGTTTTTTTTTATTTCGAACAAAAGAAATGATGGCAAAATAGGGTTCTTACCAATAAAAAGTCAATATACATCTTCTGCTTAAAAAATATGCTATGCACATACCAACATTTTGCTTGAATTTCAGATGGCATCACCACAAAACTATTCACGTTATTTAATTTAAAAAACGGAAATATATATATATATATATATATATATATATATATATATATTGTATGTATATTATATTGTACATATTAGATATATACTTATTGTATGTATATTATATTGTACATATTAGATATCTTCAATATGATTTCTACTGATAAATATCCCGTTGCCTCAAGACGATTTCTATAGGCAGTTGTGTGTTAGGATGATAGAATGCAATGCCCAGGTGTCTCTGGGCGATTTCTACGAGGAATATTGTATTTAGTTAATAGAAAGCGAGATGCAGTTATGAGGAAATCAACTTCTATTGGAAGATTCGTGTTGGAAAGATAAAATACGATATCTAGGTCTTTCTGAACGACTTCTCTGGGGAGTATTGTGTTTAGTCATTAGGAACCGATGCTAGCTTTCTCGGGACGACTTCTATTGAAACTAATATGTTTAGTTGGTAGCAAACGATGTTTAGGTATGTTGGGACGACTTCTGCGAAAAGTTTCAGGTTCGGATCATAAAATGCAATTTCCAGGTGTTATGGAACGATTCCTACAGTGAGTTTCATATTCTGACAGTAGAAGATGATAACCAGGTATGACGAGATGATTTCTACGGGGAGTTTCGTGTTCGGCGATTTCCAAGTACTTTTGAACGACTTCTATGGGGAATTTCGTGTATAGTTGGTGGGAAACAAAATCCAGGTATGTCAGTAGGACTTCTATGAAGAGATTCGTATTCTATCATTCGAACACTCCCAGTAAGAGTTGTTCCGGGATACCTGGATATTGCATTCTACCTCCCCAATACAAAGCTCTCTATAGCAGTCGTCCCGAGACATTTGCTATAGTCCAAACATGATACTCTCCGAAAATGTCGTCTCGAGACACTTGGACATCTTTTTCTGCCGCTTGAACTCGAAAGTACACTTTTCTTCATCAAAATATCAACTTTTTGAAGTGGACGCTACATTGAAGCAGCTTTTTATACAAAAGGCGAACGGGGAACTAGGACCGCGAAATATATAATCAATCTTTTATTAGAACTCGCGCATCACACATTCCTGACTCTACGCGTTACAAATCTCTTCGTAATTTACATTTAACATTTTAAGCGCGACGGCAACAAACACTACGAAACGGGTTTCGCGGACAAGGATATATGGTAGGACAAGGGGGGGAGAGGGGGGACGCGGTGTAAACTACAGCTATACGCTCGTGCGCGCGCGGCTACGCTACGATGGCGCGCGCTCACAGGGGGACGCGCATTTTACTCATTACTTATAACTTGGAAGGCTACTTGCCGAAGGGTCCTCGGCGCCGCTGCTTCCTCTCGATCGCGTGGCTTCCTCTCGTCCGAGTGGTGCCTTCGTGCTTCCTCTGTCTCTCTCCTTCACTCTCTCTTCTGTGCGGGGCTACCTTCCCTCCTTCCTTCCTTGTCGGTTTCTCGCTGAGCCTTCAGGCCTAGGGGCGATGCTGGTTAGGGACGACCGCGGGGACGGTCGTGCATCAGGCGTTGCTGTTGAGGTCGTTGTCGACGTATACACGGCTGTCGCATGCAGAATGCGGGTGGCAACCGAATCGAAGAAGAGCTCGATAGTTTTGGTGACAACTCGACTCGACGCGTCAGATCTCCTTGACGGCTCGGGGAAGAAGGAGAAGGTGATCTTCCTTTCTTTTCAATTCCTTCTTCGCGGGCGAACGTCGCGCACTCTCGCGGCTCGTGCTTCGCGTATTTTCACCTTAACGCGCGAACACTCGGTCTTGCAACCGCGGACCGGCCATTTGGTCGGTCACAAACTCCCCCATCCAAGCCGACGGTGAGGCGCATTGTCCTTCGCGCGTCTTTCGACCGGTAAGGATATGATTGGGAATAGGGAGTAAGATCCGTGTATGTCGGAACCGCTCATGTGAAATTTAACGTGTTTCTTTTTTCGAACTCAAAATTATACATTTTTTTGTAACTAAAATAAAATTAAACTCTACCTTTCATGACCAGAGGTGGTCTCTTGGTATTGTCGTCGTCCGCTGGTGGCTCTATATAATTCAATATGGGTCTTACATACTAAGGGTTTATTCCTATGCTAGTGTATATAACGAAAATAAAATATTAGTTCTTCGCGCTGATTCTACCAAATCCAGTATCAGGAATTTCTGAATACTGTGGGGAAATTAAACAGAATGTTTCTTTGCGCGGAGGCATAAAAGGGAAAAAAAATGTTTATGACTATCAATACCTATTCTAACTAATTACTTTAATATGAAACAAAAGAATTATATTTATATTATTTATATTATTATTACGCTAAGTTTGTAACAGTTATATAAAAAGAAATAAGTAAGTAAAAATAGCTAAGTTATATAAAAAAATGAAACGTATAACTAATTCTAAGGTAATTGTAGAAATATGAAGCGTATAAACTAACTCTAAGATAATTATGACAATATGAACGTATAAACTAATTCTAAGATAATTATGAAAAATATACAACTTATACTCTAATTATCCTAATCTACCATCTACGCTATGCTTAAGTTTTTATTATGTGTGACTCTTGCTCGTCACTTCTTCTGCGCTTGGGGCCGGCTTCGGTCATCTTCTTAAGCTTCTCTGCGCTGTGCTGGCTTTATCCTGCAGTGAACTCGAAGGCTGGAAATGAGTTTTTTCTATAGTCATTGCTTTCCTCTCAGCTCTTGTTGGGGCAGTGTTGCGGGGTAAACGCTGCGATATCGCTGCATTGCCGCGCTCGCATGTGTTTTAATTTTTTCATCTATACTTGTTACGAGACGCCCGTATCATGCCCTATTTCTTCGCGTTGATAACCTCTGAACAGTGTATTCGGCTGTTCTGCTGGCATCGCGATGTGGGAACATGAGGGGGGGGGGCGGATTTCGCTGGTATCTCGCTGTGGGGATGAAGGGATAACAGTTGGATGGTATTATTACATTTACTTATTGATATAAACATTGGCACCCGGCATGACGATTAAGACCGGTTGCGTGCCACGGCCGCATACTCCTGCAACCTCCTGCAGGGTCTGCCTCATCGACTCTTGCGCTCTTGTGGGGGGCTCGGCCTTTCCTAACGCAACTTTCTCAGACAACCGCAGCGTCGTCTTATCGCCTTCGTCTGGCAACTGCCTCGCGCTGTCGCCCACCCCCTCCCCCTTCCAAGACGAGGCGGTGGAGGATAACCTATATGCAAATAACGGCCTTGCGGGATAGGATGGGTGCGGTCGCTTGGGAGTACAAAGTTTTCTGGGGGGGGGACTGCCAACGTCATTAGCGCTGGTATTTTTGGCGTAGTCAAAGCTGAATCTCTCGTCGCTTGTTTGCTACAGGGCGATAGAGGCTGGCGACAGGACTGGTTGAACCTTGAATTTTAAAGGGGTTAAAATCCTTCTTATATTGCAACCTGTAGTTGTCGGTGTGGCTTATGGTTGAATTTTCTGGGCACGGTAGGGAGATTTTGGACAACTGACCGGCGCAGGCTCCTTCATCATAGGAGCCATCAACTTCTTTGAACTTCGTCGGAATTATGATTTTGCCTTGCGCTTTCTCGTCTATATTGTCCGGGGACCTTTGGCGATTCTTGTCCTTGCCGGATCGCTGTGTCCCCCCAAGGACCGCATAAAGGCACAGCGGTCTCCACGGTAGAGGCGAACTTCGCCCTCTTCCGGGGTGCTTACATATATGATAGGCGCTGGCTTCTCGACTCTAGCTGGCTTTTTTGGCATAATTCGCCTATGGCATTTAGGGCCTGGTCGATATGGTAGAGGGCTGATGGACCGTATTTGTTGACGCGTGGAATACGGTATCGCATCTCGTGGGTTCCGGTGGACCACAATGCGTCTATGGGACGCTTCTAACGGTCCAGTCTTATGCGATGCGTCGCTGTCGGACTTGTAACCCACGGCTATTGTATCGCCCCAGTCCTCATATATCCTTGTGAACGGATTGAAGATCCAGTCTGTCTCTTTCTTCTTGTCTTCGTCTCTATTTGCTGTCCCTTGCGATGTTGCTGAGCTACGTGCACACTCTGGTTCGTCTCCTAAATGCTCACGTCTATGTGGTCTTCGTAGTTCATCTCTAGGTATTATTGCGTTATATTCCCGTCTTTCTGGACGATCGCAGAAGGGGATGTTTTCTTCTGCGTTCTCGTAGTTTTAAGACGTTTCGGACTTACGCAGAAAGCGTTGTTAGTTTCTGCGTTTATCGTAGTTTTACGTCGTTGCGGACGGTCGCAGACGGTGTTATACTCTGCATTTTCGCTCGTGGCGGTAGGGGGTGGATGGGGGTATTTTCTAGGTCATCGAATGGGGAATTGCTGGTGTCTAGCAAGGACAGTGCAAATGAATTGCTGTTGACCGTTATAGTTGTTTTCGGTCCGGGTTCGTCGACACCTAGCTCCTGAGTTGAGTCCGGACTGAATTTAATCAGGTTTCCTACTTCTACCTCTTGTTCTCGCTGGTGCAGGGCCCGGGCCAGTTTGGACGTATCGAAAACTTGCTCCCGGTCGCGTGGGTACTCGCGCGTCGCGATTACGGGTTCTGAGCCCGTCAGGTTGGGGGTATAAGCGTCACCTGGTCGACGCGGTTGGTCAGTTAACACGGACCGGCGCAGCCCTTTGCCTCTACCGACGTTCGGAAGCATCGTCTTGGATAAAGGTACCTGTGGAGAAACGAGATGGCGCATTAGGGGGATAGTATTTTTTCATGTTCGAAACGTGTACTTTGGTTTTCTTCCTGTCGTCCATATCTTCTAGCTCGACGATGACATGGGATATTTTCCTGACTATTCGGCATAGAGCAATGAACTTTGGTGCTAGTTTTGCTCCGAATCTATCCGGCCCTGATGATAATACATGGTTTCTCCTACAAACCATATCGTTTTCCTCGAACGAAGCTTCTCGTCTATTTTTGTTGTAGTGGCGTGACTGTTTTTCGCTGGCCACACTAAGGTTTTTCCTGACTAGTTCATGAATGGCGGGAAGCCTCTTCATTATATTAAGCCAGTCAGCAGGTGTTAATGGCTGATGAGGTTGGTTTGCTGTGCGGATGTTTCTATACGTGGGCATCTCCCTAGGATTTCTACCGAAGTTTAGGAAGGCTGGCGAGGTTTGAGTACTAGCATGCACAGATGTATTCATGGCAAAGGCTAGTTCGTGTAGGTGGATATCCCAATCTTTATGATCTTGTTTTAGAAAGATTGAGATCATGCCTTTCAATGTCCTATTTACCCGTTCTACAGGGTTTGCCTGTGCATGATACGGTGCTATCAGCTGTTCGACTATTCCGAGATCGTCGGGTCGCTGTTTGACTAATTTATTGGCGAACTCGGTGCCATTGTCGGAGATTAAAAACTTGGGGCAACCCCATTTGAATACAACTAGCTCTTCTAGCGCCTTTATTATCGTTTGCCCCGTTGCCTTTCGGAGTGGTCGAAGCTCCACGTATTTGGTAAATAGGTCCTCGAAGATCAATAGATATTTGTGTTGACCCGTGCTGGCCGGAAATGGGGCCATTATGTCAGTGGCCACGTTCGTCCATGGCCCTTCCACATTTCTGTGTGTCGTCAAACCTGTTGGTGCTCTCTGGGAGACATTTTGGGCAGTGTTTAATATAGCTGTAAATATCTCGCCTCATCCCTGGCCAGTAATAGTTTCGAGAGACCTAGTGTTTTATCAACACCAAAATGTCCGGATGTCGGTGTATTATGACACTCGAACATTATCCGCTCTCGGTCTTTGGAAGAGATGGCAATCTTCCAGACGTCTTCCTCAGGGCCTAGTATACGAGTCTAGTAGCCGAGTAGACGTTTGGGCGATGTTTTAGTAGTATATTGTCCTTAATGCACCAGTCTGGATATTTCTCTGGGCATTTTCGGATTTCGCTTACTTTTCTTTCATACCAGCTATCTCGCTCTATAGCGGTGATGGTAGCTGCTGGTGATGATTCCATGGTAGGGGGGCGTGAGAGCGCGTCTGGCACCTTGTGCAGTGAGCCTTTTCCGTGGATGATCGTCAAATTATAGGCTTGCAGCGCTGTGGCCCATCTCGCCAGCCTGTCCGTGGGGTTTTTTAGCGTATGCAGCCATTTTAGGCTACTATGATCCGTGATCACTGTGAATGTTTCTCCCAACAAATAGCCTCTAAATTTCTCGACGGCCCATAGTACCGCGAGGCACTCCTCGGTAACCGTGTAGTTCACCTCTGCCTTGGTTAATGCCCTGCTCGCATAAGCGATAGGGTGTTCTTTATCGTCCGTGTCTTGGCTAAGCACGGCACCGAGGGCAGAATTGCTGGCATCGGTTTGGAGTATATAGGGTGTATTTTGTATGGGGCGCGCTAACACGGGTGCTTGCGTCAGCAAGATACGCAGTTGGTTGAATGCGTCTTCCTGGGGTTTGTCCTAGTGCCATCTCACGTTTTTCCGCAATAGCTTGCTTAAAGGTGCTTTTACGTCCGCTAAAGATTTAATGAAGCGGGCGTACCATCCTACCATACCGAGCTATTTAATGTTCTTAGGTGCTGGATATTCCGTGACGGGCTTTAGTTTGTCGGGGTCCGTACGCAGTCCGTCTTTGTCTACCACATATCCTAAGTAGCGTACTTCCGGGCAACAAAACTCAGACTTGTCCTTATTGATTTCTAGTCCAACCTGTTTAAGGCGGGCCAGTACCGCTTCTAATTGCTGAGTGTGTTCCTCGAAAGTGCTTGTGGCGATAATGATATCGTTCATGTAGACAAACACGCAGGGTTGCCACTGCGGTCTGAACACGACATCCATGCCGCGTTTGAAGCTGGCTGGGGCGTTGGTCAGCCCATATGGAATCCTCGTGTATTAAAACAACCCTTTCTGTGGGACTGCGAAGGCAGTTATTTCCTTGCTCTCGTCATCTAAAGGAATCTGGTGATACTCCTGGCTCAGATCTATCTTAGAGAGATAGCAAGCGTCACGCAGATTATCCAATAGGACGTCCATGTGAGGAAGAGGATATGCATCCTTCTTCGTCACCTGGTTAACTGCCCTGTAGTCAATACAGAATCTGATGTTACCGTCTTTTTCGGCACGATGACCGGACAACTACTCCACGAACTTTCCGAAGGTTCGATAATTCCTTCGGCGAGAAGTCTATCGACTTCTGCGTGGGCCTGTTTTAATCGTTTGTCCGGTATACGGCGCAGGCGCTGTTTAATAGGTCGGTGTCCTTGCAAGTCTATATGGTGAGGGGTCATCTGTGCAAGCTTCAGTGTCCTTGTGTGTTTTGGTATCAGCTGATCCAATAGCTGATTCAGTTGCTGCCTCTGTTTCTGCTCCAACCGGGCGACACCGTTCACTGCTGCTAAAGCCGTGATGGCTTGTACGTCGTTGTTCGCACGAGTCACGAAGCCTCTCACTATTTTTTTCGGCGTATGCCAAGTCGCCTTAGCGAAATTAATCGTCATTTCTAACTGTATCAATATATCCATCGCTAGGATGATATCATACGTTAACAAGTTAGACACTCTGAAACGCGCCGAAATTTGTTACCCATCTATTTTCAGAAGGAGATCTATTTCTCCGTCGTTAGAGCAGATTTGGCCATCTGGCAGCTGGAAAAACGATGTAACTGGTATGATGGCGGTTTTCACTATCTTTGCAGGACGTGGTTCAATATACGAATCTCTTGCCCCCGGATCGACTAACGCTGGGAATATTTTTCCTAATAATTCGATGTTTAGGAAAAATCGATTATCGTCCTCTCGAATTGGGGACGTCCTTCGGGAGTCGGGAACGTCCGTGGCCGTTATTGACACGTGTCCTGCGTTCTTTTCGTGTGTTGTTATTTGCGGAGTCTCGATGTAAAGGGAGGTAGGTGCGACTCCAATAGCCTCTTCCCTTACGCGTTTCCCGAGGTTCTCCTGTTCTGGCCGCAACGCGTGCAGTTCACCGTGGCAACGCCATCTTCGCCGCAATTTTAACAGAAGATGCGTTTCCGCTCGGGGCATCTATCTGCCCAGTAGCCTCGTCTACTGCATATCCAGCATGGCCGATCATCTTCGCCGTTATTTCCACGTTCTGTGCGTGGTTGCGGTGACTCACGCCGTGTTCGTTCATATGCTGAATATTCGTCGTTGCGTTCTCTTGAAGGTGATCGGGGGTAACGCTTCTGGTCATTGCTTCCTCGGGCTGGACGATAGTCGCGAGAGGGGCTGGATAATCGGGTCTTGTTACGGGCTTCTAGGCTTATATCGTGGTTCATCGGTCAATTTGGATTGGAGCCGAGGGGGTGCTACCGAACGATATCTGGGAGAGGGACTACGATATTGTTTTTCCCTCGATTCTCGTCTAGATTCTTTCCATGGTTTTCTGGGTGAAGGGCTAAGGCTACTTTCCCGGTTACGTCTACCTGGGGAGGAGCCTTTGCTCTTTTCTTTTCTTGATGTTACTGTTGTTGCTGGTGGTTCGACCAACGTTACATGTTTTGACTGTTCCTCGTCTAGTGCTGCCAGTCTCGATCGTCTGGTCGCTCTTCCAGATTGTGGGCAGGCTGCGCTGCTCAACACACAGGTTTCTGCTGCTGGCGGCTCTTTATAGCGATGAGTTAACTCTCTCTTGAGGTCTATTTGTAAGCTTAACACCTGCAGCTCGTCTCATGTCTTGAAATCTGCTCTATTTATCTTGTCGATAAAGGTAGGGTTTAGATTTCGATATACTCTATCGAGTTGTGTCTCTGGTGGTAAAGGTGGCGACACTTTTCCTAATATCGCTCTCATAACGATCAGGTATGATCCTATTGATTCATTGGAACCTTGCGTTCTATCTCTGCATTCCTCTTCTAACCGTAATGTGTAATCAATAGATCGGAACTGTTGTCGCAGTGCTGTCTTCAGATGTTCTAGCGTTTGCCACTGCTTGTAGATTGGCCTTGCCGATGTACGCGCAGATCCGCATAATATCCCAGATATCAACTTCAGTATATCTGCCGCGGGAATGCTTAGACTCTCGCAAGTCTCCTCTAGCCTTTCAAGAAATTCCTCGACATCTTCTTGCGGCGTTCTCGAATACTTTACGCTCCACTGCCTAAGCAGCTGGCCTGCTCGCGTTTCTTTAAGATATGTACTGTCCAGTAACCTGCTTTGATGCCAGGTTTGTGTATTAGGGATTGCGTTAAGTGTATGTGGTAGTGGTGGTGCGGATTATTCGGCCTGTCTGTTGTTGTCTCGGGCTGTGGCGGCAGGTATTTCTGGTGGTGATTGTTGCATGTTTGCATCATATTGCTGCAACCATAGGTCGTAGGGGTCACTCCATGGTCCTGGTAGATTATACCACGAATGTACCATGTTTGCTGGTATTTTCTCCGCACCCGGCAGTTTTGTACTGAGGGCTGGTGGTGATTGCCATTGGCCCATATTATATCCACCGAACGGGGTGTTGATAGGGAAACACCATGGCGGTGTCGTCGTAACAGATTTCGTTTGAGGGCTCTGCTGAGCGGCAGCGTTCTGCGCTTCTACGTTGACAGCTGTCGCTTTGTTAGCTTTCGTCTCCTCTATCTTATCTAGTTCTGTGAAATTCAGAACTTTTGATATTTCCGAAATGTCTGGGTAAATTTCATCATTCAATTCATTCCACTCGGCAGCATTGTTTCCGAAGAGGCGTCTCAGCTGAAACCTGACTAATCTGTTGCGGAGAGCTTCCGTATTATCCTGTGTTACGATGTTGTGCTGCCTCGCTTCTTGGGCGAGCTGCTCAGGCGTCATAGCCGTGAAAAGGCTGTGTATGTAATCTTTTTTCCTCGTCGGCTAATGCCTGACTTTTCGACGGTTTAGCCTCCATTTTGCTTAAGTAGGTATGTCCGTAATCAGAAATTAGAATTATGTAAATCTAGTTTATACAATCCTAGATTAAGAGCGTGTTTTTATGATCTATTGTTGTGTTCGTTTGTATACACATCTAATTAGCTGATGATCGCTGATTTACAAGGTTCGATAAAAACGTCTATCTATGTTTATTTTTATATTGACTTATACCTATCAGTCTTTTTCCTTTTATATTTATATTTTTTTTATATACTAGTTAGTCTATTTATATTACAGTTAAAAAAAAAATTGTTAGCATAATCTTTTAAAATGTCGTTTTGTTATCATTTATTTCTTGGCTTTAATTTTTTTTTTTCAACCTTATTTTATTTATTTCTTATTGTATTTCTGTCTCTGGACCAAATAATCGTTGCTCGTGGTAAGTATTTGTCTTATTTCTTTCAATTTTTATTTTTGATTATTATTATTTTATTTATTAATTATTAATTAACAATATTTATTAATTATTAATACTATTATTTTTATAATGCCAGTATTATTGTGATTTAGAAGTGTGAAAGTTCTTATGGTGTTTAATGAGCTGGAGCAATATAGAAAAAGAGTACTAGAAAAATTTCAACAAAAAAAATGTTGAAGTTAAAATAGTTTAATTTGACATTCCTTTTGTTTCTACAAGTTTATATAAAATTTTTAAAAAAAATTTTAAAAGTTTTTTTTTTGTTTATGCAAAAATTATTTGTTTATTATTTATCAATTTCTATTATAAGTAGTGAATTTTGTGTCCTTGTTTGTCTTGTTGAAAATTGTTCTCAAGTGGTATATTGTTTATTTATTTATTTATTTATTATTGTTATTATTATCCTGATTGTTATTATTTACTTTGACGTTAATTGATCCTGCTGCTGCTTCACTAACTTCCTTATTTTTATGTCTTGATATTGGTCGTTTATTATTATTAAATTATTAGTTATTAAATTATTTATTATTTTTATTTCCCTCGCTCGCAAAAAGAAAGAATTTAAAATTTGCTTGATGTATATATCTTTTGTATATATTGCTTAAAGACTTTGTTTATCTATAGTAAATTTATTGACGTTGTTTTTTATCGTTAATTAATAATTATTCTATTTATAAATCACTTCTATATATCCTCTATGGCTTCATGCTGCTAAGATTTTAAATCCTGTGTCGATGTACCTTGTTGTTACTTTACCTTGTATGAATGCAAGCTTACCATATGAGTTTTATATTTTGTAATATTCCTTATGTATTTAATTATTATTTTTTCTGCAATAAGAAGTTGTGTAAATGGCTTACCGGTTATTTTTACTATGATCGTTGGATTTTTAAACCAAAGGAAGTTATATATCCTGATTGTAATGGTCACAGAGTTGTTTAGTTGATTATTTATTTATTCGACCTCTTTATTTATTATAAATTAATTTATATTATGCTTGATTCGTATATTATGCTAACTTCTTATTACACCCTTGTTTTTTTTTCTTAAAACTTACCTTATGACAGAAACGTCCTTTTACTTATACATAAATTTTTATACAACAGTCATATTAACTTCACACTGTGTAATTATTAATTATTTGTTGATCACTTATTTAGCTTCCAATTCTTCTATTTATCGTGAATATATACTTTACAGTAAAAGCGTGGTATTTTATACTTGATTTTGTCTGGCTGTAGGTTGCATGTGACAGGAACAGCGTGTGATTTCAAAATTACTCTTAAAGTATTTTTATAAAAATTTATAATTATTAATGAATATTTGTTCACGTTTATATTCACTATTGCTGTAGTTGTCACAAATTTAATACCCTTAGTTTGGTCAGAAAATTCCTATTCTTTCCCATACTTTTGACACTTTCAAAATTTTCACCTATATGTTGTTCATTTGACATATAGGTTATACGTACCATCAATACTTGATACAGCAGACAGGTATAAATTTTTGTACGTATTAAAATCACTGACACTTTCACTGATTTATATCAAGTATTATAGAATGCTATAATAAGGAAGCATGTATTCGCTGGAATTTTCGCTGATCACTTTAACTTGCACAGTAATGATTTATGCAACATACATACAGACAAACACTTATATCACTTATGCTTATATGTAAAAAACACTAAAATGTACATCTATTATTTAAGTTATTGTGTATCGATCCTCTTCCTACTATTCAAATTTGTATCTATTAAAAGAAAATTAATTGTCTCAGCAATTGTTCAGTTTAATACCACTTGTATGGCTACTTGAGAACCTGTTTTTTTTCCATTAAGTTTTTTCTGTCGAAATTAGTTCTTCTCGCTAAATGTCTTAAAATCTGTATTTTCTCCATATGTATAGTTATACTAAACTGCATCTATCTCTCTGAATTGGGGAATTTAGCTTTTTTTCTAATGTTTTTATGTCCATCAAAACATGTACAATACATATGTACTGTCAACTATATAGCGTATCAGCTGACAGCTGGTACTGCTTACTCACATAGGCTTAATATGCCAGTATGTTTTGCTTAATTTTGTTGAGCAGTTTCTTGTTTCAGGGACATTTGCCACTAGCTTCTTCGAGCTAGTGAGCTGGAGCGACAAGAAGAATGACAATCGTACACTGTTCAGGGATTGAATTTATGTGCAAAATATATATATAAGAAACGTTAAAAGAATGAATGAACATGAAATATAATGCAGAAAAATAAAACAGATATAACAAATATTATAAATAATTTTATATGGATTTATGAAAAGAAGTATATATTATATATATGAGAACATGCACATATAACATAAAGGGACAACATTTAATTAAATTATTAAGCCATTTAAAATTATATCATCCTAAAAGAATTTATATACGGCAATATATATTCGACGGGGACACGATTTTACTTAATATTTCTGTTTACATATCGAGAGGGAGAAAGTGAAAAATTTTCTTTTGGCATGAGGAGCGAGGGGGGGAGACTATACTTGTAGTTCATACGACGCTTATGTCGTTTACACCGGCCGCCTCTGCTACACGCGACGGCGATACTGCGCATATTGTTGCGCCGCTCTCCAACATGGCCGTCTGTACTTGCCACGTGGCGTATTACACGGCGCATTCTCACTTTTCATAATCATATCACTGCTTTCGATCGCGACTCGGTTTCCGCTCTTTCTATCCGGAAAAAACTTTTTCTTATATAATTTTGTCCGACGGGCCTCACTTATTGGGCGCCATTTTATAACCCGACTTTAGCGGGTTACTTAACTTGGTATATCACGTGGCGTCGACGTCGCTGGAACGAGAGACCGGGGAACGAGGAACTAGGACCGCGAAAGAACGAATCTAATTGTTTAACAATATATAATCAATCCTTTATTAGAACTCGCGCATCACACATTCCTGACTCTACGCGTTACAAATCCCTTCGCAATTTACATTGAACATTATAAGCGCGACGGCGACAAACACTACGGAGCGGGTTCCACGGACAAGGATAGATGCGGTAGGACAAGGGAGGGGCAAAAGGGGGGGGGGCGCGGTGTAACCTACAGCTATACGCTCGCGCGCGCGCGGGTGCGCTACGATGGCGCGCGCTCACAGGGGGACGCGCACTTTACTCATTACTTATAACTTGGAAGGCTACTTGCCGAAGGGTCCTCGGCGCCGCTACTTCCTCTCGATCGCGTGGCTTCCTCTCGTCCGGGTGGTGCCTTCGTGTTTTCTCTCCCTTTCTCTCCTTCACTCTCTCTCTTCTGTGCGGGGCTATCTTCCCTCCTTCCTTCCATCTCGGTTTCTCACTAAGCCTTCGGGCCCAGGGGCGATGCTGGTTCTGGACGACCGCGGGGACGGTCGTGGATCAGGCGTTGCTGTTGAGGTCGTCGTCGACGTATGCACGGCTGGCGCGTGATAATAATCGGAATATGGGTGGCAACCGAATCGGAGAAGAGCTCGATAGTTTTAGTGACAACTCGACTCGACGCGTCAGATCTCCTCGACGGCTCGGGGAAAAAGAAGAAGGTGAACTTCCTTTCTTTTCGCTTCCTTCTTCGCGGGCGAACGTCGCGCACTCTCGCGGCTCGTGCTTCGCGTATTTTCGCCTTAACGCGCGAACACTCAGTTTTGCAACCGTAGACCGGCCATTTGGTCGGTCACAATATATATATATATATATATATATATATATATATATATATACATATATGCAAGAAAACACAATCACAAACAAAAAGAGAAACAAACACACACACAGATATATCCACATCCACACAATCTAATATTATTGGATAATTTCTAAATGGAAATTATTTATAAAATTTACTAAATTTGTTAAATTATGAATAGTCTAATTGATATTATTGTTATTATGATTATTATTAAAATATATTTAATCAACAAAAATCATCTAAATTCTTGAAATATAAATGAACAAATTCTTTAATAGTTCTTTTATATAACGGTATCAGACTCTTTTATGTATAGGAATACAACATATATGTTTAAATGTTTGTAAATAATTAATATAGATAACTATTTTGTATTTACCTGAAATATTATTTAAGTGGAGCCAATTTATTGACGCTAAATCATTCTTTTCTCTTATAAATTTTGATGTTAAATCGTCAAAGACTGTAGATTTGCATAGTTTAAAATTTTCGCACACACTAAGAGCCTCGGAATACAAGTTGGCATTGATTAAAAAAACAACTAGCTCTGCTGGACCTAAAATATAATATAAATGAAAATACGAATATGTTTTATATATTCTATAATTTTACGATGTACCGTATCGATGAAAGAAATTTGTCATAAATCGCAAAGCAGAGTATTAAAAAATATATGGATGAAATATCGATGCAAAATAAACGTTAATATTCATTTTTTAGAACTGTCAAATTTAATACTATATCACTATTCGCTTAGAAGTATTACAATTACTACATTTTCATAAGTAAGGGCTAAATATATAATTAGAAAAGATACTAAAACTCATTTTGCTCAGTATTTCATCGATTATTATGGTCAACTTTGTAATAAAATATCATAAATATATAATTAACAATTTTTTCTAATATAAAGGAAAAAAAATCAACTATAATGTGAATCCGAACAATGTAACATTACGATTGAGTCTGCTTTTATAACGTGATCTGTTTAGGTCTAATTCGCACTTTATTGCAGAATCAAATTTTGAAGGCCATATATTAAATTTTCGTGAAGCCGGCAAATTTCATCTTAGATGCCTAGAATACTTTATTGACCAATTTTCATTTCAGTTTTTGATTGCAGGAAGCGACTAAAATGATTTAATGAAAATCAGAGTCAGTATCTTTTTCGAATAAAATTAATTTTGATTTGAACATCACGTTTTATATTTCGAACGCTAAATAAAAATTGGAAATAATGATAGTCTAAGAGATCGTAATACCCACATAATAATCGTTCCTTGAAATGTAAAAAATATTTAATACGAGATGTGTTCAAATAATCAGATGAATAATAATAATTCGCGGCTATGTACAAAGCGCTACAGAGCTCGTATCTTGCAATCCTATACATCATTTGAAAGGTCTTGACATAACGTACAAAACGACGCTATGTATGATTAGTTTGGAAATTACGTTCAAAAGTTATAGACGTGTAAACATAGACTTCACAAACGCCGAAATTCGCGCTATTTTGAAGTTTTCCTTTGTCAAAGTCAAATCCGCTAGAAAAACGTTCCGTGAGATTAATGGTATTTTGGAGGATGGCACGCTATCATTTCAAACTGCAAAGGAATGGTTTCGACGATTCAGAGCCAGTGAAAACGACACCATCGATAAGCCAGCTGGCGGAAAACCTGTGACGTCGAATACGAATCAAATCATGGAATTTATCGAGTTAGACCTGCATGCGGTATCTTGTGACATCGCCCAGGAGATGAGAGTTAATCACCAAACCATTTTAAATCATCTGCAGAAGGCTGGATACAAAAAAAAAGCTTGATGTTTGAGTGCCGCATGATTTGACGCAAAAAAAACCTTCTGAGCCGAATCAACGCTTGCGATGTGCTGCTAAAACGGAACGAAGTCGACCCATTTTTGAAGCATATGGTGACTGGACGAAAAATGGATCACGTACAACAATATCAAGAGAAAATGGTTGTAGTCGAAGGCCGGTGGACTATCCCAAACAGTAGCCAAGCCGGGATTAACAGCCAGGAAGGATTTGCTGTGTGTTTGATGGGATTGGAAGGGAATCATCCACTATGAGCTGCTCCAATATGGCCAGACGCTTAATTGTACTATCTACTGTGCACAACTGAACCGCTTGAAGCAAGGCTATTGACCAGAAGCGTCCACAATTGGCCATCAGGAAGGGTGTAGTGTTCCACCAGGACAACGCCAGACCACCCACTTCCTTGATGACTCGTCAGAAGCTACGGCAGTTCGGATAAGAGTTTTTATCGTATCCATCATATATCACGGACATATCACCAAGTGATTACCACCTGTTCCTGTCCATCGCGAACACACTTGGTGGTGTTAAGTTGGATTCATAAGAAGCTTGCGAAAGTGGCTGTCCAAGTTCTTCGCAAATAAGGAGAGGGGTTTCTACGAGAGGGGTACTCCGAAGTTACCGTCTAGATGGAAACAGATTATTGAACAAAACGGCGCATATTTGAAGTAAATCGAACCACTGTAAAACTTTTCATAAAGCATTGAATGAAGAACAAAAAAGCGGTAAGGAGATATTTTACAACCTAATATTTGAAATCAATATAAAAAGATTGGATGTGATAACTTGTAAAATATAAGAAAAAGAAAAAAGCTTTTATTCGTTTTAATTACAGAATTAGGTATAACTTATATAAAATATTCCGGCAATCAGAAATTATTCAATAGGTTTGCGAAAAAATAAATATTGTTCCATCGATACGGTGCGGCTGCATTTAAACATTTACAAACTAACTTATTTCTACTGATAAATAAATGTTGGAATCTAGTTTTACAAGCTTCAATTTAGCTTTACTTATGATAAATTCATTTTTTATGTCTTTTAGTTCTAAAACTTCAAATTTTTTTTTTGTTTTAAAATGTAAGATTTGGTCTTGATTTGAATTTTCATAGCATCTTCTTTGGAAGTTAACTTGAGAATTTTTATCTAAAACTGGTCGTACAATCCACTGATATTTTTCATTTACTAACGATAATGCATTGATGGAAGCCAACAGACTAGTAGTTTGCTTATAAATGTTTAATATTGAAAATTCTTGACTTAAGCGTATAGCTTGTTCATACATTATTGAAGCGGCTGTGAATGAAATAATAATAACGAGATAAGTTAACTAAATATATTATTACATACTTTTTGAATATTATGCAACGAAAATAGGAAAAAAGAAAAGCAAATTGCTATACCTTTTCTAATATTTCCTTTATTCATATGGAAACTGTATAAAAAATTGTAATAATCATTATCTAATAAATCTACACTTCGAGCTCTTGTTTCAATGATTTTATCTAATTCATCATACATATCTACATATGGGAATGCTACTAACTCTATTAATTTTTTTCTATGAAATAAAGTTACAACTAATTGTCTTAAACAGTCGGTACGGCGTGCTGCATCCGGATTAGTATTCAGATAATTATATGCTTCTGAATGGTGCCCCATATCAAGGTGCTGGGCAAAAATTATAGAATGAAAAGTTGGTAAATTCGGTTCATCCAGTGTGGCTACAGTTATAGCTGCCATGGCTAATTCTATAATGCAATCCGATGCATTATGTTGTTCAAATATTTCTATTAATTTTAAATAAAATTGAATGAGTGCATTACTTTCTGTAATAACAATACTGTCCAAACACAAATTCGATAGGTATTGATCAAGTATGATGCCATTCGAAGCTTTTAAAAAACAATCACAAGCTTTTTGAGTCTCGCCCATTTCTAATAAGCTAATTGCAAGAACAAATTCTCTAGAAGCACCATTCCATTCACACCAATTACTGAGCAATCTAACATATTCCTGTACTAAAAGAAATTGATAACTGGATAACAGCCACTCAGGGAAAAAAAAATTACTACATATTGGCCAACTGAAATATTAAATCGTGAAATCAAATTAAGGAAATTAATTCATTTTTAGCAACAGCTATAAATAAAATTAATATTTTAAGATAAAGCAAAAATTTAATTTGTCTTAAACAAAAAAAAATAAAACCTAAATTAGAAATGATAAAACTTAAACATAAACAAGTATAAAACAGAATAAATTTATTTTAGAATATTCCAATATCATCAGTGACTTTTAAAACGGCCATTAATGTGAATTAGTAGCGGAAAACGTAGAGTGAAATATTCCATAAATTTTGAATACTATGAAAAGGCTTGTATATACATCTTCAAAAATGTACACAGTTGGTTATATGCGATTCCAAAAAACTTGTATAAAATTCATAGAATTGAAATAAGCAGATACGGATTGTACAAATGGTATAATATGAAACCAACAAGAGAGATAAATATACCTGTGTCATTCATAAATAGGAACGTATCGAATATAATATTGTTACACCAATCGTTAAGCAACGATAAAGACATTCATAAATATTTTTATCGGTCTTACAGTTTTCATATTATAATATATTATATCAATAGACGTAGACCGTCCTTTATGATCATCCCCGTAGAAACTGAAATATAACTTATATGTAAAAAAAATATAGAAAAAAATGAAATCAAAATAATAAAAATAAGAAACTATATTCTATGTTAGTAAAGGATAACAATAAAGTGATAAAGATACCTTCGTAAACAATTCCTTTAATTCCTTACAAACGAAACGAAATTGATCGATTCAAGCTAAATTTTATTATTATTTTTTAATATGCTACAGTCTCCACTTGGATACAAAGTTCTCATCAAGCTTATATAAAATTGATACTTCTACATAAAATATATTTATAAAAAATAATTTTTTATATAAGCGTAGATAAATTATAAATCTTATCAGTAAGATTCACTTTCTTTAGTATTTAGAAAATCCATTTTTTTAAAAGAAATTTAAAAATAAGAAAATATTAAATAAAGAGAATAAATTTGATGAAAAATATTAATTTACTAAATACATAAATGAATGCTTATCGTGGCGCTGTCAATTGCACAGGTGGTAAAAAACGATCGCGTGTTTTCATCGTCAGTAATTAAAATCATTCGAATTTGAACCATTCAGGTAATAGTTTTCGTAATTATAATACATTCTGTAATTATTTATAAGACTATCTCCTGGATCATAAAAATTCATTTGAAACCATGTTTCGATGCAAATACGAGTTCTTCTGTTCCAAAGCACAGCAAAAAATACAAATGCGAAACCGCCAGAGATATTGGCGGTAATATTTGATAGTACCTCCGCTCAAGAGGTAATCCCTCATCACAAGGGAAGCATCCACCGGGCTTCGACAACTATATCATGAAATTAGAAGAATGATTGACAGGGGTAGCACCAGCCCTTTCTTACTGTATTTAGTTGACTCTGACTAAATCAATCAATCCTCGTTTGTAATTGTAGTATAATTGAAGAAGTATATATTTATGATCGACTGTTGGTGAAACTTACAATAACCTAGTAGTTGAAACTAAATACGTTTATATATATATATATATATATATATATATATATATATATATAATCGGCGCATTTTAATATTCACATAAATTTTCTACTGAGTTTTAGCCTACCCATGTGTTATCCTGTTGTCATATTCATTCCTATAAAATTCCTATTTACTGTGCATACTTCTTTTTCTGATGCAATTTCTTGCAGACTTCAGTTACCAATTGAATGCAATAGCAAATATACAGATCATTGCAACAAAAATGTATGAAAAGTATTCAACAATCATTAGTATTGCTAATAATAATAGTTGAAATTGAATAGATCTGAATAGATGCGTATCTGTGAGGCCCTTGAGTTCAGCTACCACACGCGTCCCCGGGGTCGTGGATAGGGGAAGGACCGCCCACAATTAGTCACGAAATAAGCACTTCTGAGATTGACGAATAAGTGACTGTGGACAAGAACTTCGAACGAAAATAGTGGTATTCGCCCGTCTTTACACCCACTCATCCTTCATACACGCACACATCTATAAGTCTGCCGTGCTCCGACTGGGGAATATATCGGGAACCCTATAAATGTATATTTCCCATGCATGTTGGTGATGGAGACCCTATAAACGGATAATTTTCAAGCGGATTATGAATAAATGAGATGCACTATAAACGGGCATCTCTCAAATATGACTGTGAACAGTTTGAGAGACGGTTAGATCTCGCGATTGCAGTAATTACTAGTTGATAGGTGGGGTTAGCTGTCAACGAGTCATTTTATGCTTATATGCACTTCCTTCTGGAGGGTACAGTTGTAAAAGCAGATGGCACTCCTGGTCCGTCACAAGTAGGGGGCCGAACCCAATCTTTGAGAGGCTGCCCCTACCACTGTATGGTAGGGCGTCGTCAGGTTCCATTATTTTTTTTCTTTTCTTTTTCTGTCAGCGTCAAATCCCGCTTCTTGTAGTAGTGCAGTATAGCGTACGGATGAGACCCTGCTGCGAGCCGTGCAGGGGGGGGGGGGAAGCCGCAGCCAACGAAACGAGATTTAGGACGCTGAACCGTTAACTCCAACAAGTGGTCTTCCTGACCATCACAAATGTAACATATTGAACACAAACTGATTTATTAAAAATGACAAATTTAAAAAAAGTAGCAGGTTCTTGGGTGCGGCCTACGGCTGACTCAGTAGAGTCAATGGAGCTTCCCGACTCTCCAACCATGCCAGTACAGAACCTAGCTGGTGTGTCAATATATCGCTAACAATTTGGGAGGCTGCTGAGTGTAAATTGGAAGAGAAATTTTATATAATAAACAGAGTCCTTAGTAGAATGATAGAAAGAACTGGCATACAGAAAAATGTCATTGAAGTAATAAAAAACCTGTCTCAGTGAAATCAATGAAGCAGTAGAAGTCGGGCAGTAAGAATTAAAAACGTCTTCTAAACGGAAAAGGGGCTGTCAGACCCCAACTCCGAACCAGGCAGTCGCATAATATCGGAGGACCCACACCGAAACTTGGGCGACGGTAGTCTGTAAACACAAAAAACCGAAATGACTGAGATGGACCAAAAAATAAAAAAAGAACAAACGGCAGAAAGGATCCACACGAAACTCCAAGACCGTGGGTGTGATGGCCCTAACATTAAAGCTAGGAAAGAAGCAATTACGATCAAACCGGCTGAGGAGCAGACGTACGTGGACGTTGTACGGATAATATGTCAAAAGGTGAAGCCTGGCCAGAATAGGACAAAAGTAAGGGCGATAAGAGGAAGGATAGCGCGGTACTGTTACAGCTGGCTAGACGAAATAACGAAACGGATTTGCGACAGGTTCTCCAAGACGCCGATGGACAGACAGAACACGTGAAAGAATTGACCTCCAGGGTGACACTGAAATTCGTAGACTTGGACTGTCTCATGACCGACGAAGAAATCGTGATCGCGTTCAATCAGGGAACAGAACATCGGCCTCACATCTTCGACGTTAGCAGTCGAGGGCCGAAACGTCCGTCTGCGAATTTGACGCAAAAGAGGCCACCGATCTCTTAAGAAAAAGACGTATTAAAATTAGATGGGTCAACTGCCAAATAAGAAGCACATTAGGCATCTTGAGATGTTACTGGTGCTTGAGATTCGGTAACTTACGAAAAAGATGATGCGGAGCACGCGTTCTTCGTGTGCGACCATTGGATCGAGTTACGGCTAGGTGTACACACGAGGATAGGAGCGATCGCGCCAGCAAACGTGACAAGACTGATGACGACGGACGCGGGTAGGTGGCGATTGATCGCAGAATAGGTTACACATGTGCTTCGGAGCAAAAGAGCGGATGGATATCTGGATTATTAAAAGATTGTGAAAACAGTGAATGCATTTACAAGTATGCATGAGATTCTAGGTTGAAGGAAATAACCGTAAATAGACCATGCAAGGACTGCCGCACAGTGAGAAATAAACGCGATTTTGTGTCAAAATCGTATATCTCTGGAACGTCTAGAGATAAATGAATGATTAAGGGCTCAAATGAAAGAGAAAATCATAGAGAATAAGGGAAAACTATTGAGATGTAATAAAAATTGCTAAATTATTTTTAAAAATGTAATTCAGCAAGAAAATTTGATTTTTTTTACGTAAACAGTTTTCATGAAAGTTATGTAGCTTTCAATAGGTAAAAGATGTATTAAAAAAAACGATCAAAATTGAGGACAAAGAAGGTAGGATAAAAAACATATATAGGTTTAGCATTACAGCACATTTATTAATAAAAACAAGTCGAAAGAAACGGAAATTTTGTTTAAAAATTTAAAAAATTTGAATTTAAAATCATGTAACTCTTCAATGATACTTGATAAATTAATAAAAAATAGCTTAAATTGAAGAACAGGTGTTGTTTAATAATAAATAAATGGAAAGATGTTATAGAGTTATGCGATTCGTGTTAAAAAAAACTGTTACATCATTGAAGAGTTACATGATTTTAAAATCAATTTTTTTTAAGTTTTTACAAACTTTCCATTTCTTTCGACTTGTTTTTATTAATAAATATGCTATAATGCTAAACCTATATACGTTTTTTATCCTACCTTCTTTGTCCTCAATTTTGATCGTTTTTTTTAATACATCTTTTACCTATTGAAAGCTACATAACTTTCATGAAAACTGTTTACGTAAAAAAAATCAAATTTTCTTGCTGAATTAAATTTTTAAAAATAATTTAGCAATTTTTATTACATCTCAATAGTTTTCCCTTATTCTCTATGATTTTCTCTTTCATTTGAGCCCTTAATCATTCATTTATCTCTAGACGTTCCAGAGATATACGATTTTGACACAAAATCGCGTTTATTTCTCACTGTGTGCCGCCCAGGCTGAAGTAATGTGAATAACAGTTCTAACTTGGTGTCGGTGTAACAACATGGAGATATATTTAGACGTAGTGACATAAGTTTAGTGTCGAGTCGCGCATATTCCGGTGGCCGTTCTCCAGGACTATTCTTGCTAAACGGACATTGGATGTGCATTAATTGCATTCACAGACTCCTTAAAAAAATAGATGCGCAGCTAAATTCTTGCTGTTTTTATATGAAAATGGTACTTTCTCCCCTCCCGCATGTATACACTTATTCCAGCTAGTTTTCCAGTTTTTATAATAATTCTGGAACACATCTTGTGGGATCTCTCAGAGTGAAATTATCGACCTTTGATGACTTTTTTGAAAAGGGTGATAGGAAAAAAGTCGCAGGGTGACATGTCTGGTGAATCGGGCGGTTGTGGTAAAGTTGGGATGCCTTTAAACGTCAAAAACTGAGAAACAGTGAACACAACATGACAGGGGGCATTGTGGTAATGCAGAACCTAAATCCTTGCGATTTCTGGGCGCGACCTGAGCACACTGTTTCGTGACTTTTCGAGCACATTGTGGTAGAGTACTTGATTTATGGTTTGTCTAAACGATACAAACTCTTTGTGAACCAACCCTTTACTGTCGAAGAAGCAAATAAACATGGTTTTTACTTTGGACTTGCTCATTCTCGCCTTCTTTGGCCTTGGCGCTTCAGGGGACAACCACTATTGGCTTTGTCGTTTAGCTTCTGGGTCATTTCATGAACCAATTTTCGTCACCAGTAATAACTCGATAGAGAAGAGTAAGATTATATTCAACCTGCTCGAAATAATTTTGAGCGATATTCATTCAGTGGGCTCTTTTCTCATCTGCACGGTTCTTTGGTAACAGTTTCGCCGACAGCTTTTTCATGGCAAAACCTTCGGTTAAAATCTTTCTAACTATTTCACAGTTATCCGTCACGATTTCACAGAGTTTAGCACAAAATTTTATCGCGGACCAATGGTCTAAATTTCTCTGTTCTATTTTGCTGACATGCACTACTCACGCATTGTTACAAAACACTGAACAGCTGGCGAAGAAATGATCGTACAGGAGTCGTCAATTTCTCAATCGTAAAAGTAGAGATCTACTATCACGGTATCGGAATTATACGTTCGCAGTGTTACCACAAGTAGAGAAATAAGATCGGTTGCATTACTTAATTGACGAACCTCGTATAGAATGTGCGTACTTTACTTGCAAGCTACAACTTTAACTCATTTTGCTTGTAAGGAAAAAAACTATTACGCGCCAACTTTGCTTCCGCGGGATACTATTTAGAAAACCAATGAGTCTTTTGAAGCGATTCACGAATAAATCCATTCTTTGACTTTTCAAGAATTGAAATGATGGTCAGCTGGACCATATACGATCGCTCGAAATAAATGGTAGCCGCAAGAAACAATGTCTTGAGTATACGGCAGATTGGATAAGACTTCCCATTTTAGAGGCTCCAAGTTACCTTGACGGGTCATACGATATGTGACCGAGGATTATCATATTGCAGGATCACTCTATCATGACGCTCTTAATACATTGATAGTATCTTCTTCAATGCACACCTCAAAGGCATTAATTGCGTTTGATACCGATCCCTTATGATACTTTTACATACTTTGAACAAATCATAATACACCACACTGAGTTGGCTCCACCAAACGCAGAACATAACCTTCGGACCGCGAATTTTGGGTTTGGGCGCTGATTTTGAGACGCATGTCCAGGCATTCCTCATAATTTCCTTTGCTTGGGGTTAGCTTAGTCGATCCGTTTTTCGTCACCTATTACAATTCGATATAAATATTTCGCCGTTCATCATCTCAAATCTTTATCTCAATTTGTATGGAACCCACTTTTCTTGCATCGCAATCATACCCATAGATTTAAGACATTTCGAAATTGATTCTCGAGTAACTCTCTATTATTACGCTTACCTTTTTCTATTTGGTACGAGTTTTTAACAAGTAATACATCCAGATCGAAATCTTCGAGTCACCGCTCTTAAGGCATTGATACCACTCACTTTTTCACTAAGAACAGCATCACTATTGAAAGCATTATATAAGTTTCAGCCACAATATTCAAATGAACAGAATTGGGCTCGAACAAACAGACATCGTCCATCCAGAATAAACTTCTGATACACACATTCATTAATGTGGTGCTTTAGATATCTTCGCACATGTCCAACATTAGTATATGAAATTTTCAACCTAAGTATTTCGGCACTTACCTGTAGGTATCTATCGAAGATCTTAATAAGATAATTCTGTACATAAGAGTCTATGCAAACACGTATTTTATAACTTCCATTCCCAATGCTTTATTTCCTGAATGAGATATAGGTAAATAAAAAAATTAGCTAATCAGTCATGTATATTAAAATAGAACTTGTTAATAAATTATAATTTATGTTTATAAACATTCTAGTGATATTTGAATTTGTTTCACATTTAAAATCAGTATTGAAAAACTAAAATAAAAAGGATACACAAGCTGGATAACAAGATTGGCACGAGATAATAACTCAACGTGCCAAAAAGAGAGCATCGCGTTATCTGTTGTTTCATTTATGAAGTTAAACACTCGACAGTTTGAACCATATTCTATAAATAATTCCAATACCGAAAATGAGCGATGCTGTCGCTGTCCGATATGGAATCTATTTTTGGATAGCTTTAAGACTGAAAGACGTTGACTACAGCAATCCCTATAAGATTTTTTAAATGATCGTAGAATTATATATAACATCTATGTACACACACACACACACACACACACACACACACACACACACACACACACACACACACACACACACACACACACACACACACACACACACACACACACACACACACACACACACACACACACACACACACACAAACAAACAAACAAACACACACACAGAGAGAGAGAGAGAGAGAGAGAGAGAGAGAGAGAGACAATAATAATTACTCACAATAGAGCTTGAGAAGGTGTTACTGAAGTACTAGATTCGCAAATCCATAAGACAACATAATACGCCTGTGTTAACACTACAGTTCTAGGAATCAATGTTGATTTTATGGAATGTAGACATTGTGATTCAAATAATTCTGATCGCAACAAGATCAGTTGTTGTACAATAAGTAAATTTCGACAGACTGATAATCTCAACACAATAATCTGAGTAACAATTTCTGATATGGTTGAAATACCAAGATGACTTCCAAAAACCTGTCTGCTTCCATTCGGCTCTATTTCATGTGGAAATTCTGGATTGTACGTTAGAATTTCTAGCAGTACAAGCATAGCATTTGATAAATCTTTAACATTTACTAGTCTATGATGCAGTTCCGATTGAAAGTCAAAATCTGAAAACTAAAGACAATCGCAAAAATCAATATCGTTACTGATATAGTAATTTTAATAGTTGCCTTATTTGTAAAATTATATAAAGTAGGATTTTTTCATGAAACTTAGAAGTACAATATTTAGAAGTATGATTAGTTCAAAAGTAAACCATATTTCTGCATATTCTTTAACTGGCTTTAAGATTCGTTTAATATTATTTTATATAGTTACTATATTTTATTCATTCTACATTCATTTGATGAAACTTTGACATCTATATGTACATTGTACAAATTACAAACAATGACGAAATACGATTAGTAATGTGTCCAGTTACCACCGGCGTCGATAATTCCCTGGCATCTCCGAAGCATGCTTTCTACTAATTTGATGGCGTATTTTAGTGGTAACGATCTCCAGATCCGACGAATTTGGTAAGACACCTACTTCAAAGTGTGTGTGTGCGTCTACCACGGAGCTTCAGATTAATATATGCCCACACATTTTTAATTGGGTTGAAATTGGGCGACTTCGACTGCCAATCCAATGTAACGATGCCCAATTGAGTCTTCGACTTAGTACAGAGCTTGCTGCGGTATTTATGATCTTTATCCTGCTGTGGAATCCAATCGTCACTTTCTCTGATGAAATATCGTTTAGCAGATAGCAGTACAGCCTTTTTATAGATTGATTGTTAGGATTTTCTCGGCATTTATGTTATTATGAAGGTTGCCAATGAAGAGGTGCGGAATCTCTGCTTTGAGAAGCAGCCCCAAGGATGCACCTTTATTCCATGTTTTACGGTCCGCAAATCAAGCGTATTGGTAGAAGTTGATCAGGCTCGCGTGAGGACAGAACGTGCCCATATAGAACATTCATCAGTAAACATGACATTTTCAAAATCTCTATCAATATTCTCATGCGTTCAAGCGAGTCGTTTTGCAACATGTTTTTCAGACAACAGAGATTTCTTCATTGTATTGCATCACTTCATGCCATGAGTACGAAGATGAGTTCGAATAGTTTCGTAAGTTATATCTAAACGTTTTACCATTAATTTTCCTTAGCCTTGTCGCAGTGTGAAGTAGGATTCTGAGAAAACAGATTCACTATTCGTTCGTCCTCTTTTTTGTACACCTTTCCTATCGAGCCACATACAGCTAAATCATCGACATTTATAGCAACCTTATAACGCTGCACCCACTTCTGCAGAAATGCCTCCAACTTTCCCATATATTTAGCAGCCGCTGATTGCGACATTTTGGGAGCTTACGGTGGATGCAGTAGAAAAAAGCCTCGTAGCGTGACGCGTACTTAGCACTCATGGCGTTTAACGTGATTCTCTTCCAAAAAAGAAACGACAACTGAATCATTGTTGACAATGCATCAAGGAAAAAGCTTTCCTCTATCGACTAATAATAATGAAATAAGACATTTATACAGAAGTGGGTACAGCGATATAAAGTGGCTAAATATATCGATGATTGACCAGAACGTGGCTTGATAGGAAAAGTGAATCAAGAAGATGAAGTAAGAATTGTGAATCTGTTTTCGAGGCAATGAAAGAAAGAAAAACATGTTACAAAGCGACACGCTTGGGTGCATGAGAATATTGATTGAGATGTTCAACAGAAAATGTCATTTGTACTGATGAATGTAATATATGGGAACGTTGTGTCGTCACACGAGCCTGGTCAACTTCTACCAATAGGCTTGTTCAGCGGACTGTAAAATACGGAATAAAATTGCATCTTGGAGACTGCGTCTCGAAACAGAGATTCGGCACTTTGCATGTTTATGGACAACCTAAATATAATATCATTTTGTTGCTGGACAACCTAAATATCAAGAAAATGATAAAAATCTATGAAACGGCTTACTGCCATCTGTCAAATAATGAATCATCAGAAAAAATGAAGATTGGAATCTTTTGGAGGACAGAGATCCTAAAAACCGCAGCAAGCACTATGCTGAGTGGAAGACTCAATTCGGCACCGTTATATTGCATTGGCCGATGGAAACTCTATTGAAGATATATGGGCATATATTAAACAGAAGCTTCGTGGAAGATGCACACATTTTGAAGCAGTTGTCTTACCAAATTCATCGGACCTGAAAATCGTTGCCTCGAGAATACGCCATCAATTAGTAGAAAGCATGCCTCTAAGATGCCAGGCAATTATCGAGGCTGGTGGTGACTGGACACATTATTAACTGAATTGCATCATCGTTTCCACTGTGTACAATGTATATATAAATATGAAAGTTGCATCGAATAAATTTTTTTATAAATTAACACAATCACGCTCTTACTTGAAAGACTGTAGTTTTGTTATTTGTCTTACTTTTCTTGATTTTATACTTATTTTATTTTTAAATTATTCTTAGTAATAAGTTTTATTTCAGAGTTTTCGCGCTGATTACAAACAAGGACAGTCTGACTGACTGTCATTATTCTAGTATAATATATTATAATATAAATACTGTAAGACCGACAAAAATATTTATGAATTTTATTTACATCAGTCCACACAAGTACAATTTTGAATTTTTAATCTGAAATAGAGGTTAGCTTAAAATACTAAAAATTTGATTAAAATAAAATAAGAAAAATGGTGAAGGATAGAAGAACAATAATTTTAACATTCAAAAAAGTTAAATTAGAAAAAAATCATTGAAATAGCTGTTTTTATGGTAAACATATTCTATTTTACAACTAAGATCAAGAGCGACGTACGTGGAGCACTCTGTAACGTAGTGCACGAAGGTGCACATGTTCAGTAGACAGCACCGCGATGTCGATGCGAGGAGAGATAAATCTTGTTTCCTACATGGGATTGAATCTAACGCTTCGCGAGTATTTTCAGGGTTGTCCTACGCAGAGGACCTCGCTTTAGAAACTTCACTAGATGGTGAAGCTTCTCGAATAATAGTTGGGTCGCTCGTCACCTGGTCGCCATCCAACGGCGGTTGGGTATCAATCTGTTTTTCTGGTTTCAACGGTGGTTGTGGTAAAACCTCATCCTCTGGTTCCAGCGTAGAAGTGGTCTCCAAAAGCTCATTTTCCTCGAGTTGGACGTACGGTTTGAGTTGTTCAGCATGAACTAATTATTCAATCCGTCCGTCACAACCTTCCAGCTCATACGTATTAGTCCCTTTCTATTGTATGATAACAGACTGACCTACGTATTTCGGGGCTAATTTGGACATTACCCCTTGAGCTATCGAGGATAAAACACGATACCAGGTCACACACCTGGTATGGAGAAGAACGTCGCCTGGCATTATAATACTAAGTATTCATTAATCATACGATTTTTAAATTCAGTATCATTAGTCGAGAGGACGTGGCGTACCGAATTTCAGTACGATTGTCTCTTTAAATTCTTTGAGGATCGTCCTGGCGTTTCCTTTATGGATGAGTATACATTATACCCAGTGTGTAAACAAGTCTTGAAACACCAGGATATACTCAAATCGATGGCAACTCTTTACAAATGGTCCAGTAATATCACCGGCGACCATATGCCAAGGTCTCTCTAAAACTCTCCGACCCATTAATCCGGCAGGTCGTCCTTGGTCCACCTTCCGCAGCTGGCATATAAGAGAATTTTTCACATATTCTTGAACTGTTTTATAAAATCCAGGCCTGTAATAATATTTTCAGATTCCAGCGAAAGTTTTCTCACGTTCTGATGACTTGTGCTTAAGAAAAACCCGACCCGGGTCTTCATCTTTTTCTTCAACGAAGTCATCCGGATTGTATTCTCCCTTCAACCACTGAATCGTTCTGCAAAGCTGTTCAAAAATAGTGCCATCGCATCGCAGAGACAGCTGATGGAGGTATTCATCCACTTCCTCCCGCCAGATATAAACACCACTGGTCAAGCGGAGTCAACGGTGTTTTATCGAAGGGAAAGGTCGATCTTTTGACCATCGTGTAAAAACAAGGTACCTAATTACAATGAAAAATTTGGAGGATATCTCAAAATATGTTTTTATAGAGAGGGACCTACTAAAAAACGGGTGCTCTCTATAATCTAAAAAAAAAATAAGAACAAAATACAAAATATTCCTTATCTAAAACACTTTGAGTTCCTCCGTGTTCGTGAAGTGTCTTACTCTGGGGAATTTTTTTTAATGATTTTACTGCCTTAGATGGAGATTTTACAGCCTTGAGGTGTTATTCTGGCCTTTCATTGTATTTGGTTATTATTTGTAGGAACAGAGGTCTCCGTCCCTTGAAAGGTATCAATTCCTACTATTTTCTAATATTATTAATTTGATAAAAAAAATCAACAAAATAGATAAAAAATAAATAAAATAAAAAATAAAAAAACCAATACAATAATTTAAAAAAAAATATTTTAAGCCCAGGAAGAAACAACGTTTAAAGAATTTAACACTGCTGACTATTCCACTTTTACAAGATGGAAATAGGCTCAGGACCCGCTTAAGAGTTAACAAAAAAAAATTAAAACTATTTTTAAAATACTGATCTAGTTAACTACTCTTATTCTCCGAGCTTTTCACAGTAAATCATGTCAGCACACTTTACACTGAGTGTTACGGATAGAATAATAAGATGTAAGATTATGTCAAATTATTTAAATTTATATATTTATTAAGATAGCGTAGAATTAAGTTTTTAACTTTATATAATAATAATAAATAATAAGAATGTTTAAATTAATGAAATGCAAATAATAAAGCAATTGCGTCATATTTACGATGCAAAAAACTAAGATTTTATGTGTATATTTTTAAGCGAAAATTGATGTATAGATATTATATCACAATGTAATGACGGCGTAGATTAAGTGTATTTATCTTGAGAAGTGCGTGTTATAATTAAGAATAAGATTTATTTTACTTTTTGTATTATTGAAAATATTAGGCTAAAATTCTTTGATAATGAAAATGAAAATTTAATTAACAATTTGATATTTTTTAAGCATTAAAAAGTTAATGGTCAAATAATTAATGTAAAGGAAAACCACTAATATTTTGGAAATAGAAATTGAAAATCTAATCTAATATATCTTGTACTTATATATTTAATACAAGGGAATAATGTAATTATAAAGAAAATATAAAATGGACTTCATGTAAATAATGTGTATAAAGTGGACATTCATGCATTGCACAGAACTCGAGAAGTTTACTATTATCAGTGCTGTGACTGGAAAATGCCACTTTTTCTTTTGAGAAAACTATACATTCAAAATCCATCGGTGCCGTGACCGGAAAACCATAAGGTTTTTCAAAGCTGTATTTTTTGAATGTATGGTTTTCAACGTTGAAGAAAATTTGGATACTATTGTCGAAAGCTGAAACGTGCTCATGCAAAAGTTATGAAGCGCCACGAAACACCAAATTTTTTTTGTATTGCTTAATGTATAAATTCAGATCCATCGGTGCCGTGACCGGAAAATCTCAGGATTTTCAAAATCTGTATTATACTTTAATTTAGAAAAAAATTTGGGAATTTTGAAATTGAAATATTTCTATGATGGATAGAAATAAATGAAGAGCTTCAAAAAGAGGCTTATATACTTGAACCAGAAAAGGTTACATATGAAAACTTCTCGACAGATCTGTTTTCTCTTTGTATATTAATAATAAATTATATTAACAGATTATTAAGGATCCTTCCTGGATGGGTTAATTATCATTTACAGGGGAAATATTATGATATTTTCTATTACTAATAAAAAGAAAAAGAAAATCTATTTAATTGAATAGAAAAAGAAATTTTCAGATTTATTAAATTATATAAAATTATAATAAATAATATACTACCCCTACCTAATATGCACCCGGCTATGTTAACGCACGTTTCCGTTAACACAGGGTGTGAAAGAGAAAAATTTATAAGTATAAAAAAGAAATAAAGTAACAAGAGCGCGGCCTCACGGGGAACAAAAAGAACTACTACTGGAAGCTGTGTGCGCGCTTGTTGCTCTTATGACTACTATTCTATGCTATGATCTCTATCTCTCGAACACTTTATTTCGCTAAACTAATTTTCTGCGATAATTAGATGGTATATACTAAGTGCGTTATATTGAACAAAATCGATAAAAAAGAACTATTATTCAATGAAACCTAAGTAGATATCTACTAACAAGATCCAACAACCTTATGAAACAACGCCGAAAATTTTCCACCCAACGTTGATCAAGGAAATATAAACTTTGAACTCTGTTCAAGATGTTCTCTTTGTCAAAAGAAAACTACCGGCTGATTGCACAATCAATATATTCAAATCTCTAAAGATCTCTACTGGCCTATTTTTTATAGGAAAATATTAGAAATTGATTTATTAGCCCAGATATTCCAAAACTATATTATGCTATATTATGTTAACAAATTTTTCTCCTTCTCTCTCTCTTTTTCCCTCCTTTTTTCATCATTAGTATTAGTACCTGAAATGTATAGGGTAAGGTAACCTATACATGTTAAAGTAGATAAAAAAACATCTATTTGTGCGATTATTGTTGAATTTCAATAATTTAAACAAATGTTATAGCTTTTTGAATATCAAAAAATTTTCCATTTTCATTGTTTATTTAACAATAGAAAAATTGACTTTTTAAGTTTTTAATGTACGTACTTTTGTTCAGAATTATCTCCTGCACAACTTTTATACGAAACATTTTTCGATTAGAGCAATATTATTTAAACTATTGAAGAAAAAGTAAAAAAAGAGCATTTTTTTGCTATTTTGCAATAAATAAATACGTCGCTGATGGGTTACGAACCCGAAAATTTAGAGTCTTATTCTTTAGCTATTTAATGCAAAACAATATACGTTGAAAATGTTGAACCAAAACCCTAATTCGCCTGGACAGACAAGGTCCAAGCCGACGTCCATCCGACATCCCGATCATCAGTGAGAGCAGCTCCGAACGTACCAGCTGCATACATATCAATAAAACACAGCGGCTCTAATGCACTGAGCCCGAGGCCTGTAATAGCGGCAAGCCGGCCGCTAGATTTCCGAAAAGACAAGGATAATATCCTTGAGCCTTGACCAAACCTGTCAAGCTCCATTGGGGAATTAATTCAATATATTCACTGATTTATATGAATTCACTATGTATATGAAAACTAAATATGAATTAATAATAGGATTACAAAAGTGTAAAAAAGTAGTAATAATTATTTTATACTGAATTTCGCAGTTAGTAATACTAAGTTTAATAAAATAAAAAGAATTATTGTACACATAATTTAGTAGTTAGTAATACTAAGTTTCATAAAATAAAAATAATTATTCTAATTTAAACTAATAATAATAATAAAAAATTTAATAAAGTTTAAATAGGTAAACATATATAATAAGTGTTAGGCATATATAAGTAAAAGGAAAATATACGACATAAATATAATTATAATATTATGATTGGCGTCAATTTAAATATAATTTATAGATGCAATAGACTTTTGTCACCCAGACGTTACATTTATATATAATCCACATTAGTTTACTCGCTGGTAATATGCTGTATCCCACTTTCTCTATAACTATCCATCTCATTCAGACAATTGCAGTTACTGAATTCGAAGAAATGAGCTTCGTACTCTCCCCCTGCTGTTGTGAGATAACGTATCATGCAGCGCTTATAAACGAAGATAATGTGTTAAAAAATTACCGATGGCTATCAAGTACTCATAGTCGCACAGCTGTCATGGGTTGCTGCATATCGTTCTCTTTTTCTTCGTCGTAGCCAGACTGAGAAATACCGAAATGGCCATCCCATCAACTCGGTTTCTTGAGTCCTGCAAGAGGTAAGTGCATAAGCTGCTGCTAATTTTTAAGCAGGTCTTCTCTCCTTTGGTAATGTCTCAGATTTCTATAGACCAGCTGCGTGTGTTAAAAATACGTTATACAAACCAATAACTTCAGGCAAACCTCTAAAGCACTTCCAAACTTTAGTACAAATGACAAAAATTATGGAAAAATTACGTAAAGACCTCAATTTCTTGTAATACTACCAATGCCTCTGTTAAAGCAGCTGATGGTAAAAGAATTTTAAATAATAAAATATAAATAATAAGATGATAATACTAAAATAGCAAAGTAACCTTTCAGTGATATTTGCTTCCGGTGGCATAATGTGCACCCTATCACAACATATGCGAGGCCTAAAAAAACAAATATATATATATATATATATATATATATATATATATATATATATATATATATATAATAATGACGTCGGTATACTTTTCTTTCCAAATTGCCATGCAAAAAGGAAAGAGAAGTAAAAACGGTAAAATTCGACGGAATCCCAAGTATTTCCAGACATTGTTCATCATTGACATGGTTCTAGGCATTGCACATGAAACTTATACGTTATGTAATCTGCGACGTACTGGATATTACTATTACTCCTCTGCTGGTTTCAGATGACTGTAAAATAGGTGGTCTTAATTCGTAGTTTTCATATGCAACTTTGTGTCTATCATGTCAGTTGCATTATGTGTTTTACCTTTGGCACCCCATCTGACGTTAAATTTTTGTCAATTCTCATGTGACCATTACACATGAAGGTTCCTCAAATGTAAGAGGCAGTAAATCTAAAAACTACTTTGGTAACGATTTTAACGATTTAAACACACACACACACACACACCTATGATTAATTAGTCAAATTTTCGGTGTATATTTACTCGTGCTTAAAAATTTATAGTAATTATTTATAATAATTATTTATAATAATTATAAAAATTTATATTAAATTATTGTCGAAAAATAATTGCATTTATTGATATTCTGTAGAATTCGTTCCATTATATATATATATATATATTGTAACCGTCCCGATCGGCGGTTTCTGCGTTTTAAAACCGCGTGCATGCGTAAGGACAAATAGTACATTCGCGCTGCCAAAACGGCGCGCGCGAAGCGCCGGGCAACGCGGCGTTTGAACGAAAAAGAAGAGCCACGCTACCAGACTGACGCGTTTGTCATCACCTCCGTATTTCGTTTCCCCGTCGTCCTAACGTGAAGGATTGCCAGCCCCGCATCGTGAGTGGCTTGTGTATTATAATATATATACCTGCAGACGATGGCTTGTGTATTATAATATATAGACCCGGGACGCGATTATCTCCCCGAGTGTTCGTCCGCCCATGTATGTCCCTATCGCGTGTCCCCGCCCCCCGTGTAGTAAGTAATCGCGTGTAATTGTATAGGACTAATCTGTGAATGGAAGTGTCGCGGAACCCGCGGATTTACGTAAGCGTGAGAGTGTGTGTGTGATCCGATTGCGTGTGTGTGAAGTGTCAGTGTAACGAGTGTGTGAGTGTGTGTAAATAAATAAGAACGTGAAGCTCGCTGTGAACACCGTAATATGCGTTCCTTACTTTTTCCCCGCCGATTTCCCAGTTCTGCTCTAGGTAGATGCGGAGTATCCGCCGGTGTAAGCAGCACAGCCTCGAGGTAAGTGAAAACGCCGTTAAAAAATATATATATATTTTATTCTTATCTTATAAATTAGTATATATATATATATATATATATATATATATATATATATATATATATATATCATATACTAATTTATAAGACAAAGTATATTTTTATTTGTGCACGATAACCGAAAAAACTACTGAACCGATTGTTCTCAAATTTGACATATAAATTCCATATTACCTTGAGAAGGACATGTTTTTGACAAGGTGAATGTTTTTTATTAAAATCATTTTTCATTCATCAATAAATTAAGTTAATGGTTTTAACGATCACCAGCGGCCACTAGGTATCGTCTTGAATCACAAACATCAACTCAATATAGTCCGCTTAAAGTATTAATACCAGGCCAGCTCAAACGGATGTTCATATCCAATTTTGAGATTCGTATCCTAAGCTAGTTGTGACGTTAGTCGGTATTACCTTTTTTGTTCTTCAGGTTAATCTGACATTACCCTCACACCTTATCAATATCTTTTGATTTTTGTAAATTTTATTGTCTGTTACGCGGGAAAATCTCTCTCTCTCTCTCTCTCTCTCTCTCTCTCTCTCTCTCTCTCTCTCTCTCTCTCTCTCTCTCTCTCTCTCTCTCTCTCTCTCTCTCTCTGTCTTTCTTTCTCCTTCTATTATTCGATGGTTCTGGATGCAAAATCATACTGAATATAGTTTATGACGACAAATTATATTTTTGTTTTTATACGTTATATTAACATAAGAATTGTGAAAAGATACTACGTTTTTTTTAGTTCGAACAAAAGAAATGATCGCAAAATAGGGTTCTTACCAACAACCTCGAAACTATGTATATATAAATAAAATATATCGTCACTTCTGCATAAAAAGCCAATATCCATCGTCTGCTTAAAAAATATGCTATGTGCATACCAACATTTTGCTTAAATTTCAGTTGACATCACTACAAAAATATTCACGGTATTTAATTTAAAAAACGGAAATAAAATATATATGTATATATATTATTGAATTTTTATTAAATATAGTAGGTGGAATGTTAAAATAAAGATACACGAAATAATTTTTTAACATGAACTTTATTTCAAACGAGGAAAGAAAAGACGTCTGTTCAAACGAAAGGACAACGCAAGACTCACTGCAGTACTCGAAATTGAAAACTCTGCAAGCCCTTGTGAGAAACTTAAAATCTATAAAAACACATCGGGCATCTAGGCAATAAACTCATAAATCATTTGCCGCGCAGGGCAGCAAAGACGCAGATCGTAATAAGACCCAGCGGACACATATGTTTACATCCTTTTACGATACGCTCCAATATTTAGTTTCAAGTATTTTTTGCTTTATTATTTATAGAAGGCTAAAATAATCTAACACACACACATATATATATATATATATATATATATATATATATATGTACATCATATCATATCATATCATATCATACTAATGTATAAAGATGAAGCGTGTTTTTGTTTGTACACGATAACAGAAAAAACTACTGAACCGATTGTTCTGAAATTTGACATATAGATTCTATATTATCTCGAGAAGGGCATAGGCTATGTTTTTTATTGAAAATCATTTTACTTTCATCAATAAATTAAGTTAATTATTGTAATAATCAGTTTCACCAACGGTCACTAGGTGGCGTTTTGAATGACGAACATCAACTCAAAGTAATCTGTTTAAAGTAATAATACCAGGCCAGCTCAAACGAATGTTCATATCCAATTTTGAGATTCGTATCCTAAGCTAGTTGTGACGTTAGTCGGTATTACCTTTTTTGTTCTTCAGGTTAATCTGACATTACCCTCACACTTTATCAATATCTTTTGATTTTTGTAAATTTTATTGTCTGTTACGCGGGAAAATCTCTCTCTCTCTCTCTCTCTCCCTCTCCTTGTCTTATTAAATGGTTCTGTATGCCAAATCATACTGAATATAGTTTGTAACGACAACTTATATTTTTATTTTTATACATTCTATTAACTTCAGAATTGTGATAAAAGACTATGTTTTTTTTTAGTTCGAACAAAAGAAATAATAGCAAAATTGGGTTCTTTACCAACAACCTCGAAACTAATTATATATAAATCAAATATATCGTTACTTCTGCATAAAAAGGCAATATCCATCGCCTATTTAAAAAGGTATGCGCATACCAATATTTCGCTTGAATTTCAGTTAACAACACTACGAAAATATTCACGGCATTTCAATTTTATTAGATATTTAAATTAGTATATATGATATGATATGATATGATATGTTATGTTATGATATGATATGATATGATATGATATGATATAATATGATATGATATGATATAATATGATATGATATGATATATTTAACTATAACAATTTAATCAATATGATTATAAGAAAAACTACGTTCGGCTTCAAAAATGAACTTCACCTAGTTGTACAGTTTACCAAATTCATTAGAATTGAAAAATCTTGAAATTGCAATCTTGAAATCCATTTTTGAATAATAGAAAAAGTTATTGGCGTCACCAGTTTAATACAATTGAAAACAACATTTAAAAACGAAATGTCATTTTTTAACACGTAGCACTTTTTTAAAATAAAATTTTGAATTACACCCTGTACTGCAAAAACTCATCGGATAATTTTGAAAAACCAAAGAAATAAGTTTGTTTTACATTCGAAAAAATAAGAACTACAACATTGATCAAACTAATTGTTAATATACTCAGTTATTATATCATACTACATATGTACAATGCATATTGTATATGTTACGCGACGTATGCGCTATCTATTGATATGTATCAATTACTATATGTTATATATAGTCTTTTTCTCAGTCATTGGCTGCACTTATAAAAGGGAGCATCGCTTGATATATTTTATAGAGAAATAAAATCCATTTTGATCTAATAATAAAAAGTGTTATTTATTATATACAATATTCCTCTATGGACTACTTTAATTCTGTTAACAGGTTATGGGCCCAGGTCTACCATAAGGTAAAGATTTGTGATATATTTTTTTAATATTACTCAAGACAAAAATTGAGCACATGGCATTAAAGTTAACTGTATAAATTGAACACGTGTACGGAAGCCAAAATATTCATAGACTTCGATAAGAGAAGAATAGTATGATATTAAAATACTGAAAATCAAAGAAAAATTACTATTTAAATAAAAAAAATTTTTTTTAATCATTATCAATTAAAAGTGAAGTACGTGTGCATATATATATATATATATATATATATATATATATATATATATATCATGATGAATAGTACAGTTAGAATTGAGGCACTGAATAAAGAAAATTATGACACATGGGAAATGCAGATTGAAGCTGTGCTCATTAAAAACGATTTATGGCAATACGTGAGTGGCGAACTACCTAAGCCGGAAGGGACAACAACATATACTACAGAACTAGATCAGTGGATTAAAAACGCCAAAAAAGTGATAGCAGATATTATACTGTGTATAAGCCCCAGTGAGTTAAAATAACTAAAAGGTTGTGATAGTTCAAATCCAGTGTGGTCAAAATTGAAAAATATATATGAATCTAAAGGGCCCGCTACAAAAGCATCGTTATTAAAACAAATTACACTGCATAGAATGAATGAGGGCAGTGATGTAAGAACGCACATCAATAAGTTCTTTGATATAGTGGATAAATTAATAAATATGGATATTGAAATTAACAAAGATTTATTGTCCATAATGCTATTGTATAGTTTACCAGAATCATGTGAAAATTAGAGATGGTAGAAAAACATGCATGCTAAAAAAGGCTTTATAGACTTGCAGTCAAGGTATGGAACTTAAAATTAGATAAAATATTTAAAGCCATAAATTTGACACCACTTAAAGCGGAACCATGTATGTATTATAGTAAAGCTAAAGATTATACAATTGTTACACTTGTATATGTAGATGATTTTTTGATAGCGTACAATAATATCACGAAATTTAACGAAATTAAAACCAAACTTGCAACAAACTTCGAAATAAAAGATCTAGATGAAGCAAAATTTTGTGTAGGAATAGAAATAATACGAAGAAACAATGTTATATTATTGTTGTCAAAGTAAACAAATTAATCAAGTCATAAATAGATTCAATCTTACAGAAGCAAAGACATGTGAAACTCCATCAGACCGGAGTGTATTATATAATTTAAAAAAGGGAGAAGGTAAGATTGAGTTACCATAAAGGGAATTGATAGGAACACTTATGTATTTAGCGGTAGCATCACGCCCAGACATAATGCATACTGTAGTATATCTCTCGCAGTGCAATAACTGTTTTTCAAAAGAACATTGGAATGCAGCAAGGAGGGTTGTAAAATACTTAAAAAAGACTATAGACCTTAATATCACATACAAAAAAGGGAATTTTGAAACAATTAAGGGTTTTGTTGACAGAAAGTCGTTCACAGAGTACGTATTTTTATTAAATGACACCCCAATTATATGGAAAAGTCAGAAACAGAAAACCGCAGCCTTAACATCAGCAGAAGCCGAGTATATGGCCATGTCTGAGTCTACCAAAGAAATATTATTCTTAAGAAATTTATTATCAGAGTTGAACATCTCTGTCGACATAATATGTACCAAAGTGCAAATGTACTAGCGAACAACAAAACATTTCACGCTAGATCAAAACGTATAGTCTTACGTCAACATTTTATTTGAGACGTTCTGAAAAACAATATGTTCAAACTAATTTATCTACCTACTAGGAGAATGATTGCTGACATAATGACTAAACCTCTTAATAAGACAAAACATTATAATTGTATAAAAGGTATGGGTGTGGCAACGTATGATCGAAAATTATCAGGTTTATTTATATAAAATATGCATTGAGAGGGTGTGTTAATATATTCATTTAATTATATCGTACTACATATGTACAATGCATATTGTATATGTTACGCGACGTATGCGACATCTATTGATATATATCAATTACTATATGTTATATATAGTCTTTTCCTCAGTCAATGGCTGCACTTATAAAAGAGAGCATCGCTTGATATATTTTATAGAAAAATAAAATCCATTTTGATCTAATACTAAAAGGTGTTATTTATTATATAATATTCCTTTATGGACTACTTTAACTCTGTTAACACTAATGTAGTAGAAAATTTAATTTATATAAAGAAAAGTATGAATTCATATAGAAGTAGTAGAATCGCTGATTTAATTAATGGCCAAATTAAATATATCAATTTTTATAATTATAAATTAGCATTAAAATTTGAATTTGAAATTTCGAAATTTTGTCATGATTTAACAAGGTTAAATAAATAATAGTTTTAAATAATTAAATTTGCTTAAATAATTAATAATTCACAAATGTATATTATTAAAAAAAACAAAACACAATTTATATTGAATACCACTTTGTGACGTCCAACCGAAGCTGGTGCCACCCGGTTAATCCTAACGGCGATTTACTGCCGTTAGTTACCGCCGGTTGCCCCCTTGTTTTTTTGGCCACGCTTTAACGTTGAAGCCAGGGATACGCGGGGCGGATCGCGAGATCAATCGTCGCGGCGCGTTCGCGTAATTCCGCCGGTCGTGAGGGCCACACTCGAGGCAGCTCCAACACGATCGGTTGGATATTAGAGCGGCGACGGATCTAATATCCTCTAGGAGGTAGTAGGAGCGCGAGCTTCCTCGGCCTTCAGTCCACCTCACTAGCTATCCGCGCTGAACTCTAGCGGAGGCTGCAAAGTCCAGCGGCAATTTCCTTGCCTGCAGTGACTAGCGTCCCCTGACCCAAAGTCTAGCGCATGCTTCGCGGAATTAAAAAGGGAAAGAAAAATATAACTCGAAAATGAATATTTAAGCGACTTACTTTTATTTCGAGGAATTTAGCAAAGTATGAACCGAACAGAGTAAACGCGGCCGGCAATCTGCTTTCCGCAGTTTTCAGGGCCCGTATTTATAGTCCGAGCCCTGCGCCGCCGAAATTTTCTACGCTGGAAATTACATCGTGGTGGGGGAGATAAAGGGACGTTTTTCTACATAGAGAAAGCCGTCCGTTCATCTCTTACAATTATGATTATTATTTCTGTATTTTAGAACTGCGTATAACTAAGCTATATTTAAAACGTATTCTTATATATATAAAATAATCCATAAGTTAATGATACACTAGTATGACTTAATAATAATAATAATTAATAACGATAATAGTAATAAAAATTGAATCGATGCATTAACAAAAGCAGTTATCGTAATAGTAATTTTAATGGTAATTAATATCGTTTATAATTATAGTAAAAATAGTAATAATAATATTAATGATAGTAAGAGCAAACTATGAGCGAATAGCGCAGAAATATTATTGAGTAAACTAATTAGAAAAGTAATATTAAACATAATTATAATAATAATAATAACAATAGTGAAATTAATAATAACGATTAGTGTATAACACCACATAATTATGGTTTAAACTAGTAGTAACAATTAGTAATCTTTACAATGTTAATAATAATATCGAAGATATTAATTCGAATAATAATAACAATAGCAATATTAATAATCGCATTACTATATATTAGAACGGTAATGCTGGTAAGAATAGGAATATTAGTGCTTGTAATCATAATAATAATAATAGTGTAAATAACAATATGAATAATTTATCAATATTAAAAATTAAGAGTAATATTAATCACAACAATAAGTATAATTTCGAGGTTAGTAATAATAATATCAACATTGCTTATTAATACGAATATTTGTACATTTTCATTATATTAACATTTTGGAAAAATTGAAATGCATGTTCAGAAATAATATTATTTCTGTACGTCGATTGCTTCGAGAAATTTTACTTTCTATTCGAAGCCAAAATTTCAGACGTATTTCAGTTGCTCAAGCCTCTTGGGATATTGGTATATTAGGCTGTTACTCGGGTTTCGCATTTCGTATACAAAGAAAAGGGGGAAGGGTCGTAAACTGCGCATTAGCGCGCCTCCGCTTCGTTCCGAATTTTCCAGAGGGGCGGGAAAGTACAAGCGGTGCGGAAATAGAGACAATACTTCGGCCAGCGCTGATCGCGGCAGGCTATGGCTAGGCTGCATTACTATGGCCACATCTGGTCCGATTTTATTACTTGAAAGCGCGCGCTGCGCAGGCATTTGGCATTGAGGTCCGCAGAGTTTATATATACAAATATAAACGTATTTATTATCAATACTCCGAGAATCTCTACGAACTTTGCCTTACCTTTGTATATATATATATATATATATATATATATATATATATATATATATATTTTTATATATATATTGTCGTGAAGGCGATGTTGCCAAACGCTTGTCTCCCTTTTCTTTCTCTATTCCTACTCACTTTCCCGGGCCTGGGATTCATCGAAAACTCGACGGGTAGGCATGCCGAGGCAATTCGACCGATCCCTCCTTATCCCTGAACGGATATATACATATATATACATCTACATATATATATATATATATATATATATATATATATATACATACATATATCTGTATACACATATATATATATATATTCGGCGTAATCGCTGGACGCAACAACTTCTAATAATTTATATTGAAATTTACATTTTTGGCTATATGAAATAGTATATATAGATATATGTTAATTTAAATAATTTTAATTATTTTTTAAAATTAATTTTTTTAAATAAAATATATACTGAAAACCCCTTATAATATTAAAATAATTTGATTTATATTTGACAATTCAATATACAAGGGAAAAATCTGAAAATTGTAGACTTTAAACCCTTTTCAAAAATTATTTGGTTATTCTGATGCTTTTATTTGAACATTCTGTATAATTCATGTTTCAAAATAATTATACAATTTTTTTCTTGCATAGAAAAAAATAGAATCTTCAAAAAAATATCAAGTAATGTCAGATGAACCTGAAGAACAAAAAAGGTAATAGTGACTAACGTTATACCTTCTTTAGGATACGAATCCCAAAATTGGACATTCGTTTGAGATGACCAGGTATTAATATTTTCAGCGGACTACTTTGAATTGATGTTCGTGATTCAAGACGCCACCTAGTGGCTGCTGGTGAAACTAATTGTTAAAGCCATTAACTTAATTTATTGATCAAAGTAAAATGATTTTCAAGAAAAAACATAGCCTATGTCCTTCTCAAGATAATATAGAATCTATATGTCATATTTGAGAACAATCGGTTCAGTAGTTTTTTCGGTTATCGCGTACAAACAAAAACACGCTCTGTCTTTATAAATTAGTATATCTGATATGATATGATGTGTATAGTATATGATATGACATTATATGATATTATATATGATATATATATATATATATATATATATATATATATGTATAATATATCGTCACTTCTGCATAAAAGGCAATCTCCATCATCTGCTTAAAAAATGTGCTATTGACATACCAGCATTTTGCTTGAATTTCAGTTGGCATCACTACGAAAATAATCACAGTATTTAATTGAAAAAACGGAAATATATGAAATGTGTGTGTGTTTGTGTGTGTGTGTGCATGTGCGTGCGTGTGCGTGTGTGTGTGTGTTTTTTTGCACTTTTTTTGTACTTTTTTCTGCACTAGTGGCCTCTCGAAATCAGCATCCCGCCGGAACTATCCGGGAATATTAGTTCGGCGAGGCTGCTAGTTAGCCTATACGGGTCCCTTCTTATGACACTAGCCTACGTCCCCCATCCACACAAATGATCAGGAGTTCGGTGTTCGTCCTCTGCAACTTAAAATAGAATCAGCTAGCTACTGCCTTTCAGTTTTCACAAGATTCCAGCATTATTGATAGGATGCTCTCTGGTCTTATTGGCTTATTGATGATGTTCATCAAGTGCTCACGTTGTGTTCTAAAACGAGGGCAGCTCACTAATATGTGCTCGGCATCTTCAACAAATGTCGGACAGATGGGGCAGAAATCATTATTATCCAGGTGAAAACGGTGGAAATAGAACCTAAAACAACCATGTCCAGTCAGCAACTGTGTTAGGTGGAAATCTAGTTCCCCGTGTTTCCTGTTGATCTATCTGTGTATGTCTGGAAGAATACGAAAGTCCATCGGCCTTTGCTAGAATCGTTCCATCGTTTTTGCCATATTTCTATAGAACGCTGACGTTCCACGTTTTTAGCACCTTGTAGAGAATCCACTACGGCCTTACATATGTTGTGCAAGCTAGCCAGTTCATCTGCAGCTAAATCGAAATGAAGAATTCCGGCAAGTACCTCAGCAGCGTCGGTGGATACTGTCCTGTAACCACTAATGATACGTATATAGGAGCGGCGACGGGTCGCAATGGCCAGCTCACAATACGATTTAATTCCACATGCATGATGCCAGATTGGTGCTGCATACATGCTGACAGAATTAACAACATAATTAGCTTCTTCTGGGGTGGGCGTGGGCCACCAATGTTAGGCATGAGCCGACACAAGGCAGCTGAAACTCGTTGCGCTTTTTCGCCAGATATCTTTAGATGCTCTTTGAAGTTTAACCTGGCATTAAGCTGTACACCCAAGTATCGTAAAGATGGCGCAGAACTAATGCGGCAGCTACCAACTTTAAGAGTAATACTATCTACCTTCTTCGACTGCTGACAAGAACAACTTCTGTCTTGTGCTCCGCTAATTGTAGACCAGCCGACTTAATCCATCTACTGATGTTGCTGATTGCCTCATTGACATTTTCAGTGAGTTCATCAAGGGTCTTAGCCGTCACTACTAGTGCGATATCGTCGGCGTAGCCTACTGTTATTGAACCAGGCGGTTGTAGAATCCATTATAATATTCCACAATATAGGTCCCATAACCGAGCCCTGGGGGACTCCCGTAGTAACCTTATGCGATATAATGCCTTCATCCGTTCGGTATAATATTATGCTATTCCCAAAGTAGCTGGCCACGATATACTATAGATACCAGATACTCCGAACTCTTAAGAGAATTCATAATAGCAGACCAGCGCGCTGAGTTGAAGGCATTCTTGATATCTAGAACGACAATGGCACAATACTGTTTACTGCCACTTTTCCATCTCTTACCACTGATTGCATTTCTTGCGGTACACACTACCAGTTTAATAGCATCGACTGTTGATTTTGATTTCCGAAATCCAAATTGGCGTGAGGATAAGCCGTGCAATCCTTCAGAGAATGCTTCCAGTCGGCTACATATTATTTTTTCAAATATTTTACATACCGAATCGAGCATACACAATGGCCTGTATGATGACGGATCATCAAGTGGCTTATTGTCCTTAGGTAACAGGACTAACCTTTGAGTTTTCCAGCAATCAGGAAAAATACCATCAAGAAGACAAGCATTATATACTTTTAGAAATATAGATGGGTTCTTCTGTATCGCCAACTTAACTGCAGCATTAACGATACCATCAGGGCGAGTGGCAGCATTGTCTCTAATCTTAGCGTAAGCATTATGTAACTCCATTTCTGTTATAGGAGGTATATCGTCCGAGTGTTGCGTGCGCAGTACAGTCCCTTGGGTGTCATTGGGAAAGACAGCGGAAACAATCTTATCAATCAATACCGTGCTAGTGGGTTGCATTGGTGCCCTACTCAACCGTGCCATGACTGTTTTGTATGGTCGTAACCATAAGTCATTGTTGGCCTCTGCACACATTTCAAGCCAGCATCGACGCTTCCTTGCCTTAATGGCCTTGACAAGCGTTCTTTGTGCTTCTTTAAATAAACTATTAAACGTATGACGATGCGTGCAGGCTCTTTGGGCAAGTCTACGTGCGCGATGACATTGCTTACGCAACTCTGCAATTTCATTTGTCCACCAGGAGACAGATTGACGATTTCTACATTCGCTCTTAGTCCTAGTCATCGATCCATCGCATGCTTCAGAGATATGCTTCATGAGGGCATTTGCCAGATGGCCTGGTGCACCATATTCTAAACGCTCTTCAGATATAATAGTGGCGAACACTTCACAGTCTAGCGATCTGATGTTCCATTTCCGTGTGGGCATCCACTCATTGCACTTGTTCTTCACTTTCTTCTCTGCAATCTCGTAGAAGATCGCCCTGTGAACACTGTGGGTGTAAAGGTCGCTTACTCTCCAATTAAGGATCCGCTGAATCAGGTCATCACTGGCGAATGTTACATCAATGACTGATTGTTTATCTCCCCTAATGAAAGTGGATTCATGTGTGTGTGTTATATTAGACATTTTATATATACATATTTTAAATATGGTTTGTACTGATAAATATTGTACTGGCATTGATTACGGTATCCCCTTGCCTCAAGACCATTTCTATAGGTAGTTGTGTGTTCGGATGATAGAATGCAATGAACATGTGTTTCTGAGCGATTTTTATGGGGAATATTATAATTAGTGTTTGGATGGTCGTGTTGGGACGGTAAAATACGATATCTAGTTCTTTCTGAACGACTTCTACGGGGAGTATTATGTTTAATTGTTAGGAAGTGATGCTACCTTACTCAGAACACTTTCTACTGGGACTATTGTATTTACTTGATCGTCAACTTCTACGGGGAGTTTCGTGTTCGGATGATAGAATGCGATTTCCAGATGATTTGAACCGACTTCTACGGAGAGAGTCGTGTATGGTTGATGGGAAACAATGTCCAGGTATGTCAGTATGACTTCTATGAAGAAATTTGTATTCTATCATTCGAACACGCACACTCCCAGTAAGAGTCGTCCCGGGATACCTGAACATTGTATTCCACCTTCCCAACACAAAATTCTCTACAGAAGTTGGCATAAGACATTTCCTATAGGCCGAACATGATACTCTCTATAAACGTCGTCTCGAGATACTTGGACATCTTTTTCTACCGCTGAACTCGAAAGTACATTTTTCTCCATCGAAGCCGTATTTAATATGCATATATATATATATATATATATATATATATATATATATATATATATATAGTATAACAAAATATAAATCATAAAGTTACGGTCAATTATGTATAGAAATATAGATTTTTATATTAGAGTACTTTTTACTTAGATATTATTGAATTGTTTATGAAATCGATTACATTATTATCTCGGGCGAAGCCGACACGGGAGATGCTAGTATATATATATATGTATATATATATATATATATATATATATATATATATATATATAAAATGATAATGTCCTAATTTCTAAAAATGAGCATAAGCTGAACCATACTTTTTATGAACGAATATTATATAATAGATATTTTTCTAGCAGTATAGATGTGCAGTATACTTTCGAAGTAGAAATAAACGTCTAAATGAAGAACCCTATCATCAAGCATCCTTTCACGTTGATAAAGTCAAAAAATGATGTTTACAAAATTTTTTATCGAATATATAGATTTTTCAAAAACATCTTACCCGTAATTCTGTTTCAAATAATAATTTTGGTATTAAAGTTTCCACGATATTATCTGGACTTTTTAGATGATACAATTCTTTTTCAAAAATTGACTTAAAATCATCTGATAACTGCTCTTCAACAATAACTAGAACTGAAAATAAATTAATTATGTCTTGACAAGTATTATCATCCTTTGAAAGTATTGGTGAAGTTTTGAACTGTGCGAGATACGATTTATCATTGCAAAACATTAAATATTCTAGTGGCTCCATTGGTCTAAATAAAGAAAACGAAGATTTTTTTAGTAAAACTATTCCAGAAACATCGGGTAATACTAGTAGACCTACAGGTCGAGAACTATTTAAATGATACTGTAGGACACAAGAGTAAAATTTAGACCAACAGCGATGTACTATTTCCAAATAGTCTTCATCCATTAATTCAAAATCCATAACTTCAGCTTGAATTTCTTTTTCAACGGCCATGCATACTTTTTCCTTCAATAAAAATGGTGATAAATTAACATCAGCTATAAAATTAGACCTTGTGTAGATATTTAAAGCACGAGATATATCCATTAATGAAAATTGTCCAGGGTGAAATATATAACTAATATAAGCTTGACGTGGATCAGTTCCTGCATCACTAATAATATAATCCTTGTCGGGAGATTGGACTACTACTGAAGACTCCCATTCAAAATTACAATCAGATCTTGATAAAGGTAGCTGAGTATGTGTTATAGAAACAGTATCCATATCCGTCGCCCGCCATACTGCCCAGAGGCGATACATCGTAAAAGAAAAGTCCACTAAGTTTTGCTGTAAGAAAGTATCTTTAATTAATTTTCAAGATATATTAATTATAAACCACTATTGTATATCAATTCGTTCTGTTCACGGAACGTGCGCACTTGCGTGGGTTTGTATGCACGAATGTATGCGAAAAATTTTGAAATTGTTGATTTATAAAATAAATTAACATGGATTCGAGTAATGTTTATTTAGAAAATTTATAAAATAGAATATAATATAAAAAATAAAATTAGCATTGCTGAAGTCACGTACAGATAGATCGGAATATTTTTTATGAATATATAAATGATAATTTTCTTTGATTTTCTCCAAATCAATAATATATTTCTAATTCCTACAATCTTGAATATTATATAAAATATTTGATAGCCAGGAGAGTAACATTTCATATGGGAATACTAATATACAGGTCTATAACATAGAGAGGTTATCTTATCCTATACATGTGATTATTTTATACTAATGGGAAAAAGGAGGGAAAAGGGAAAGAGAGAGAGAGAGAGAGAGAGAGAGAGAGAGAGAGAGAGAGAGAGAGAGAGAGAGAGAGAGAGAGAGAGAAGAAGAATAATATATATTATAATTTAGAAAATTTTGGAAATTTAATATAGTTGTAAAAGCAAACCAATATACGTGTGCTCTAGAAATCTTCTTAAGAATATAAAAGTTGTCTTAGTGATTCAGTATTATTATAATTTGTTATTTTTTTTATATTATTCGTTTCGAATAATATTTACATTTTGATACCGGCCTGTATTCTCTCTTAACCTAAACTCAGGAGAGTTTACATTGTATCGTGAAGAGAGTTTTTAGTGCAATTCTTGCGACGTTGGGTTGTGAGATTTCGGCGTCGCTTTTCAAGGTTGGTACATCTTCTTAATACATGTATTTAGACGGAGTTCATTAGATAACAACTTTTATTGATTTCGTTTAAGATAGAGCGATTTGTTTAATAATTCAACTGCAATATATATTTAATTTATCGAATTATTAGTGTGAGAAAGAAAGGGAGGTAATAACATAGACTAATAGGTTATAAGAACAACAAGCATGGACGCATAATTCGATAGTATTTATTCTTGTTCTCCGTAAGGCGGCGCTCTTGTTACTGGATCTATCTGATAAGACTTGTAAATTTCCTCTCTCACACCCTGTGAACTGAAACGCGCGTCAACATAGCGCGGGTGCATAATAGGTAGGAGTATGATAATATTTACTATGATTTTATGGAATTTAATAAATCTCAAGTTTTTCTTTTTCTTTTTGTTTGTAATAAAAAATCTCATAATATCCCCCTGCACCTCTTAATTGCCCAGTCCTTTCCTAAATTACTGATAATTCATTAATATAATTTATTATTAAAATAAATTAAAAATAAATAAATTCCAGGATAAAAAAGTAAGGCTGAGTAACAATAATAGTAAAGGTCCAAAATTTTTTTTGAAACAATTTAATTTGTTTGGGCTTCTTTACACCCTGTTAACTGTTTTAGCGGATTTTATATTCCCATTTAACGGACATCTATTAAATAAGTACTCCGTTAGAGATCATAAAATATATGGATTGCGGATTTACTTCTACTGTAATTTAAAAAATAATTACAAACACTATGCAAATATATATTGGGTATATAAGTGAATTTCAAGCATTTGTAAAAAGATAGCGCCACCAGTGGACCTAGGGCAGAAATGTCAAATCTAATGAAATTTAATTGTACTTTTGTCGACTGCTTATATACAAATTAATAAATATTTTTTCAATGGTCTTACAGTCCAAACAAATTAATTGAAAACAATGCGTAAAAACACCAATACACAAAAATAATAAAAACAAAAATTAAAATTAAAATTAAAAATTCAATTAAAAATTATAATGACAGTCCGAACTCTCCTTATTTACAATCACCCCCGTTGACTAATCTGGAAATAAAATATTAGCTGAAAAAAATTTTTTTGTTAGTAAAGTGCAGTCTGACTGTCCCCACCACCCTTACCTAATTGAAGACATAGTCCAACGTTTCGAGCTGGCTACGGCTCCTCATCAGGGACTAAACTCAACCTTATATTCTAATCTATATATACCCTATCCCCACTACCAAATTTAGTAAATTAAATATAAAATCCCCCTCTACAAAAATGTTCAAAACCAATCAATTTAATAAGGAATGATAAACATTATCCAATCTACGAGACTCTAACATTAAATTCACATTATTTTGATTCTTGGAAATGTGAATACTTTCAAGACTCTCCCTTTTATACTTATTATTAATACCATGTTCCAAAATATCCACATTCACAAAATCAAAAGAATGCAAAAACTTTAAACAATGCTCTTTTAAACCGGAAGTAATATGTGAGCTACGCAAACTATATTTATGTTCATAAGTTCTCTTTTTTAAATATCTACCTGTTTGTCCAATATAGCATTTATCAAAATCCATGCAATTAATCTTGTAAACAACTCCTGATTTTAAGCATAAATCATCCCTATCTTTGCAATTATTAAACAATCTACTCAAATTATTGCTATTTTTAAAGAAAATTTGAATGTTATATTTCCGAAAATTTCTTTTAATTCTTTCAGACAATCCTCTAACATATGGCAAGACAATAATTTTTCCTCCGATAACATCCTGCACTATGTCTATTTTCGGTACTATAAATGTCAAACAATCTCTCAGCAATCAATCTATTAATAAATTGAATTGGATAACCATTATTAATAAAAGCTTCTCTTACTATCTGTAAATTATTATTTCTAAAATCTTTATATGACAATTTTATTGCTCTGTCAATGTCACCCTTAATGCTCCAATTTTGTTTCCGAATTGGTGGTGTGAATTAAAATCTAAAAACCCCCTGACCAAGTAGCCTTTCTGTACCAATTAAGTTTCACCTTATTATTACTACATCTAATTACATTAATGTCCAAAAAATTTATATTTAATTTACTATTTAATTTAATATAAATTTTATATTTAATTTACTAAATTTGGTAGTGGGGATAGGGTATATATAAATTATAATATGACGTTTAGTTTAGTCCCTGTTGAGGAGTCGTAGCGAGCTCGAAACGTTGGACTATGTCTTCAATTAGGTAAGGGTGGTGGGGACAGTCAGACTGCATTTTACCAACAAAAAAAAAATTCTTCAGCTAATATTTTATTTTCAGATAGTCTATTTTAATTTCAGATATATATATATATATATATATATATATATATATATATATATATATATATATAGACTTTTTTTTCTTATAAAAATAATAATAATATAACGTATCTATTTATTTATTACTATTATATATATATATATGTATGTAATTTACAAAATTTAATAATTATGAATCAATTAGGAGGAATCGAAGTCATAATATATCTAATCTTTGCACTGCACTTTAATAAATAATATTTAATATATTATAAATAATAATTATATAATTAATTTAAATAATATATTTATAAAATTACAATACCAATATTATTAAAATGTACAGTTTATGTCATTTAAACTTTGAAGATTTATAGTTTTTTTAACTTAAAATTTTTTTAATGATAATAATTTATTATTTAATTTATCCTATCAACATAACCCTTTATCAGGCATATCATTAATTCTATTAGTTTTATTCTTAAAAATTGGATATTTGTTGTAATTATATAGACTAGACATGGCCTCGAACGCACGTCTCATTGCCTATGCCGCCGATGTGGCAGCCGTGATAGTCACACGCGACTATCACTTGATTCAGTTAAAGCTGAATCAGGTCATGAGACGCGTGAACGAATGGATGACAGATCACGGACTGCAGCTCGCGCTGCAAAAGACTGAGTTGTTGTTGCTGACTAGCAGACGTATACAGACGGTGGTTCCGATGACGTTAGGGACGGAAAGACTGGAAACCAGGAGCGAAGTCAAGTACCTTGACGTTACCTTGGATACGAAGCTGAACTTGTGGCTCCACCTACGAAACGCGGCGACAAAGGCAGCAGAAAAGACCAAGGCTCTAAGTAGACTGATGGTCAATACGAACGGACCGAAACAGAACGTTCGCGGACTGCTCATGAGCGTTACCCACTCGATTTTGTTTTAAGGGGCGGAGGTTTGGCACGACGCGATGAATATCAGGAAATGCGCGAACGCCATGAAAAGCGTACAAAGGGTGGGCGCGTTAAGAATCGCGTACGCGTATCATACCGTGTCTGAGAGCACCGTTTTCGTGATTGCTGTGGTCATTCCCATCGATCTGTTCGCGGCCGAACGGAAGCGAATTTAAGAGTGAAGCTCGAACGTTGGAAGGGAAGACGCTGTGCCTGAAGAACGGACGAAGACCATCGAGACATGGCAGAGACGGTGGACGAAAAGACTAATACGCGAAATCGGCCCGTGGAAAGAGAGGATATACGGGGAGGTGGACTTCTACCTTACCCAATTTCTGTCCGGACACGGATACTTCCGTAAGTACCTCTGGAAGATGAAAAGGGTTGCCTCTTCAGAATGCAAGTACTGCGGATGGGCTTGGGAGGATGTGGAGCACACATTTTTTGTGTGCGAACATTGGACTGAGTCACGACTAGAGCTACAGACGAGGACAGGAGCGATCACGCCAGAAAACGTGACGAACATTATGATGACGGACGCGGACAGCTGGCGGTTGATCGCAAAATACGTTATGAATGTGCTTCAGAGCAAAAGAGCACATGGATGTCTGGACGATTGAAAGTCTGTGAAGAGTGAATGTAATATCGAGTATGCATGAGAATCTGGAATGATGGATACAAACGTGAAATGACCACGCAAGGACTACCGCCCAGGCTGAAGTTATGTGTATAACAGTTCCGGGCTGGTGTCGGTGCAACACGGAGATATGTGTTTAGTGCGAAGTGACATGGGTTTTCTGTCGAGTCGCACATACTCTGGTGGCCGTTTTTTAGGACTATTCTTGCGGAACGACCATCGGAGATGCATAAACAGCATTCACAGACTCCGCAAAAAAAAAAAAAAATTATTAAATTTCAAAATTTCATTTTTATTTTAATAATTATAGTAATTTCATTAATTTACACAATTATATTAGGGTACAGTTTAAATAGATTAAAATTAATTTTGAAAATTCCTTCAATTGTTCATATAACTTGAATATTAAGTTTATTATTATTTAATAAAATTATATTTTATCAATATTTTATTATTTATTTAATTGTTTCTTGAATAACTATATCATTATTTTATGATTTAAATATTAATTCATTAAATAGATTAGTAATAATTTATTAAAGTATTATATTATAATATTAATATTTATAAATTTAATTGAGTTGCCTATTATTAGAGGATTTATAATAAAACTATTTGCAGTAATAGAAGTATTAAATTATAGTAAATTATTGACGTATATTTTAATTATATTTTCGTTATTAACTATAGGAATTTATTTTAAATTAATTTATTCAAGATCTTTAATAATAAATATAACAATAAAATCATTTGTATTTTTTAATGAATATAAAATAAATAAATTAAATTTAGGATTAAGATAAGCTAAATTATTTATATTCCAAATATATTATTTATTAAATTAATTAGTAACAAGAAATTATTCTATAAATAAATTTACAGTTTATTACTTTTATCAGACATATTACTATAAATCTAAATATTACTATTTTTAAATTTGCAATTTAATATTTTTATTAAAATTAAAAGCATAAATCGATTAATATATGTATTATATTAGAAGTATGAAAATATGTTTTATTGAAACCAAAAAGAGGTTTATTATTGTTAATAATATCATTGAACAAATTCCAATTAAATAGGGTAATCCTTAAAGTAAGTCGAAATTAAGCTCTATAAATTAGAATTATTTAAATTTGAATCACGTTAAAGCTCCTTCATACCATTATAAAAATAAACTAATTAATTGTTACGTCGTAGGTCAAGAAACCGGTCGTTTCCTTTACTCTGGCAGGTACTCGGCAAGGGCAGTGTGTATTAGTTTGGAGGCATTGTCTTGATTTCGATCCTCCTCTGGAATCGCAAAGATAGCAGCGAAGCTGTCGAATGGATAGCGACGTCTAAGTATTGGCAGTGCGTGTATGGCCTATTTTCTATAGCGGCTGATAGGTGTGTGTGCTGGGCTCGTTTGATCCATTCGTCGCTCCATCCGTAGATTGGCCGGCTACCAAGCGTGTATAAGTAGCTCGTATTTGTCGAAAATCTCCTAATTGTGTTAATCGGGAAAATAAAATATTTAAACAAATTCTAAGGAAGTCCTTTTTATTTCTATTCTTTATTGGTCTTGGAGTTTGTCGAATTAGCAAAGGTGCAATTCCACCAATAGGCGGTTAGGCAATAATAAAATAAAATAAAATGAAAAATTCTCGCGTCGACAATAGAAAATGGCTACGATTCACGAAACAAAAAATGATACGTCTTGCGATAATAGCGTCAAACAAATTTTAATGGAAACGTGTACAATCTATCGCGATTAGCTAATGAAGTTATACAATTAAATACTATTAAGTAGTTAATTTCGTAGAGTCGACAGGAAAATGAAAAAGGCGAGGAAAAAATAATGTTGTGGATAAGGAATTCGATTTGAAGGAAATATATCGAAAGCGGCAAATGGGAGGTCTGCTCAGGAACGGTGAAAAAAGTCGACTGAAGAAGGTACGCGGAGCTCTCGTGCGAGTAGCTGACTTCTTAAGACGCTAGCTCTGATTGGTCGAGAGTATTTGCCTTACTTACGCAGTAGTCAAATAGTTGACGGTCGCTGTCGTGTTCGACATACATTCAAAATATACATTCTTTTATATATTCTTAACGCAACGTATGATATGTTGATCGGAGATCGCAACTGAATTTCTGATTTTGTTTACTTGTTACCTATTTGTTCTAACGAATAATTTAGCCAATAATTGCGTTCTTCTCAGAAACGCCTCGATAAATATCGTCTAATCGCTCCAATCTACAATATTTACATTTATTTAGCGCAATTCCCATTACCAATAACATATAAAATTAAAATCTACGCAAATTCACAAATCGCAATATGCCTTTTATTTTGATACGATTTTGAGAAAAAAAAGTCAGATTTTTTGGCGCATGATATAACATTAATAAAATAAAAAAATTAGTATTAAATTAATATATATATTTATTAAAAAATAATTGTTAAAAATAATAATTGGTAGGATAATTGAAATTTCTACATGAAAAATTAAAAAAATAATTCTAATTAAATAAAATTATAAAGAAAATGGTAATCGATTAATATTAAAAATATCATAGCCACATTCAAAAAGAGATTATTTTTCTCGATTTTATAAAAATTTTTATAAAATTTTTTTCTTAATATAAAATTAATTATTATTATTAAAATAGAAATATCTAAAGGTAAAAAAATTACAATAATAATTACAATAACAAAATAACTTATATATTATAGTTTATTTAATTTAAAATTAAATATTTTATATTTTATATATATCAAAATCAATAATATACTCATAAGTATAAAAATAATCAAACTACATCAACAAAATATCAATATCAAGCTGCTGCTTCAAATCCAAAATGATGAGAGTCAGAAATGGAAATTTTAAATACTCGAATAAAATTAATAGTTAAAAAAATTCTTCTAATAATTAAATGAAACCCGTGAAACCCTATTGATATAAAAAAAACTCTTCTAAAACAACAGTCATTGATATAAAATGGGGCGTCAGAATATTCTAAATATTGAGTATATGTGAATATTATACTTTTTTTTTTTTTTTTATTGAGCTTACCCAAGCCTATAAAAAGTCTTATACCGCTATAATATTATACTTAATAATAAATTTAAAGATATTTTAATAAGTATAAATTTTTTATTTGATGTTAAAATTGAATAATGACATCAAGTTAAAGTCCCTGTTCTTGATAACAATAGTAAAGTATTAAATAAAGGAACTTTATAAGGATTAAATGGTCTAATTAATATTGAGGGTCAATATTCATAAATGAAAATATCTGGAGAAAGCCTAAAATGAAAAAAAGCTCAAAAAATTCTAATAAAAAAAATAATTCTGACATAATAAATAGAATTATTCCTATTTTTGATCCTAAAGCAGGAGACCGCACAATAGCGGACGACTGAGGCCGAAGATTGGATGACGGTGGTTTCAAAAAAATGAAAAGGACCGAGACGGACAAATCAATGAAAGAACAGACGGCAGAAAAGACCCACACGAGACCCCAAGGTCAAGGGTATGATGGTTCTCAACTCAAAGGTAAGGGAGGAGCGATCATGATCAGGCCGGCGGAGGCACAGACGTACGTGGACGTTGTACGGACAATACGTCAAAAGGTGGACCCTGACAAAAGTAAAACCCAGGTTAGAGCAATAAGAAAGACGACAGACGGCGCGGTACTTCTACAATTGTCTAGACTGAATAACGAGACCGACTTTTGACAGATTCTCCAGGACGCTGTTGGAGAGGCTGCACGCGTAAGATTTTACCTCCAGGGTGACACTGGAATTTCTAGATTTAGACTGTGTCACGACCGACGAGGACATCATGAACGCGTTAAATCAGGAAACGGGACGGACAGCGGATCGTCGGCCCCATGTTTTCGACGTTAACAGTCGAGGACAGAGAATGGCGGTCTGCGAATTTGACGTAAAAGAGGCTACCTACCTCTTAAAGCAAGGACGCATTAAAATCGCGTGAGTTATCTCAAGAATAGGAGCTAGGGTACGCGTCCCGCGATGCTACCGATGCCTCGGATTCGGTCATTTATGGAAAGACTGTAAAGGACCGGATAGACGAAACTGCTGCTGGCGATGCGGTCTCGAGGGTCATTACCACAGGGATTGTAAGAGCCGTGGAGAGTGCTTCTTGTGTACTGGGGACGACATCCAGGAGAGAGAACACTTACCGGGCTCGTCCTTGCGTGCCGCATTCAGTGCAGCCCTAATAGAACAGAAAACAAAGACAGTCACACAATGACGATAACGATACTCTATTGCAACATGAATGGGAATAGTGTAGCTGACGCACTGCTCCCGCAGATTGCGGTGGAACTGGACATTGACGTGCTCATTAGCAGTGAGCAATACAAAGACAGACGTTCGCCGACTTGGCTCGCTAGCAGCTCGGGCAAGTTTGCAGTTTGGTTTCGAGGGAAGGGCGCGTCGAACATCGCACGCTGTAGGATTGAGGAGGACTGTGTCTGGGTGAGGGCCGCTGGTGTTACCTATGTCAGCGTTCACCTAAGCCCGAACTACAGTGCCTCTGAGTACGCAGCTAAACTCGAGAGAATCGAGGACGAGTACGAGAAATCCCTGGCGACGTGATCGTGGCGGGCGACTTCAACGCGAGAGCGATCAAGTGGGGAATGACATCGACCAACAGTCGGGGACGACTACTGCTGGAGATGGCCTCAAGGCTGGACCTGGCAGTACTCAACGAAGGAACGACACCGACTTACAGACGACCCGGCTATGGTAATTCCATACCGAACGTGACTCTGGCCTCGAACAGAATTCGGACTAGGGAGGCGTGGTGGGTGATCGAAGACTACACAGTCAGTGATCATCAGTAGATTGCTTTCAAACTGACAGACGAGACGATACGAATGCAAGGGCGACGTATCAGTCTTACCGGATGGAATCCAAAGCATTTAGACAAGGACAAACTCGAAAGGCAGCTACAATATGCAAAGCCTCCCTCACCGAAGGTGCCTCAAGAGTTGACGAATCGGGATAGGGTGCAGGCGTTAGCGACAGCGACGACTGGTTTTTTCCAACGTCTATGCGATGCCACAATGCCCAAGAAACGGAATATACGCAACAGACGACAGACATACTGGTGGATGGCTGAGACTGCGGAACTCAGATGCACCTGATTAAAGCTGAGACGGAGAGCTCAACGAGCTCGAAGTCGAGGCGAAGTGGGACTCTACTCCGCGGAGTACAGTCTCGCCAGGACGCGGCTGAGATTTGCGATCAATGACAATAAGAAACGGTGCTGGACTCGACTAATTGACGAGATGGACTCAGATCCTTGGGGAAACGGTTACAAAATTGTGACAAGGGCGCTGGGGGTTCGACGCCCACCGGTATTACAAGACGCGGAAACGATGAAACGGATACTCCAAGGACTCTTCCCGATCCATCCAGACAGATCGGACGTGGCGAATGAGACAACAGAGAAGGACATCCCCCTCTTCACCCAGGAAGAGCTCTATAGGGCTTCGAATGCGTTGAAGCCTAACAAGGCTCCAGGTCCGGATGGAATACCTGACGAGGTGGTTCGGGCGGTCGCTTTACGTCGCCCAGATATCCTCTTAGAGTTATAGTCCTCTTACAAGGGTGCCTGGTGGAGGGAGTCTTTAGCAGACAATGGAAGGAGACTCGACTGGTTCTCATCAGTAAATCTAAAGGGAACCCTGATTTGCCTTCTTCGTACAGGCCCTCTGTCTACTTAATACGATAGGGAAGCTGTTTGAATTCCTACTAAGACCAAGACTACTACAGGCAATTAAAGATGCCGGAGACCTATCCGAACAACAACACGGATTTAGCAAAAGACGGTCGACAATAGGGGTTGTAGGTGGCGTGACGAGGAAGACATCTTTCACTCGGCGAACAGGGGCTGTCATGCGACCAGACCACTGGTTTTACTGGTGACCCTGGACCTACAAAACGCCTTCAACTCAACAAAATGGACAGAGATACTGGAAGCGTTGGAGTCTACTTTTAAGGTTGATTCCTACCTTATACGTATCATACGGGACTATTTACGGGACCGAGGATTGACGTACGAGACACTGGACGGAAAGAAACGAAAACGCGTGACAGCGGGGGTAGCGCAAGGTTCCATCCTGGGCCCCGATTTCTGGAACTTACAGTACGACAGCTTACTAAGACTGGACATGCCTTTGAACGTGCGCCTCGTAGCATACGCTGACGATGTGGCAGCTGTGATAGTTGCGCGCGACTATCACCTGATTCAGTTAAAGCTGAATGAGGTCATGCGACGGGTAACCGAATGGCAGACCACGGACTTTAACTGACGCTATAAAAGACCGAGTTACTGCTACTAACTCGCAGACGTATAGAGACGGTAATTCCTTTCATGTTAGGGACGGAAAGGAGACCAGGAGTGAGGTCCAGTATCCTGGGGTCACCTTGGATACGAAGCTGAGCTTCTGGCCGAACTTACGAAATGCGACTAGTAAGTCAGCTGAAAAAACAAAGGTTTTAAGCAGACTAATGGCCAATACAAAAGGACCTAGACAGAACGTACGAAGACTATTGATGAGCGTTACCCACTCGACTCTACTTTACGGGACGGAGATATGGGCCGACGCGATGAATATCAGAAAACGCGCGAACGCCATGAAAAGCGTACAAAGGGTGGGCGCGTTAAGAATTGCGTGCGCGTATCACACCGTATCTGAGAACGCGGCTTTCGTGATCGCTGGGGTCATTCCCATCGATTTGCTCGCGGCCGAACGGAAACGTATTTACTAGCGGAGTCCGAACGTTCAAAGGGAAGACGCTGCAACTGAAGAACGGACAAAGACGATTGAGACGTGGCAGCGACGGTGGATGACGGACGAACGAGGACATTGGACGAAAAGACATATACCCGAAATCAGTCCATGGAAGGTGAGGCAACACGGGGAGGTGAACTTCTACCTTACTCAGTTTCTATCCGGACATAGATACTTCCGTAAGTACCTCTGCAGGATGAAGAGAATTTCCTCTCCTGAATGCACGTACTGTGGATGGGCTTGGGACGATCTGGAGCACACGTTCTTTGTGTACGACCATTGGACCGAGTTACAACTAGGGCTACAGACGAGGATAGGTGAGATCATGCCAAAAAACGTAATGAAACGTAATGAAAATAAATGAAAATGGCAACGGACGCGGACAGCTGGCGGTTGATCGCAAAATATGTTACGCATGTGCTACGGAGCAAAAAAGCAGATGGATGCCTGGATGATGAAAGTATGTCAGAGTAAACGCGACATCGAGTATGCATGAGAACCCGGGATGAAAGGTATGAACGTGAAATGACCACGCAAGGACAGCCGCCCAGGCTGAAGTAATGTGCATAACAGTTCCGGGCTGGTGTCCTTGCAACACGGAGTTATATCGAAGATACTGCGTAGTGGCATGAGATTTGTGTCGAGGAATGTTCTTGGAGAACGTTCATTGGAAATGCATAAATAGCATTCACAGACTCCTAAAAAAAAAAAAAAAAAAATGTTATGAAAAAAAAAGTATGAAAAAATGCAGGATAGGTACGTTTTCGACGAAAACTGAATGGTTTTGTGCAAAATTTTGCAAGTCTTTCTAAATCTCTCTTTCGATGTTGTAAGGAATGGAGCTTATTCGCCATAATATTCTTTAAGAAAATGATAAGTTTCTGCTACACTTTTTTTCAAACCAAAATAGTGCAAAAGAGCATGTTGAAAAAACAATTTATCACGATTCATTTTTCACTAATCGAAAAATTATAACGATTACACAAATGCTGGCGCCTTTTAAATGAATTTTATTGGTAAATACCAAAACTAAAAAATAAGTACTAGCCCCGACACATCTGGCTACCACATTTAGTACTACTTATCGCCATCTAAAGGGGGAGGTCGGAAACTAAGTTCGCCTCCTAATATATTATAAGAACTACTTTAATTGTGCTTTTGTCCACTGCTTATATACAAATTAATAAATATTTTCATTGATCTTACAGTCCAATTAAATCAATCGAAAATAATACGTAATAATACCAATATATATCTATATTAATATTAATTCATCAATATACAAAAATAATCAAAAGAAAAATAAAAATAAAAATTATAATGACAGTCATACTGTCCTTGTATACAGTCATCTCCGTAGACTCATCTGAAAATAAAATATTAGCTGAAAAAATTTTGTTAGTAAAGTGCAATCTGACTGTGACCACCACCCTTAGCTAATTGAACACGTAGTCCAACGTTTCAAGATCGCTACGGCTCCTCATCAAGGACTAAACTAAACCTTATATTCTAATCTATATATACATTATTCCTACTACCAAATTTAGTAAATTAAATATAAAATCCTCCTCTACATAAATTGTTCAAAACCAATTAATTTAATAAGGAATGGTAAATGTTATCTAATTTACTAGACTCACATTATTCTGATTCTTGGAAATGTGAATGCTTTCGAAACTCTCACTTTTATACTTATTATAAATATCATGTTCCAAAATATCCACATTCAGAAAATCAAAAGAATGTAAAAACTCTAGAAACTGTATTTATCTCACCAGTCTCTGATGAGGAGCCGTAGTGAGCTCGAAACGTTGGACTACGTCTTCAAGTAGGTAAGGGTGGCGGGAACAGTCAGCTTGCACTTTAGTAGCATAATATTTTCTCAGCTAATATTTTTATTTTCAGATTAGTCTACGGGAGTTTCCTTTTATACAAGGGCAGTCTGACTGTCATTATAATTTTTAATTTTTATTTTTTATTTTTATTATTTTTGTATATTAATGTATAAATATTAATATAAATATATATTGATATTATTACTTATTATTTTCGATTTGTTTAATTGGACTGTAAAACCAATGAAAATCTTTATTAATTATTGTAAGAACTGTAAGACTGATAAAAATATTCATTAATTTGATTGATATTTTCATAGTCTCTTAAACTTATAATTTAATAAATTAATATACGTAATTTGTGGAGGGCTGTAAATATTTTCCGCAATACAACTCTTTTTATATGTGCCTTTCCGTTATTTCAATGGACGTGATTAAGTAGGAGCACTCTACGCGTTTCCAACTGAACTAGATTTGGGAAGCAAACTGTTATAAATACCAAAACGTTTAATTATGTATCTCTTTATTCTTAAAGACATTTTGATTTTAAGACTTTTAATGTGAAATCAAATTACTAATACGAGGTTAGACAATTAAACAATTCGACCGATTTTGTTCCTTTGTCTGCGATAATACTACGAACCTGTAAATCCGCCAACGTAATAGTAGATTCGTACTCTCAGAATTGAGACCTTGACGACCTCTGTAAGATGATTTCTTCGCCAACCATTAAGTGTTTTGTAATAAAGCGCGAGTAGTGCATGTCACGAAAAAGGAACAGATAAATTTAGAACAACGGTACGCGATAAAATTTTGTGCAAACCTCGTGGAAACCGCGCCCGAAACTTATATAAAAGTTCTTAAAATATATGGTAGTGATGCCCTGAGTCGTAGTCAGGTGCTTCGATGGCATGCTGATTTTAAAAAAGGCCGAGAGAGCGCCAGTGACGAGACGCGGAGTGGAAGGACAATTCAAGTGCGCACGAATGCGCAGTGCGTCCGCTCCCTTGTTGGTCAAAACCCTTGAACTAACGAGTCGAATCTTCGCTGATGAGTTGAATATTAACCGGGAAATAGATAGAATGATTTTAACCGAAGATTTCACCATGAAAAAGCTATGCGTGAAAATGGTGCCGAAGAATCGTGCAGTTGAGCAAAAAGTCCTCCGAATAAATATCGCTCAAGCTTGTCTCGAGCTGGTTGAAAATGATTCTATTCTTCTCAATCGAGTTATTACTGATTATGAAAGTTACTTCTTTCATATCACCCCGAAACAAAACGACAAAGCCAACAGTGGCTGTACACTGGAGCACGAAGGCCAAAGAAGGCGAGAATGAGCAAGAATAATGTACACTAAGAAGGTGCGTAATTCGACAAACAATGTTTCCCCGTTTATCACAGCGCCACATCATTTTTCTTTGTATTACATTCCACTGCTCTTATGTTTCAGGAGAAACAACATCAGTACAAATCCAAAAATTGACATGATTTTTATGCAGAAACTTGTTAAATTGAACAAATCACGGAGAATGTATCTTTAAATTTATCCAAAAAAAAATCATTAACATGGAAGTTTAAGGTCATCTTTGAAATTTTCTTTGATTTTTAAGAAAAATTAGAATTGAATATAATGAGAAATAGATAGAATTTTATTACATAAGATTGGTATAATACTTACATCATCTGCAAATATAGTGCAAATTCTAACAAATGTATTCATTTCGAAATCAGTTCCAGCTAATTTTAGAATATTAAAAACACTTTTTTTATCGAGTTTTAAATGAACACATAAATATAATTCATTACGAGAGTTAATTAATTTCTTTAATCCGTGATTCTGAATACTCTGATAAATATTATTCTCGGGTATATCAATTGCTGTTAAACACTGGACTTTATTACATGACCACAATCTCAAGTATCCTTCTCGGCTAAGTGTGATTAAATATGAATCACTGGCACATGTGTGTAAAACTAATGACATCGTAACGCCAAATTCAGTACTTCGCCCACGAAATGCGGTAGCTATGCCGCTCAAAAATCGAGGAACAATTGATTCCTGCTTGAATTCTTGTGCATGTACTAAACTTGTTATTAAATCTAGTTGTAAAACAAGTATGTTTCCAGAGTTATAAGCAAGTGCAAACAGAGCTTGTTCTCCTTTCATAACTAAGCATGAGGTAGCTGCATGTGCTACTGGTGAATCTGTAATAAATTACATTGAAGAAAAAAAATTCTTTTTATATGGTTATATTATGTTAATATTACAAAAATATTTATATAAAATAAACAGTGTAGATATATTAATATAAAGCAAAGGATAATTGATTACGGAGTAAATATAATAGAATATTAAGAATCTTAATTTTTTTTTAAATTACCGGCTACTTAGATGTAATTTAAAGCAGCTAATAAATGCTTTTGCTATTAATCTAACAATTGATATTCATTCAAGCAATGAATATTGTTATTCTTAAAATTTGTTTTTCTAAACTAGTCCATTCATAATGGCAGTAAGACACCGGTTACAGCTAATCGGTTCTATTAGAAATAAAAACTTTGGAACATAAACATTAGAATTTAAATTTGTTAGTGAAGCACAGTCTGTGTCCATCAAATCAGATTTTTCATAGGAGACTTTTTCCGAATGATGGAAATCAGCTCGTCCTTGACTAACAACATTAAGTTTGATTTTTTATACTTCAAATTCTACAGAAGTAATTGTTAATAAGGGAATAAATTGTTTATAAAAGGTACTGTAAGGCTAGTAAGAATAGCATTCAATGGAATAAAAAAAATACTTATAAAATTTTAATGATTCAGGTAAGTAACTGCACAATTCAATAGTTAAAATTAACATTAAGAGTGCTGCATACTCCGAACGCAGCGCAAAGCTGAACTACCAGAACGGAAGTATATTTATTTAGACTTCTCATTCTCTCAATTTTGACTATATACAGTTAAAAAAATCTTTAAAGGTACCTATAAGTAGCGGAACTTTTTTAGAGTTCACAACATTTCTCTAAGTAGGGTAAAAAAATAATGGAAATTCGTACCAATTCGTTAAAATCTGCTCTATGTGGTGCTAGTGCTTTCAAAGGAACTAATCAGTATAAATTATAGGTGTTCATTATATGCATAAATCGAGTGTCGCCACTTGTAGCATAAAATAAAAGATTAAATAAAATTTGCATTACAGTCCTGCATGTTGCATAAACAATGAGACGTCGATGTAAATGTATTTTGCACGAAATCACCTACACCTGATAATCACTATTTTTGTACATCAAACCGAGAGCAATTGAGTTTTTACATTTTCAAAAAAGTATCCCAACAAGCAACAATCGGTACGGTATATATATTATCGAAATAAAAAAAACACTAATGCTTGTTATAATATTACAAATTCATATTTAACGTATTTAAGTAATAGTAATTTAAAACAACATTAAAGATACAACTAAATGTGTGTACATTTTAGTCACCCAAAAATATGTTTTAGCAATCTTTCTGGACATTGAAGGTGCCTTTGAGAATATCTGGTAGCCCGCTGTAATGACAGCGTTACAAAGAAAAATGTACTCCCGAGTCTTTACAAGTGAATAGATTACCTAATGGACCGTCGAGTTCTCATATGCAATGATTATAAGGAATTACAACTTGCGATCAATAAGAGATGTCCACAATAGAACCTTGTCCTTGACCCTCTGCTGTGGGCTTACGCGATGCTTGGACGTGAAATCATTGTATATGTTAATAATCCTGCACTTTTAGAAGAGGAAGACTCGTGCAAAGAGATCACAAGGATTGTCTAGCAATATATTGACAATTTGGAAAACTTTTGTCTCATCAATAAAAAGGAACGGTCTTGTAACAAGTGTGAAATGTTAATTTCAAAAAACCATCTTCACACAAATTCCACCCTTTGTTTAACATCGGGTATATAAAGTTTAGTTGATTGAAAAGCGTGATATACCTTAGAATCGGCTTCTAGAACGTAGAAAGTTTGGAGACTTTCATAAATTATTATGACAATAAAGTAATGTTAGTAAAAAAAATCAGCAGTTCCATGTTGCATTCTGCAACTAGGTGATCGTTCTGTATAGAGCTGACTGAAAATTTCACGGTGCGCCAGCCTGTCTACTTTTCAAAAGTTTACAAACTACGGAAAGTAGGGAAAAAATTTTTTTTATATATATTTAGACGAGGAGAGGTCCTAAAGAACGGAAGAGATAAGGACAAAAGAAACGAGAATCTGGCAACGCTGCTCTGGCATTCGAGAGTGTACATATTCATTGAAGTATACAACAGACTTTTGTTATTCTGCCGATATTCCCAAAGTAATCCCTGGGGAAGCAAGAATAAAGTCTATATTTTTAAATTCAAATACTAAGTTCGAGAGTACCGCTGAATGTTGCCAATGGTACAAGTAAATGCCTCCTAAGGTCGAGATTCGAAGAAAATACAAAGCTTCTGATAATAAAAACTTAAATGATATAATCAAATAATATTCGTTTTTCTGTCTTTAGAATATTTGTATTTCATCTTCTTCTTAATATTATTATTTATTTTCAAGAAACATAGACCGAATTTTAATTTTCATGGGATTAATAAATATTATTTATTCACTATTGTTGTTATTATTATTATTATTAATGTTATTAATATTGTTTTATTATTGTTACTACTACTAATAATACTACTATTATTGTCTCGGAGGCGGCTTCCCTAGTAGCTGTCGGACTCATCTCAATAAACCTCCTGGCTCAGAAGCGTTACGCACCAGACGAAGGGGCCTTTCGCCAGGCCGAAGCTAAGAAGCAAGCCAGGGAGCGTTCCTTGACTTCATGGCAGACGTGGTGGCAGCAGAATATGCGCGGAAGGTGGACCGCTAGACTGATAAGTCAGATGGCCTCGTGGGTCGGTCGGCAGCTCGGGGAGGTAAATTACTATCTGACCCAGATGCTAACTGGCCACGGGTACTTCCGCGCATACATGCACAAGAGGGTCAAAGTCACGGATCGCTGTTGTATATACTGTGGTACCGCAAAAGACGATGCCGATCATACATTTTTTGTATGTTGGCAGTGGGAGCAGCAAAAAGAGCGGTTGAAGTGAGATGCTGGAAGGCAACGTACTCGTGCTGTTCAGCCAGGAGACATTGGAAACGGCTACCTATTTCGCTTAGGATATCCTCAGGCGGAAGAAGGCGAACCTTCCCTAGATTCTTACTTTTGGCCGAGATCTGGTGACGCCCAAAGGCGAACATCCTGTTCCCCTATCCGAAGTAATGCCTACCAGCGGTTTCCGGGGCGGGGAATTGAGCCAGGGAGAGGAGGTCTCCTTGATGCACGCCTGCCGACTCCGGCTGGCAGCTCTTTTCAGAGCTGCGGGAAGCAGTCGAAGGAAAGCACCAAGGAAGTAGTTTTTTAGTGGGTATGCCTTTGTGTAGGTGATTCCCACATACGCGGGGACCGGTCCCCGGGATCCATAAAGGATTTTTCTCCTCATCTATAAAAAAGTACTACTGTTATTATTATTGACGCCGCCACCGTGAATTCATAGTAACCCTAAGATTGGGTACGCTGCTCGTAACCCTACGCTGGTCCCAAGCCCGGATACATGAGGCGGAAGTACATACATAACAGCTGTTGTATGTTGTATATACTGTGGCTTGTTTGCTTTCGAAACCTTGTAACATTCTTTGGCTACTTTGCTAAATAAAAAGTTAATATAGATTAATAATTGTATAAATAATAATAATATAATAAATAATAATATAAATAATAAATTCTTATTCCCGTATACCCTAAACCGATATACAGACGCTCGTTTTCAGGGCAGAAGATGCGTGTTGGCATATGAGAAATTGTCGATTACCACTCCGTTGAAAATAAGCGCGGCGGTCAAAGGAGTGGTTTGAAGGCCAAGAACTCATGCCACTGCTATCCTTACAGGATATCGGAGTCGTCGGCTCTCCGAATCCAAACCGCATGGAATAGAGCCCCTTTGAAGTGGCTTTACCAAGCGGCCTATTGATCGCAGCGTGACGTGTCGAAAAGCAAAACTATATCTCGTGATATACCCCGTGTGTCCCGACTTCAAACGCACAGAGCCTGGGCCGAAATAAAAACGGGCCGCGATTTATCGTGAAACAACAGCATTGGGTCGCCATCCAGTTATCGGCATGGCAACACCTTCAGTTGTACGGCAGAAGAACAGATTGTTAGAACATTTCATTGATAGGATAGGTGATATGAAATGAATAAATCAAGCACGTGCGGCGCAGTTCACTCAAAAGGCAAGCATATAGAAACGTTACTCTGACAAAGCAAACAATATATGACAAACTATACTAATTATAGAAAAATAACAACCGCATCCATATCATCAGTGTTTGCAAATAAATGTTAACCAGGAACGGAATGCAATATAGAAACGTGTTTATAGTTTATTATCTGAAAATCTATCATTGCACAATTATTAGTTAAAATAACGGTATTAATTATTAAAATAATGGTTCTATCTTATTGTATTCTATAGAACATATTTCGACCTTCTGAATACGTAACCCCTGTAGCAGTTTTTATAGCATCACCTGGACATCGTGTTATATGCCGACGCATAGACTCCCTAGAGTGTTGCGTGCGCGCTTTCGTTAGAATGCGGAAAGCATTCCCGAACCCCCTCTCTCCGCCGCGGCGATTCCGGGCGAATCAGTGGTTGCGACCACCAGCGGAGTCTTACGGCACCACGGGAGTCGCAAGCGCAGTTGATATAAAAGAGAGGGTTTTCGGGATGGAAGGACAGAAAGGGAGCGGGGGAGATTGAGATCCGGATCTCCCGGGATCTCCGATGGCCCATCCCAAGACAAATCAATCGACTCTACTTTTATCCGACGCCTTGTCATTCACCCTTCAAAACCCATCCCAGGCTCCATTACACCGGAGGAGCGAAGCTCCCCCGCACCGCACACAGCTCCAACAGGAAAGTGGAGCAGCACCGCCGCGCGGCGCCGCCCGCACCGCCTGCGGCGGCTCGAGAGAGCGGTGACCAAGCCGCCGCAGCTGGTCAAGTACAAGGCTGGCGGAGGTCAGTACAGCTTGGGCCAAAGGCCTTAGCCAAAAGCTGACCTTACCCCTTCCCCCCTTCCCTCCTACCCCGGTGGTCACTACCTCATCGGTCCTTTTCAGGACCGTCTCGTGCGTAGGAGACGAGGTGAGCCACCCACTCCTCCTTCTTGCCCCCCCCCCCACTTCTTTAACCGTTATCACCATTTCTTCCCACGCCTTATAACAACGTATTCTATGGATCGAATGCACACACACCCACAATTTGTCTTGGTAGAAGCTTATGGTATTATTTATGTATTTATTAAACATAATATTGATATTTTTACAATTAAATTCTGAAAAAAAATGTCTTTAGCACCATATGGAAGCGATATCTAATAATATTTTTACACATATGTATATACGAGGTATGATCAAAAAGTAATGTGAATTTTTATTTTTGTCAAAAAATTGTAGATATTCATCGATCTTTATGTTTTTCAACAATATAATATACACAGCTTTCATGAGACAGACAATAGTAAACTATTTTATGTATTCTTTAAATTCTATGATTGATGTATATGTAATGTTTTTACAAATTATGCATTTCAATTATCTGTTCTAATCAAATATATCTATTACTCTTAGGTAAACGCTCTTAGATCAGCGATCATCTTCGTGAACGCTTCAACAAGATTGATGACAGGTATCGGAGGTATAGAAAAACAACATCTCTGCTAGAGATGAAGCTTCAAAACCTATTCACAACATCTTTAGCATGAATAACAGCGACTATGTATGGTTACAAGGGCTCCCATGACATTATCACCTTCTCTGCTCAAGAACCATATAGCTTTTTTGAAACTATAGCAATATATGTTGAAGGTCTGTGTATTGAAGATGTTTTATGTGTACTTGAACAAGATAATCCTTATGGTCTTAACTTCACTCGTTTTATTTCACCTGAAAGCAACAACCTAATCTCATTGATTATATATGCATTTAATATTTAGCCTTTAATAGTACTATAATATAATTTAATGCAGCAATTACAGTGAACGTCTTCCCTTTCCTCTGAAAATGATCGATTGTAACTCCCATTACTAAGACCCAACTTTTGATCCAATTATAAACTTCCTATCGAAGGTCTTAATCAAGCGAATTTTTATTAAATTTCTGGTTTTATTGAACCTCGAAAACTATTGAATAATTTCTAGACAGATACAGTATATATTGTTACATTTCATTCCCTTTATCATACTACCATATTAAGAATCCTAAACGTTTTAAGTTGCCCGCAAAATGCTATCACCTATTTAAGTAACATATTAATGTAAAACCTTATTATTAATATATACCTTATATTTATTAATAATTATATGTTATATAAATATCCTAGATTATTTCAGGAATACTACCACTTTTGAACTCATGAAGTATTTTATTGCCATGCCCCTACTCGTTCTGCCAGATTATTGCTCAGGCATTCTTACTGGCATATCTTATAATAAGCGGTTCCACTTGTTCGAGTTCCCCGCGCTCAATCTATAACGCTCTGGCTCTATCTCAGATAATTTACATACCTCACATACAGTCCCAAACGTGTTTTCCTGTATGCCGTACTATTGTATACAAATATGAGCAACACTTTATTTATAACTTTTGATATCTTTCTTTATTCTTCTAAATGTAATTCACCCTCTTCAAAATAGTCCCTCCCGGGTGCAATGCAACTATGCCAACGCTTTTTCCAATTGTCAAAACATTTTTTGTACTCGTATTCCGGAATGTCCATCAATTTTTATTTCTTCGATTCGACTTTCATTTCTTCAATCGACTCAAAACCATGTCCCTGAAGTAGTCTTTTCAGCTTGCTGTACAGCCAGAATTCAAGCGGTGCACAATCAGGCGGGTACGGTGGTTGCGAAACGATATTGGTTAAATCTTTGGCGAAAGTTTCACGTAAAATCAATGCAGTGTGAGCTGGTGCATTATCGTGATGCAAAGGCCAAGAGTTCTTTCCATAAATTAGGCCTTTTAAGACAAATAGTTTCACGCAAGCAACGCATAAGACTCAAATAATTCTATTTTAACCGTTTACCCGGTTGAAAGAAATTTATAATGCACCATACTACGATAATCAGACTGCTGCACTTGCTACCAAGTCTTTTGCATTATACAGTCTCCTTACTTCTTAAAAATGCGTCAACGCTCATCTCTACTATCTGAATCCAACCATCTCTCAGGGTTCTACACTCAGAGCATCGCAGGAAGCGTCGATCAATTTCACTTTGCGGGATGAGGTAGGTTTTGGAAAATAGACGGTTCTATCTGGCAGAGATAGAAATATGTATAATATTGAATACGATTTATTGAAAAAACTAAATGAAGTTCATAAGTAAGAGGACGCCATATAACGGCACTAAAATGGGTGCAACTGGTTGCAGTGCTCATCTGGGTGGCCGCTGTCACCTGCAAGTCTTTTAGCCAGATGTGGATGATCAGCTATAACAATCGAAATTTCTAATACAAAATCTATTCTGAGTCTCGTCGTAAACTTTGTTACATTTGAAACATGCGACAATTTATCTATATGCCTCCGTTAAATTCAGTATAATAAAATTCCAATTCATAATTCACATTTCATAATAAGTTGTTAATAAGTCACATTTAATAATTCATGTCTGACAATCTTTTTGCACCATAAACAAACAGCTAACAAACACACTAAGGGAGATATGGCGCTCAAATTTGACACGCCCATCAAGAAAGGTACCAATATAGAAAAACAAAATTTTTACCAATTCAGTTTACGCACGGAGTTTAAATACACCAGTCCGGATCAAATTTAATCATACGGTATATTGGACAAACGGAAAGGTACCTAAAACCAAAAATATATACACTTCAATATAGCTTATGAAACATGAATGGTACATCCGGGCTAAAAGAACATAGTTTAATCTTGTTACATTCTTTAGATTTTGAAAATATGAACATTTTAGAACAAGGTATTAAGGTTAGTATCAAGATTAATTAACAAGGTATTAATAAAAGAGACACTCTTGAAAATATTCATATTTTGAAAAATCCCAATAATGTAAATTTAATGTTATAGTTAAGTAAATTGGACAACACTTATCATTCCTTATTAATATAAAATTTGTATTTCGCATTTAAGTTAAGAAAGGGGGGTGGTCCTATAAATGTTATACTAATGAATCTAGAGTGGGGATTCGAAACGTCGGACACCAAAGGTCAGTCTAAATTTAAGGTGGTGGGGCACTTAGGTTGTCCTTTACTAACATAGAATATTGTTTTTATTGTTTTTCTTTTATTTATTATTTTATTTTTATATTTAATTTTTAATTTTTAATATAATTTATTGTACTAATAAGTTTTATTTCAGGTTCTTCGGGGGTGAATATAAACAAGGACAGTCTGACTGTCATTATTTTAGCTAATATATTATATTATAAAGACTACAAGACCGTTAAAAATATTTATTAATTTAATTAAAAACAGTCGGCATACGTACAATTTTGTATCTAAGGAAGATCTCATTTTTAGATATTTATCACGTCAAAATTTAGACTGTAGATTCCATCAACTCGCTTCTTTGAAGTATAAAGATAATAATATTCTTTAGCTTCCTATTACATACACGATGTCCCAGATATAACTGCTCATATTAGCGGCATGCTATCGGCAAGGAAAAGTTATGTGTAAGTATTAATATTCATGCAGGTCCATTTTTTATAGTTTTTGCAGTACGGGCCCATATCTGTGAGTCAATCAGAGTTCAGAGAAGTGAGTCATTGCCTGCGAACGAGAAAATGAGGTCAAACGAAGGAAAACGAGGCGAAGTCGAGCGAACATGGCAAAAACCATTAATTGTTATTTTTCCTGTCCACTGTCAACGCTCGAGTAACTACTGGATATACGGACGCATTAAGGAAGCGAGGTTTATGCGTCTAAAATATAGATTATGTTTCTTCCTCGACAACGGTCCCTACCCATATTTGTTGTCCAGCTACCCTTTTTTATAAAAGCCCACTCCACTGCTTAGAAATAATGAAGAAAAGGCGGATGGTTCGCTAGCGCAAACTAACTGACCGCGAGTGCACACGTGTGTTTTACAAAAACAAATGTCCAACTGAATTTTTGAACTGCTACAAAAATTGAAAAATAGATATTTGATAATCACATTCAAAACTGGCAGACATACTGAATGCAAGGAACTTTGAATGGTAAAAATCGGATGGTTTGGGCTCGAGTTACATATAAAATCGTATAAGATAATTATGAAGGTATTGCATAAGCCCTATAAGATCATTTTATCCGATTTTTATCAATCAATTTTCCTTGCAATCGATATTTTTAGCAGTTTTGAAAGTGATTATCAAATATCTATTTTTCAATCTTTGTAGTAGTTCGAAAATTCAGTTGGACATTTGTTTTTGTAAAAAACACGTGTACGCTCGCGGTCAGTTCGACCACGCCAGCGAAACGCCCGCCTTTTCTTCATTATTTCCAATGTAGTGGAGTGAGCTGTTATAAAAAAGGGTAGCTGGACAAAAAATATGGGTAAGGAGCGTTGGAGACAAGGAAATAATCTTGATTCGTAGACCCGTAAGCCTCGCTACGTCAATGCGTCCGTATACCCAAGCACTTACGCGAGCGTTGACAATGGATAGGAAAAATAACAACTACTGGTCTTTGCCGTGTTCGCTCGACTTCGCCTCGTGTCCCTTCATTTGACTCCGCAGTGGATGACCCACTCTTCTGAGCCCTGATTGGCTGACAGACATGGGCCGGTACTGCAAAAACTATAAAAAATGGACCTACATGAATATTAATATTTACACATAACTTTGTCTTGCTAATACCATGCCGCTAATATGAGCAGTTATATCTGGGACACCTTGTATATCAGAAAATATGATGATAGTTGCCCTCCTAAACAAACCAAGATTTTACATCGACAGAATTTCAACAGTAAAGCATGTAAGTTCAGTATGTATTTTTGAAATTAATTAAACAACATACATAAGTAAAATCAACCAGATTTAATAAACAGTGTTTATTAAAAATTATTGCCAAAATGGAAATAGTATAAAATAGTCGGATGTAGTATTTTCATTTTTAGTTAAAGATTCAAACTTATAATTCATATAACACTATATATGCAAACAAAAATAAAAATACTTACTTGTTGAGCCTGTAGCGGGGATTGCATGAAATATATGAGGATCTCTAACATTCATAATAGATACTTCACTAAAAATAGATGGAATTGTTAAATCGTTTTGGATTGCTAAATTTTGTACCTATATATATATATATATATATAATTAATAATAAAATATTACAATTTAATCTTTAAATCTTAGTATTACATGTTGAATCATTACTTGTGTATTAATCTTATTTGGATGTGAAAAAGAAAATTTATGGATACTTGATACTGTCGCAATTAAAATAGTAATCGAATTTGTATCTTCTTGTATAGAAATCCCATCTAATATAGGTGTATCTGTAAATTTATATTTAATTCGGTTATTTGAAAGATTGATATCCAGGCTATGCTCAACCAACTCTAAAACATCATGTATAACGTGCCAACAAATAAAGCGGTTTCGAGTTAAATAATTTGAAGAATCCTTGTAAGAGTATCCACCAGCTTTTTCAGGAACTTTTATATCTTGCAATGCACTTTGACTGCCACCTATAAATAAAACATTCGAAAAATAAATAAATTATAATTTTTCAAAAAACAATAATAAGTCAAAAATATATTATTTGAATAAATGTCACTGTTGAACTTAATAAGACAAGTACGGAATATACAAATCATAAAATTGCAAATATTAGAATTAATAGAAACATAATTGCATATTAAATAAGAAAAGAGTAAGATGCAAAATAATAAGGCACGAGATGCTAATTAATAACATGTCTATAATTATAAAATTGAAGCTTCCGTAAGAAATCACGGAGTATCACGAAAATATATAGCCAAAACTATAGTACATATACAAATGCTAGATGTAATGTATTAGTCTAGCTCTAGTAGTGGTCTACCTGTAGTTCATAACATTTATGAAATAAACCTATTAAAACAGACAAAAACAAGTTCGACTCTAGCATCCATATCTTATAACGACATAGAATAAAAAATCAAAAAAATCTGGAAGAGTATATAACAACCACTTGAGAAACGAACGATAAGTAGCTAAGAAATGTAGAATTGAATAGCAAGTTATAAAATAAAATAGAATCACCGAAAAATGATAAAGAGTGGACCTTTTAACATACTTTGGGTCTACAAGTAAGTTTCCAGCATTTATCAAATGATAGTACCATCAGTTGATTCGGGGAGAAATCTTATGTATTATATTTGTAGGTTGTATATTTTTCAACAACATTCCAGCATTATATTTGACTATTTCTTTCGGTGCTTTATCGAGCAAAACCATGACAAATTTCCAGCCAAATAAACGTTATTTGCTTTCTGAAACTTATGAAACGGAGTTTATTAGCTGCCGGGTGCTGTGGTAGCCGCTATCGTCCTCTCCTGCTCGATAGACGTCAAGCGGACCGCGGCGGCGGTGGTGGCGAGGGTGGTCTCTCTCTCTCTCTCTGTCGCGCTTCCTCTCGCTCGGCTCGACTCCTGTCGGGCGGGCCGTCGGTGATGATGCTACTGATGGAGCCGTGTGCTGGTCGGTGGTAGGAGGGGTGGGCGGATTGCTCACTGGCGTCCGGCTGTACGCAACTCCGGTCGTGCAGGCGGCCGCGGCAGCGGCGGTGTTGTTAGTGCGATGGATGTCGGAGAGCCGATCGCTCGCCCGATGTACATGCTGGCTACGACGCGAACCGTCGTTGCATGGAACAAGTGTTCGTCAGATCCTTCCTGCCTTCAAAGCCGTCTCCAGGAATATATATATATATATATATATATATACATATATATATATATATATATACATATATATATATATATATATACATATATATATATATATATACATATATATATATATGTATTCACTCACAAGCCACTCACGCTGCAGGGCTGGAAATCCTTGTATGCTTAGGGCGATGGAAAACGGAATATAGATATAATTACAACGCGTCAGTCTCGTAGAGTGGCTCGGCAGAGAAGAAGGCTTCGCTTCTCTCTCCTTCGCGCGTCGCGTTGCGCGGCGCTTCGTGCGCGCCCTTTTGGCAGCGTGACTGCACTATTCGTGCTTACGCGCGCACGCGATTTTGAAACGCAGAGACCGTCGATCGGGACGGTTACAGTATATATATATATATATATATATATATACACCATGGTAAGTATTATGGAGGAAAATTGTTTATATAAAAGTTGTACCGTACAGAAGTGGATAGTTGATGGTGACCTCGACCTTAATCTTGAAACTGATATTCAAGCTTATTTCAAGGTAAACTTTTTTTTTGTAAATCGTTGCCCTCACTTTTTTGCAGACTCGGAAAGAGATGAAAAGTCTACATTTCACTAGATATTTAAGTACTATGTTAAGTTGACGCCTAAAATCCATTGGAAGGTCAACCCAATTTCCGACTATAGAATTTCAAAATTGCGAGTCAGCGACACTAGATTTCGCATAAAAGTTATTGAGTGTGTAGGGGCTGATGCCATACGACTTTGACTTTAACCTTGTGGTTCGATTTGTTGTCCCTGCAACTTCAGACAAGGGCATGTTTGTCCTGTCCACTAAAAGTAAATTCGGTGATGTTCTAGCAGCGAAAGTCAAGATTGAATGTCTGCATCATAAGCAAATGTATCTAATCTATTTTCAAAACTTAGATAGAAAACATTTTTGTAAATATTGCAACATGAGATTGTTATGCATTGCAGCATAATTTCTCTCGTAGGTACTTCAGCATATACTTTTTAGAAACAATACTTTTTAGAAAAACTGGACAAGAAGAAATCTAGGCCTGTCAAGTCTGGAGACCTCGGGTGCCATTGCGTCATATCCATTGATACTGGAATCTGATATTGAAATAGCTACCAATCGTCCGGGCATAATACGAAAATGTACCATCTTGCTGAAACCGCATACGGAGACTCGTTTGTAAATTAACATTTTCGAGCAATCTTGGTCAATCATTCATCAACATCTATAAATAATTGTGGCGATTTATGTTTTCCTCGAAAAATATCGTCCAATCATATTTCTATTTATAATACCGCATCCCTCGTTCTTCAAAGATGTTGATGATTCACTTCTTAATACCAATGAGGATTTTCGAAAGATCAATAATGCGCAATTAACAAATCCTAGATCTTGTATCATTCTTTGCGATTATCTGGCCCCTTATTTCGAAATCTCTAGCTTCCAATTCTCGTGTCAATGTTACATAATACGAATTTATGAAACTTCAAGATTTGATGCACTATGTATTTTAGAATACCTAATTGGTTTTCAATTTTTCGGGTAATAATATGAAGATAAAATAAAAATAAAAAATAATAAAAATAAAAAATAAAAATTAAAAATTAAAATTAAATTAAAAATTAAATTAAAATGATAATGACAGTCAGACTGTCCTTGTTTACATTCACCCCCGTAGACTAATCTGAAAATAAAATATTAGCTGAAAAAATTCTTTGTTAGTAAAGTGCAAGAAATTATTAGAATGCAAGAAATCAAATATATTTCCGGTACACATTAATAATAGATTTCATGATGAATATTTTTTGCAGGTTTATAGTAATAATGTTTGTTATGATCTAAAGAAAAATATTTTCTTTTTCAAAAATAAATTACTTAATTTAGAAATTAGAGATTTACATATTCAGATTCATTCCTTAAATAGATATTTATTAAAGATTAAACATTATTTATATCAAAATATAGAAAGAAATGAATTACATGAATTTTTTCTTGGTCAAAGCAAACATTTTATTAAGACAAAATATATTAATAGACAAACACTAAAAAGGAAATTTGAATGTTTAAGAAATAAAAAACAATTTCAAAGCTATCAATTTAACAATGCAAACAATAAAAATTGGTTTAAGAATCTAACTGACAGGGAGATACCAAATGAAGTAATAAACATCATGTCTAAAGGTGCCAAACATGGAATATTATATTGTAAAAGTAATTTCCCGATCAAAGAAATCATCGCGGAGGTTGAAAGCAATCTTTTTGGTTTAAATGATGAAGTAAAAAAGGAATGTAGGGCATCTTTGGTTAATGTCATTAGTAATTTTAAAAGAGAAAATAAATTTGATAATTTTTTAAATAGTAATTTTATACATGATTTGATTACCGCGAAGAATTTTTTGAAAAATAACCCTAATATAATCTTCCAAAAGGCCGATAAAGGTAATGTAACTGTAGCTTCCAATAAAATTGATTACATAAATTGTATAAATAATATATTAAATGATGATAGTACTTATTTGAAGATTGGTAATCCACATATCATTAAGCTACAAAATAATTTGAAAGAGTTATTAAATAATTGGAAAAGAAATGAATATATAAATGATACTACATATAAGTATTTAAAATGTGAAAATAGAACTGTGGCAAAATGTTATGGGCTTCCCAAGATTCATAAAGAAAATCTGACATTTAGAATAATAATATCTTCCATAGGTTTCCCAACTTATAATATTGCTAGATTTTTGTCTAATATATTGGTTAAGATAGTTGGAAGAACTAGTTCTTACATTAAGGATAGTTGGTGTTTTTACAATGAAATGAAAGATATTGTTATTCCGAAAAACTACAAGATGATTTCATTGGATGTAGTATCTTTGTTTACAAATGTACCTTTAGAGTTGTTAAATGATATTATACAGGAAAAGTGGAATGAAATTAATTTGCATACAAAATTGACAATGAATGAATTTATTAAAGCAATTAATTTGGTTTTTAATAACACAATTTTTTCATTTGATAATAAATTTTATGAACAAAAATACGGATGTCCAATGGGGTCGCCTTTGTCACCGGTTATAGCTAATTTAGTTATGGAAAAGTTGGAAAGTATAGCCTTGTCAAAATTGCTTTTTGAACCAATGATATTTAAGAGATATGTTGATGATATCTTTACAATTGTTCCAGAAGTTTTTGTGGATGAAATGGTGGATGTTTTCAATTCTGTGCATGACAGAATTAAATTTACAAGGGAGGTTGAAGTAAATAGTCAGTTAAGTTTTTTGGACGTTAATGTGATTAGATGTAGTAATAATAAGGTAAAACTTAATTGGTACAGAAAGCCTACTTGGTCAGGTAGGTTTTTAGATTTTAATTCACACCACCAATTCGGAAACAAAATTGGAGCATTGAGAGGTGTCGTTGACAGAGCAATTAAATTGTCACATAAAGATTTTAGACAAAATAATTTACAGATAGTAAGAGAGACTTTTATTAATAATGGCTATCCAATTCAATTTATTAATAGATTGATTGCTGAGAGATTGTTTGAAATTTATAATACCGAAAATAGACATAGTGCAGGAATTGATTTTAACGGAGGCAAAATTATTGTCTTACCATATGTTCGAGGATTATCTGAAAGAATAAAAAGAAATTTTCGGAAATATAACATTCAAATTTTCTTTAAAAATCGCAATAATTTAAGTAGATTGTTTAATAATTGCAAAGATAAGGATGATTTATGCTTAAAATCACGAGTTGTTTACAAGATTAATTGCATGGATTGTGATAAATACTATATTGGACAAACAAGTAGATATTTAAAAAAGAGAATTTATGAGCATAAATATAGTTTACGTAGCTCACATATTACTTCTGGTTTAAAAGAGCATTGTTTAAAGTTTTTACATTCTTTTGATTTTGTGAATGTGGATATTTTGGAATATGGTATTAATAATAAGTATAAACGGGAGAGTCTTGAAAGTATTCACATTTCCAAGAATCGAAATAATGTGAATTTAATGTTAGAGTCTGGTAGATTGGACAGTGTTTATCATTCCTTATTAAATTGATTGGTTTTGGACAATTTGTGTAGAGGGGGAATTTATATTTAATTTACGAAATTTGGTGGTGGGGATGAGTATATATAGATTAGAATATAAGGTTTAGATTAGTCCCTGATGAGGAGCCGTAGCGAGCTCGAAACGTTGGACAAGTCTTCAATTAGGTAAGGGTGTTGGGGACAGTCAGACTGCACTTTACTAACAAAGAATTTTTTCAGCTAATATTTTATTTTCAGATTAGTCTACGGGGGTGAATGTAAACAAGGACAGTCTGACTGTCATTATCATTTTAATTTAATTTTTAATTTAATTTTAATTTTTAATTTTTATTTTTTATTTTTATTATTTTTTATTATTTTTTATTTTTATATTATTTTATTTTTGGTTGAAATTGATTGGACTGTAAGACCAATAAAAAAATATTTATTAATTTGTATATGGGCAGTCGACAGAAGTACAATTCAATTGTTTTAATAATATGAAGATCAATTGCTATAATACTTAATACTCCAAGTACTTGGATTATTTCTTTCTGGTATATTACTTCGACTTCTTTATCACGGATCTTGTTTTTCGCGACGGTAGAACATTTGGGTGCCTTCTATCGGCGAAGCGATAACTGTATTGCTTGCACATAATTACATCGACATTTTCCAATCTCAAGAATAATACCTATTATTTTATTGGCGGTATGTAATACATATCCGACATTATGTAACACAAGATTAATTTTTAGACTTCTACTATTATAAATAAAATATAAGTACATAGAAGATTAAATAAAGGCAGTGTACAAGTTCAATACTTCAACAATAAATGGATAGGCAGATTTGAAAATTATTAAAAGATTAAATTTTAAACTTTAATGTACTACAATAAATTATTATTTGATAATTTACTAAAATAAATCATTATATGATAAGCAGCAATAGTAATAGGAAGAAATAAATACACTACCGAATTATGTATTTGTTGAAAAAATTGCAAAGAAAATTATAAAAAAGATTTACAATTATTTCGTATAGTTCCTAGGAAAGAGGCTTATACAAAAGAAATGAACCATCAATGATATATCACATCTTGAAATTTAGATAGGTGAGTATGTATTTTGACGAATAATAAATACGAATTTTGTAAAAATTATTGACAGATACTTTTTAAACTTTGCGTTGAGTGATTAATGCAGTGTCGACTTTCTTCAAGTGATAGTATATTTTATATTATAACTTGCATTCCGAATAAAAAAATTTTTAAAAAAATGTGTATAACACGTTTTGATATCATTCTTCATGATACAATTATGTAATTTTCAAAATCCATCAAAAATCATTTAAAAATTATTATATACAAAAATTGAAATGAAAAATTAAAAAATCCAAGATTCGGAATCAGAAACTTCGAAAACCTCAAATTTATAGTGTTTGAAAAAATACAAGAAATTTAGTTTTTGAACTACCAAAGGCTTTCCGATTATTTAATGATTAAAATCATTCGAATATCAGCTAAGCTGATGCATGAACATAGAATTTTCCGCTCTTTTCAATTCCGGAATAAAAAACAAGAATATCAATTTAAAAAATAAGTTATTAGGTGTACAACTTTGTTTCCGCCGTTTTGAAATAGATAGTTACCGCGATAAGTCTTAGTCGAAATAAATGGATCGTAAACGTCATTCAATAAGTTTAGATATTTATAAACATAATGTTAACGAAATGGAAAGAACTGAGTTTTGTCTGCGGAACGTATTCGTCGTTCACAACCTTACCTTGCGAGAGCAGATCGCTAATAAAGAAATGGTCGATTTCTGTTGGAAAAAAATGAATATATGAACTTTGCCGTACCGACACGTGTCACAAATGATTATAAGTCAAGACAACTATTACTTAATATGGACACGTCAACATAGCAAGTTAGGTAAGGGCAATTTAGTAGTCTCGCGATGCTTATTAGGATCGGCGATTCACGGGCTTTTGCAAGTCAGAAATATCGAATACATCCATATTATTGATGAACTTTGTTCGTACACAGACACAGTATTAAGCGACCTGCACGAATTGGTAAAATCATAATTTACTATTGATTCAATTGGGATAAACACACATGTAAAAGAAAAACCAGAAAATAAGCGCGTGCTTGAAATTTTAAATGTAACTATTAAGCACAACGTCAATAAATGGGAGATAGGACAATTGTTTAGGGATAGCCTCAAAATGATAGATGATTCACGTTTTATGTCGTACAATAGACTCGTGATTCAGGAGAAGAAATTTGATCGGATTCTGGAACTTGCGGATATGTATTATAAAGAGATGCAAAGATTATTCGAAGAAGTGCATGTCAGAATCCATAAAAATCAATACATTTGCTAATTGGAAAATGCATGGATGGGTGAGTAATAATGCTGATATTTTACGCGATCAGAGTACGGAAAATATTTCAAGCAATTTCACAAAGTATGTCGAAAACGAAGTAAATAATGGAAGTTTTTGACTTGATATGCGACACCGATCATCTTACCTTTCGATTCAATCAAAGCAGATTGTCCGACGAATTGTATAAAGGATTAAAAAGACCGACCAAAAGAGAGTTTTTAGCGATCATTGTATCGATTTTCGACCCTCTCGGCTTCCTCAGATCCTTTGCAATTCAGATCCAAGAAAAACGACAGAGAGTAGATGCAATCTGCATGCCGATTAATCCGAGAGCTGTGCGAGCAGCCGCTGCATCGAACAGTGCATTAATGCGAAATTCGCCTATGCCCACCTGTACCCACCATCGTGAATACCGATCGGGGTCGACGTTTGTGGTCGAGTCGAAGGCGTGATGCTCCGATCTGCCAAAGGCTTGGACTTAGTTTAGTTGTCTGCGCATGGCCTAAACTCACTATTTTTAGAAAAACGGAGCATTTGACATTTCTCAAATACCGGCACTCTAAAAGTTAATTTTAAAACTACTTAAATTTCTAACATAATTATTAGTACTGACATAACATAGCTGATGATTTAATATATTATATTGTTGCAATCTTATCATCGCATAGTATAAAAATTAGATTAGTGAATTAATTATAAAAATTACACATATGTAATTTAAAATTATTAAATACATATGTTAACTAACTATAAAATCACTATATTTCTATTCTTATTCGAACATTTGAAATTTACTAATTTAAATAATTATTATGTAATATATACATATATATATATATATATATATATATATATATATATATATAAATACTTTAATCCAAATTATTGTTAACTTAGCCTAAATATTATGTTAAGCTGTTGTAAAATATCAAAATATTCTAAGGAAATAATATAACTTCTACAATGTTTGAGATTCAAACATGTATTAATGATATTTTTAAACTAATAAAATAATGTACATAATATATTTACGTTAATTTTACGAATACGATTTTTATAAAATAGTGAAAAATTGAAACGGAAAATGTAATAAATAAGTGCCTAGCGCCGCGATCAACTCCTTATCATACCTTAAAAAAGTCGTAAAAGCGATGATAATCTTCTCCCTCTGCCTGTAGTGCATGGATAGTGCCACTTTAACTATATTTTCAGGAAAGGGCAAGTGAATTAAACTGTAGGGTCTTATAAGTTCAAATCAGAACCTAACGACTTCTACACAAGCGAAAAACAAAGATTTTCAGCATCTCATTTTCTGGGATCACTCCAAAGAAACATTGGTCCTGGATCAAGCACTTATAGCAGTAGACCCATCTCATCAACAATACTTTGATTTAGTGCATGACAATTCATTAACCATTGAGCTCGCGCGCGCAGCAACCAACCACGCTATTAAGCGTGTGGCGTAAGTATCGATCAAAGTGACCGAATGAATTTATTCAGCCATTTCCATACCTACACTTAATAGCAGAATAATACATATGAAAAACAAATGGCCGATCGAACACGCTAATGGCAGGTGAGTACACTGTCGCGACCCTCCACTTTTTTTACATTCTTGTAAATACTAGTGAGATCCGCCTCATCGCGTTCTGAGATCGCTTGCTGCGTACAAACCGGTCTACATCTTTAATATTAACGAATTCATTTGAACAAACACAAGCACATAAAAATTGAAAAAGTAAATACCTTTCCTTTCATTTATTTTATAAATAATAACCAGTTCTTTTCTTGAGTGTACAAGTGTTCCAACGGCACCTTTTCAATCTGGCTAAAAATTTAATGGGTATCCAGGCGCTTAAAACCGTGAGATACCACGACCAAACCGGACGAAATTAAAACGTTATTTAAACTCATACTGCAATGCTGATAGGTAGATTTTCGCAAAGACAAATTCACCACGCGATAATAATACTAAATTAGTTAGCGTATTACACGAAAGTGTAGGTATGAAAAGGATTGAATAAACTAATTCGGTCACTTTGCTCGATACTTACGCCACATCCCTAAGAGTGTAGTTGGTTGCTGCGCATGTGAGCTTCACGGATAAATGTAACCCTGGCATCTATCCATTACGATATATATAAAAATAGTATTTGGTCAGAATTTACCCGTGCTAAAAAACGTTTTTTTATTCATCCCGAATGGTACATTTTTCAAGTGCGAATTAACCAATTAAAAACATTTCAAACCATTATATCATTATGGAAAACAAATAAAAATTAATGGTGCCGCCTCACAATTAGTTTAAAGTTAATAATTCCTCCATTACTTAAAACAAATATTAAATTATGTTTGATTCGATATTGATTAGTTAAATACCCGATTCATTATGATTGCAATTTTCAAATTCACATTTGTAGCGGAGAAATTAAACGTTGCCAGTAAACAGATATGGTAATGCTGAAATGCATTCTCGTATACTTCCCATATAAATGTCTTGAACGGCTATGCAACTGCAAGTTTTCCACCGTTGACGTAATCAGAGGAAATAAACGGTCAAATACGATATTTTGACTTACTGGTGACTGAGATATCGTTCCATTGAGTGTGCTTCAGTAAGCAACCGATCGCGACTATTTTCATAAAACCCTGTCGAACAACTGGTCACTGCTGGTCGCGTCCATATACGTATATGTGATTAAGCCAGGATTAATGTAAATATTTGCATATGTATTACACATTTGAATTGGAATAAGACTTTTTAAAGAAGGTTTCAAATCGAATGTTAATACTTTTAATAATAGACAATCAAGTGCAATTACTTATAAGGGACGAAGTGGAGTTCAAAATGTATACTTTACATCAGTTTTACTTATTAATTATTAATTAGAATGATTTATATTTATGAATTTTACAAATTTCTACATACGTATTATCTATAATTATACATAATCATAATATATTTTGTAACACATGAAAATTTCTTTATATATGTGTTGGAAAGTGAAATTGAAGGGAGAAAGGGACAATAGAGTGATATAGAGATATAAACAATAATATAGTTTAATAATTAATATAATATAAAGTGAGTAGTAAAGAGCCTCTTCGACTTCGATTATTTACATTATTTTATAGCATTTGAATAGTATATAGTTATATCGTGTTGAATCTCGCAATTATTAAATATAATTAGGATATATCTTGAAGTGAAAGTACACCAGTGTTGAGATTGAAAACACGCTGTATATTATTGAAAGTATAATCTTTTAAATAATATATTTTCAGTTCTTTCCTCTTTTTTAACGAGGAAATTTTTCGAGCTCATGTCCAGGCAGTGATAACAACCAAGTTATTGTCAACGTTGGGTTGTTGTTTTCGTTGACATCATCGATATCAAGGTTGATTGAATTTCTTCACATTCAATATCTTTCACGTGAAATTTTATTATCATTTAACGTTTTACCGGGATATGCTTTGCGGGAATTAAATCATGAATTATATTATATATTTAAATTCCAAGTATTTAATGTATTGCGATAGATTAGTGTGACAGAGAGAGAATACCATTATATTTTATTAAATTTAATAAATACAAAGGATTTTTAAATAAGATTCGGTTTATAAAAATAATTTTTTTGCTTATTTATAATTTCAATTAATAAATCTTTTTAACCCCCGTACCTGTTAAATAACCCGTCCTTTCCTGAATTCCTATTAATATTAAATTATAATTTACTATAAAAAATATATATAGAGAAAAAATTCAGGATAAGAAGGTAAGTTTGAGGAATAATAGTAAGGAACCTACGGCTCACCCATATTGTTCTAAAGAACATTGTAAAACGTGTAGGATTCCTTACAATTCTTTGAACGGCTACTTTTACCGGGTAGCAATTAATATATATATATATATATATATATATATATATATATATATAGATATATATATATATATATATATATCTACATATATAAATTTTATATATATTTTAAAAAATTAAGTACCCGTTACAATATATTAGGAGGCGAACTTAGTTTTCGACCTTCGCGTTTAGATGGCGATATAAGTAGTAAGAAAAGAACAAAGGCCAATTGAATGGTTTGCAATAGAAGTTGATCGAACATAGATCAGCAATCGTCGACAATAGGCGCAAATGCATTCTCTTGCATGAAAACACTCGGCCTCATGTTACGAAAGCCATCAAAAAGACCTTGTTGGAGCTCGAATGGGAGATGATGCCGCACGCAGCGTGCTCGCCAGACATCGCGCCTTCTGATTACGACCTCTTCAAATCAATGCAGCACGATCTCGTTGATACGCATTTCCGACATGATCAAGAAGTGCGAGAATGGGTAAATGATTGGATTGCCTCGAATCAATCATCGATCTTTAGCTATGGTATCGCCATATTGCCAGAAAGATGGAAAGAATTAGTGGAAAATATTTTGATGAAGCGAACGCTCTTTCCATTTTCCATCATAAACTATCCATTTTCCATCATAAATGTCCTTTTTCCATTAAAAAAGATCGGAAACTAAGTTCGCCTCCTAATGAATATAGAATTAATCCATAAATATAAATAATTGTGTTAAACCTAAAAAGCAACATAATTAAATCAAGTATGCTAATAACACAAATAAGTTATAACATTTTTATATTTTGTAACGCTCCATCTCCACTCTGCTTATCATTTTTATTATACTATTAGGGTTCAATTGTAGAGAGAGAAGCGTATCGGGATTGGTAGTCGGAAGATATAGGTGAATAACTTAAACTCGTAAAGTTTTTACTAAAAAAAAATAATATATAGTATATTCTATTTAAGAAATATACAAAAAATTGTAAAATAAATAATTAAATTATTTATGAGTCGGGATCTCCTTGTAGATTTCCTGTAACATATAAATAAATAAAATAATAATTATTATTTCGCTTTTCGAATATCTTATGAATATATACATATATTTACAGAGTATCACGCGCTAATCAGATTATCTCGGGTTCCGAGATTTCGAACGGCCTTCACCTATATTCTTTCTCTTTCTACTATTTCTATATTTCCGTATATTTACACTACAGCCCGGTTCGTCTACTTACACGAAACCGAGTGCGTTTTGACAAATTTATTTCGCAACGACACTTGTTCGTTTTTATATTACTCTAAGGTGTACCTTATGAATAATATAAAAAGGTCGAAATCTTAATAAGGATATATTTAATTCTTATTAAAATTATCGTTTTCAAATACGTCTTACATAAATTAAATAATTTATTTATTCAACTAGTTTCTATTGACATGACTTGCATTTTTAGTTGTCTGTCTGGATTTAAATTAAATTTAAATGCTTTTATTTCGCTGATTTTTTCTTATGTCTTTTTCTATATGAATTAAACACTACCTTTTCAGAAGTCAGGTGTGCCTGTTCTCCTGAGCTAGCCAGTTTCTATTAACTTCTTTTTACGAGTAAAGGTACCTTCCTTTTGCCTCGAAAACGAGTTTTTCACCAGAAAAAGGAGAGAATTGATCAGTCGAAGGAGTATCGATATGTCGTTACTCGAAAGGTATCCATCCTCAATGAGTACCGAAAGTAAATCACTTTCGTAAAAGGATGTATCGGTCGGAAGTTTTGATTCATTTCGTCACTCGAGAGGTATCCTTCCTCAACGAGTACCGAAATCGAATTTCTTTTGAAAAGGATAGATCGGTCGGTTAAATTTTAATTCGTTTCGTTACTCGAGAGGTATCCGTCCTCAAAGAGTGCCGAAAGTGAATCGCGCTCCTGGCAAAATTTAGCGCACTTTTATACATGGTAAAAGTACGTTAACAAAAATCTGATTGGTTAGCGTTTATTTTAAAATAAGGTAATATTTTTTCTATTGGTTAAACTATTATACGATTAATTTATTCTACCTATTCTACTCTATGTTTGTGTTTGTTTGTTTATTAGTTATAGAAATAGTCTCGCGTGCATATCTAACTGTTATAAGAATTTAGACGGTTTTCTTTACTTGTAACTCACGTTACAATTTATTTAATTATATGATATTAAATAATCTAATTAAAAAATAAAATTCACTATAGAGTATACATTTTGGGCTCCAGCTCATCCTTATAAGTAATTGTACTCGATTATCCAATATAAAAACTATTATAATTCGATTTGAAATCTTCTTACAAGTCTTTTATTTAAATAAAAATGTGGAATACACATGCAAACGTTTACACTAATACTTGCTTATACACATATATGTATATGGACCCAACCAGCAGCGACCAGCTATTCGACGGGGTTTTATGAAAATGGACGCGATCAGCTGCTTACTAAAACAAACTCAACGGCACGATAACCCAGTAAATGACTAGTAAGTCAAAATAGCGTATCTGACCGTTTATTTCGTCTGATTACGTGAACAGCGACAAACTTGCATTTTTTTAACCGTTCATGACATTTACATGGAAATTATACGAGAATACATTCCTGCATTGCCATACTGGAGATCTTTCGAAACATATATTTATTACATTACACTAAATAAATTATTGAAAAGTAATAAATATTTCTTGAATGTTACGAAAGGAAACTACATATACGTAAAAAATAAAGTTAAATAAATAAATATTTGAAAAAATAGATATATTCAAATTTAACAAATATATTCGATTTTTGGAAAAGCTATTTAATATGAACAATTAAATAGCTTTATCAAAAGGTGAAATATATTTATCTGATTATAACTAACGAGTAGTTAAAAACTAATAAACATATTTTCGATTTTATTAAACGAAGCATAAAGATTTAAATATCAAATTTAAAGAAATAAATCTTTTAATAAAACTATTTATATGTTATAAGTAAATGATTTTTTCAAAAATAAAAAATTTTTTTTTATTTGTGTATATATTTTGTAGTTTTTACTATTTATTTCTTACGTTTAATATTTAAATCTTTATGCTTCGTTTAATAAAATTAAATAAATATTTATTAGTTTTTATAACTGGCAGGGAATCAAATGAATCTAATCCACCCTTTGAGAAAACTATTTCATTCTTTCGAGTAAATGGTTTGTTATAAAATTGAATATATTTCATGTATATATATATATATATATATATATATATATATATATATATATATATATATATATATACTAAAAAAATCATTTCTAATATCAAGCATATTTTTTCTTAACAGCAGAACACAAATATTGCGAATTAAATGAATATTTTCTTATTTTAAGAAAATATATGCTCAAACCAATAGATTCAAATTTAATATCAGGAAAATAAATTCTTCGATTAATTAAATATCTCCTAGATTGTAGTCCAGATTTTCTAGAAAATGGGTGGCTGAAATTAAAAATTAAATAAATATTTTCTTATCGAAAGAAAATATTTTCTGAACCAATACTTTCAAATTTCAAATCAGGAAAATAAATTCTTGGATTAATTAAATATCTCCTAGATATTTTTCAAGATTTTCTAGAAAATGGGTGACTGAAATTGGAAATGAAATAAATATTTTCTTATCTAAAGAAACTATTTTCTTGAACCAATAACTGAAGATTTGGAATAAAAAAATTTAGATATTTGATTCGAGCCAACAAAATTAAATGAATATATACTTGAATTCAGAATTCAATATTTAACTTGATTTTTTTTTTATGTTAATTAACGTCGCTTTATTTACGCTTCCTATATGCGATACAACTGCGATGTGTTTGTAAACAAAGCACATATAAATTATTACAGCGGTGCTTGTGCCAATCGGCCGAGACCGGAATTTGAACTCGGATCACCAAATTACTAGTCATTCGCTCTAGCGATATAGAATAATTTTCAGTGATATATAATAATACAACAAATAATTATTTTTCAGCTTCATACACCTAAGAAAATTATATTTAAGAAAATGTTATGTAGATTATCTAGATTTGTTTAATATATATATATATATATATATATATATATATATATATATATATTGTGACGAGCGTCACAAGGCGCCCGCGCCGACTTGTCCAGGAAAAAGACGACACGCGCGCCACCCCGTGGACAAGAAAACCTCAAGGCGCTCGCGCGCGCCGTCACGCCTTGTGCTCGGCATCCTCCCTCCCCCTTACCTCCCCGCGCCGCGAGCCACGCATAATCGCCGGCTGGGGGAAAGGCGAGTAGCTGAGCCTACACCACGGCATGGACAAATGCCAAGGCTGCGCACAACCAAATGAAATTAATTACAGTTATAAGAAGAGAGAAGATAGTCAGAAGAATAATGGAGATAAAGAGAAATAATAAGAATAAAGAAGAAGATAACATAGGTTTAAATAGATTAAGAGATAAAATAAAGCATACATTTCTTTTTTCTTCAAATCACAATTTTCCATATGAAAATTTATATATAAACTATTAGGAGTGTAAATAAGTCTTTCCCGTTTTTTGTAAGAGATGGCGCCACCAATACTGTGCGAGTATTCAATGGTTACATATGTCATAATCAAAGCTTATTCATATGTCAACAATTCCATACTAACACATTAGTTAAAATTTTTTCGCATCATAAATTTTTGATATCGTGAAAATGTCGAAATTTGAGCCGAGTCGACGTCATTTGCGGGAAGTTTCACTTTATTGGTTCAATTTGAAGAAATCTGCTGCCGAGACGCATCGATTGCTTCAGGAGGCTTATGGAGAAGGTTGTGTCGATGATTCAAGTGTTCGCGGATGGTTTCGACGCTTCAAAAGTGGTGATTTCGACGTGGAAGACAAGGAGCGTTCCGGGCGGCCGCAAATCTTTGAAGATCGAGAATTGGCGACTTTGCTTGATGAAGATTCTTGTCAAACGCAAGAAGAACTTGCTGAAGCATTGGGAGTTGACCGAACAACCATTTCCAAGCGTTTGAAAGCCATGGGAATGATCCAAAAGCAAGGAAATTGGGTGCCGTACGAACTGAAGCTGAGAGACGTCGAACGGCGTTTTTTCACTTGCGAACAGCTGCTTCAGCGACATAAAAGAAAGGGTTTTCTGCATCGTATCGTGACTGGCGATGAAAAGTGGATACGTTACGATAATCCGAAGCGAAGAAAATCATGGAGACTACCCGGCCATGCATCATCATCGACGGCCAAGCCAAATATTCATGGCGCCAAGCTCATGCTCTGTATATGTTGGGACCAGCTAGGTGTGGTTTACTATGAGCTTCTGAAACCGAATGAAAGGATCACAGGCGAGGTCTATCGACGACAATTGATGCGTTTGAGCCGCGCACTGCGAGAAAAACGGCCACAATACTCCGACAGGCACGACAAAGTTATTTTGCAACATGACAATGCTCGCCCACATGTTGCACCGCCGGTGAAAACATACTTAGAAACGCTCAAATGGGAAGTCCTACCCGACCCGTCGTATAGTCCAGACGTTGCTCCATCTGATTACCATCTCTTCAGATCGATGACGCATGGCCTGGCTGACCAGCACTTCCATTCCTACGAGGAAGCCAAAAAATGGGTGGATGACTGGATAGAGGCCAAACCGGTCGAATTTTTTCGCAACGGGATTCATATGTTGCCAGAAAGATGGGAAAAAGTTGTAGCTAGCGATGGCCAATGCTTTCAATAATTCATTTGTAACCATTTTTTCACAATAAAGGCTCAAAATTTGAAAAAAAACGGGAAAGACTTATTCACATACCTGATAATTTTTTTTCTTTCAATTATATTTACTAGAAAAATAACTAAAATATATGATAAATGTACTATTTGCACTATAAACCATTCTGAACGGATCAAGATATTTATTCTCCATTATAATTCGATTTTAGAAGTCAATTTTGTCTTGCCATATTCAAATTACTCAATTTATCTTGACTTTATTTACAATTTCATGTCTATTGTCTATATATTACATAATTAAAAATGTTGATTTATGCATTAAAAAAAAAAAAAAAAAAAAAAAAAAAAAAAAAAAAAAAAAAAAAAAAAAAAAAAAAAAAAAAAAAAAAAAAAAATATTGCTTGTTATGCTTTTATTTTATACATTTAGTATTATCTAAAGTATCTTATCAAAAATTATTCATATTAATAAGTTACTTTCTTTTGTCAGACTTATTGTTAGATAAACATTATATTTTTTTTTGTAATACATCATGAGTTTCTATATTAAATATTTAGAAGACACAATTCCAAATCGAGTTAAGCATTGTACATTAACTAAGCAATAAGGATTAAAAATCATTTGCAAATAGATAAGTTTTCTACACAAATACCAGTTGAGAGATATACGAATTGGTCTGTCGACAAGATATCTAAATAGTAATAGTTTAATAGCCTCTTGAACTCGTATCGTTTCAGATGTTTTTGATTAAGAATTCCTAATTTCTGGTCATACACATGCGTATTTCATTATCAATGCATGATGCATTTATTATAAATTAGTTTGACTGTGGAACTAAAATTATCATACATTGGATAAACAAGTAAAGGTACCCTTTAATGAAATTTTATCAATATTTTAACCTTGGTATTTTAGAAGGAAATACATAAATGCATAATGACAAATCTACTGTAATAAAAATTATTATTTTTTTTTTAAAGATTACTAAATTTCTTTATTTACAGAATTCGAGTTAGTTTTGAAATCTGATTGAAATTAAAGAAAATTAAGGAAATCGCTATATATTAGAAATAAAAAAAAAATGTTTAAAGCATTTTTCTTCTGTAGGGTAAAGAATTTGTATAGTAAAAATAAAAAAAAAAATGTACTGTGATTCTAAGGATAATTATCAGAACTTATATTATTATAATCGCTATTTTATGTGGAATTAAGCACCTTGAAGTATTAAATTTGATTATCTTCTGTTGATTATTGATATCGTACGATTATTCTTAGGATAACTAAGAATATAAGAACGATATTATATAGTTTCTACGATTAAGAATTGAAAACTGTACAAAAAAAAAATAAATGTTGTTACTTGTAAGCGCGTGTTCGGCGCGTCACGACCGCGGTCGGCCGTCGCCGGCAGTCGTCGAACTTCCCCCCCCCTCCTCCTTCCCTGCGAGTAAGGAGACACGAAGACGCAACGCGCCGCCGGCGGAGTCGGAGAAGAAGAAGAGACGGAGTGAGCGGTGCGCTGTTGGCCGCCGGAGCGAAGAGTAAAGGAAAGGAAGTGAGAGAAGTGCAGAAGGTGAGAGAAAGGAGAAGAGAAGAGTAAGGAAGAGCCAGAGAAGTGAGAAGAGAGATAGGAAAGTGAAAGGTGAGAAGAAAGTGAGAAGTAAAGGAAGAAAGTAAGAAGTAAGAAAGAAGTGAGAGGTAGAGGAGAAAGAGTAAGGAAGAGGGAGAGAAAAGCTGAGAAGAGAGCCAGAGAGAGGGTGGAGTAAGAAGAAGAAGCCGGGCGGACGCGAACAAAGGAGCCCAGAAGACCACCGGGGCAACCACCACCGCCGAGAAGGTGAGCTGAAGAAAGAGAGAGAGTGACAGCCGGAGGGACGTCAGCACCCTGGCGAGCGGTGAACACCCGCCGCGTGTCTTTCTTCGTGTGTCTCCCTTGTGTCCACTCCTTCCATCCCCGAGCACCCTCCTCCCAAGTCGGCAAGTGCGTCGGGACGCGGGTCGCGGTCGTGACGTGCCGAGCACGGAGATCGCGCAAAATTTGTGGTGATAGTGTAAGAAAAAAAAATTGTGAGTTAATAAACGGGTGTCTTAGCTGTAGTGGATCTAACCGTTTTATTTTTTTTCTGTGTTTGCCCTTTCAGAAAGAAAAATTTTCTTTCTTTCTCTTTCCCTCCCTTTCCAGACCGGCGGGACCTCCTCTGAGGTAAGTAAGGAGTGAAGCAGCGAGTAAGATTTCTTTTTGTGAACGCAAGCAATCGAGACATAATTTTTTTTCTTTATGTGTCGACATAAATTCATTTTGCCGCATCACAATATATATATATATATATATATATATATATATATATATATTGTGACGGGGAACGCAAGCGCCGCATACGCTTGCTTTCCCACGTCCCTATGCTCTCTCTCTCCCATCGTAAGCCTTGTACATATGTATATACTTTTCTCTTGTTTATATGTAAATACTAATATATAGTTGTTACAGGCCATCGCACTAATACACCGGCGGAGAGGTAAGTGAGAGAGAGAGAGAGAGAGCGGGGAGTGGGGAGAGATAGTCGCGTCCAAACTTTGGTAGAGACAGAATTAAGGGAGAGCTCTGCTTGTTATGTGCTAGTGTGTCTTTTTCAAAAACGCAAAAAGAGATTCGGTTTCGAGTGCTGGTGTTTTTGCTTCGTGAGATACTCCGTTTCTTTCGTCTGATTTTCGCCGCTATTCGTGCGTGCCGCCATCCACTGGGCCGAGATCCGCGGAATCCGTTACGTGGACATCGTTACAGGGCTCGAACTAACGAACCTGCCACCCGGCTCCCGTCTGTGCGGAGTGACCGACCCATTCCAGGACCACTGACGAACGGGGACACCGCCTTTCGCGGCCGACGAGAACGTGCTGCCATCCATCCAGAGCTTGCCGTCGCCGCCTCCTGTCTCCAGCGGACTACACGATAACACCGGCCCCGACTGTAAGTGGCAGCCCGTTACTCTCTCTCTCTCTCTCTCTCTCTCTCTTCCCTGATTCCACAGGCGTCGTTGCCTCAGCGACTCTCGGCCTGCACGCCTCGCGCCTTCGCGTGTTTGTTCCACCAAATACATAATCTAATTAAAGATACATGTAACTTTATTCATCCTGTTTTCTTTTATTCGTTTATCTCCGTTACCTCATGCGCAAACCTGCATGCGATACTTCGCCTCTCGCGGACCACCCCTCTCCCTCGCCGAAACGATTCAGGGCTAAGCCCAGCCGGGTAAACCTTTTGCAACGGCCGTGCCCGCCGTCCTCGTGTTTGAGGCGGACACGCGCGCCGTTATAATATATATTAATTAATAAAAAATTTTCATTGATCTTACAGTCAAATCAAATCAATCGAAAACAATACGTAACAATATCAATACATATCTACATTCACATTAATACATCAGTACACAAAAATAATAAAAATAAAAATTAAATTAAAAATTATAATGACAGTCAGACTGTCCTTGTATACAGTCATCCCCGTAGACTAATCTGAAAATAAAATATTAGCTGAAAAAATTTTGTTAGTAAAGTGCAATCTTACTGTCCCCAACACCCTTACCTAATTGAAGATCCAGTTCAACATTTCGAGCTCGCTACAGCTCCTCATCAGGGACTAAACTAAACCTTACATTCTAATCTATATATACCTTATCCCCACTACCAAATTTAGTAAATTAAATTTAAATTCCCTCTCTACACAAATTATTCAAAACCAATCAATTTAATAAGAAATGATAAATATTATCCAATTTACTAGGCTCTAACATTAAATTCACATTATTCCGATTCCTGGAAATGTGAATACTTTCAAGACTCTTTTATACATATTATTAATATCATGTTCCAAAATATCCACATTCACAAAATCAAAAGAATGTAAAAACTTTAAACAATGCTCTTTTAAACCAGAAGTAATATGAGCTACGTAAAATATATTTATGCTCATAAATTCTCTTTTTTAAATATCTACCTGTTTGTCCAATACAGTATTTATCACAATCCATGCAATTAATCTTGTAAACAACTCCTAATTTTAAGCATAAATCATCCTTATCTTTGCAATTATTAAACAATCTACTCAAATTATTGCTATTTTTAAAGAAAATTTGAATGTTATATTTCCGAAAATTTCTTTGAATTCTTTTAGACAATCCTCTAACATATGGCAAGACAATAATTTTGCCTCCGTTAACATCAATTCCTGCACTATGTCTATTTTCGGTATTATAAATGTCAAACAATCTCTCAGCAATTAATCTATTAATAAATTGAATTGGATAACCATTATTAATGAAAGTTTCTCTTACTATCTGTAAATTATTTTGTCTAAAATCTTTATGTGACAATTTTATTGCTCTGTCAATGACACCCTTTAATGCTCCAATTTTGTTTCCGAATTGGTAGTGTAAATTAAAATCTAAAAACCTACCTGACCAAGTAGGCTTTCTGTACCAATTAAGTTTCACTTTATTATTACTACATCTAATGACATTAATGTCCAGAAAACTCAACTGATTATTAACTTTTATTTAGAAAATTTTTATTTAATTAATTTATAAAATTGTTCTTTTGATAGACCACAGATTTGATCAATCTATAATTTAATATGTAATAATAATAAGTATTTTGATCATTTGCAATTCTAGCTATTAGATTTTCTGAATTCGATGCATTACTTTTTTGTTTTAATATAATAACCTTCTGATTCAAAGTTTTGTTTTTTTAGATTTAGAACATATTTATTTATATATGTATTGCGTAACTCTGTGCTATATATACTATATAAAAACAATTAAATACTAATTTCTACAAAATATTAGTTTGATTCTGTAAAGCCTTTTTTAGAGAATCAAATGTATTGTGTTCAGGTATATGATTACTAAATTTAAGAAACTCAGGTTTTCCATTTTAATTTTGATCAGCTTGTTTTATAGAAATGTTTTCTAGGAAATGAAAATGCTTATTTTCAGATTATGGTGAGCTAAATTTAAGTAATTAGAACATTATAATTAAATAAATATTTACTCGACTGGATTTTCGTTCTTAAGAAAATCTATTCTCTTGGTTAAAGAAAATCATGTTTTAATTCTTAGAAATTTTCCTGAATGTAAGTTAATATTTCGATCGCCTTCAAATTTTGAATACGTATTCTATACGGTCAGGATTAGATGATAGCATCCTTTTTTTACTGCAAATTTAACAAACAAAAAAAAAACAAAAAAAATTATGGCAACATTTGTTGCATGTATATCGGTAAACTGCCTGTTAGGCCTCGTACAACATGCGTGCAGATGGACACGTAATAAACAGTGAGAACAGGTGAGAGAAAGAGACGAAACAGTATAGAGGAAACTCGCGGGTACATGCAGGTACATGATATGGCAACACTCACCAACGTCGAGTAATCCATGTTAATCCCCTTGGATTTTTCTTCTCTCCCCTCCCCCTCTCGTTCTCCCATTTTCTCTCTCTCTTTCTCTCTCTCTCTCTCTCTCTCTCTCTCTCTCTCTCTCTCTCTCTCTCGCTTTCTCTGTCTTCTCCATACAAGGTAGTTGTGTCAAATATGATTATATAGGATTGATATGATACTCCAAAAATATAAAAAATAATCAAATAATTTTTATTAATTTGTATATGGGCAGTCGACATAAGTACAATTAAATTATTTTAATAAAGGATTGATTCGTATACCATTAATTAACCATTTATTCAAAATAAGTAATTTATGCATTTAAAATACTGAATGTTTAGTTAAATACAGTAAATATTTTTTTGATATATGAGAACTGAGCATTTAAACAAAATATAAAATTCAACTGTAGTGTAACTATATAAAGTGTAAAAAAGTATCTTTACTTATTAGACCGTCATTTTCGTAATCTTCAATGATGTAAATGTACACTATATATTATATTGCAATAAATACTAACTATATTTACATATTTTTCCATCATTTTTATTGTATTATGTATATTATATGTAATATATTTGTATTGTACGAAACGCAATGATAGTGAATATTCAACGCACACGATCTGCCATTCAAGCTTTACGCATCCTGATCAGAATGTTAATTATTATTAGGACTTAATCCTAATAAATAGAGATTGTTCAACTGGTTAATAAGTCAGTTACATTTACTAAACTCTGAAGCATGTTTGGTGTACTCTTCAGCACTAAAAATCTTAATTTTAAAAATTACTTACAGAACTAAAACATAATTTAAATTCATTTTATACAAAAGTATAGAAGGCAAGTATGGTGTATTAGAAATTCTAATCATTGAAAAATATTTGTAACGTAACAAATATTTTTTACTCTTCAAATAAACCTAACAATTCATTTCAAATACATTGGTATTTCGAAATTACAGAATTATACAAATACGTTCCTTTTAAAGTTGTATGTTTTTGTTTCAAATAATAGAATTTAAATGAATGTTTATTAGATTGAAATGAAAATACTTTTACGAAATTTACTCATTTGCATTTAAAACAATTGAATTGATTGGACTGTAAGACCAATAAAAAAATATTTATTAATTCATTTGCATTTAGACTTGTTTTCAGTGTTATTAGATTTACAAAATTATGTTTATATAAACTTATAGTCTTATTGTACAGTACATCACAGAAAATAAAGCAAATTATAAAATATTGACTGCCACCTACATGAATCTAAGAACACAGTAACACATAAGAACAAATTAATATAAATTTGTTTTTAAATATTTAGAAGAAACTAATTTTGCAAATTTTCAACTTCGTATTCGATTACACTAACAAAAAATTTGATTTGTGAATACTACAATATCCCGTAAGCTTAAAATGAATTTTTTTATATAGTTTTACGTGAGACAACTATTGTTTTAATTAATATGGTCCTTATAAATAATCTTTAATTATGCAGTAGTATTATAAAGATGATAAAACTTTAGAACTATATAAGAATGAACTTTCTGTTCAAAAGTTACAATATGAAATTATAATTTACAATTACAATTTTTTTCTTGGAATTACAATTATTGTAAAAAATTCATTTTGAAGAAATTGTCCTTGAAAAGTAATTTTTGTTTTTAAATGACATCACGTTCTAATAAATTACTAAATATTAAAGAAAATTATTAAAAATAATTTTCTACTAAACTCTTCTTGGGTTAAATAGCATTCAAATTCAAAATATTAAAATAATGTCCATGAGACTCATTTTAATAATAGTTTTGTATTGTATTTTTTTAAGTCTGTGACAATTTCGAGAAGAGATTCGTAGAATAACTTTTTTAAATTAATTTCCATTATTTATTAATAATTTTTTTTCATATTCATATTTGTTTATAATATCCATCTGTGAAAACCATAAGAACACCATAAAAATTTTGTTTTTCTAAATTATCTTGTAAAATACGAAAAGTTTCAAAAAGGATTGTTAAGAAAAGTTATATATTTCATCAAAAAACATATTTCTTATTCTATACATTTTTCTGTACCACAAGTTCTCAAAAAATATTTCAAACTAACGAAGGATATAGAATAATCAATGAGAACATTACGGTGAAGTGCATTGTTGTTAAAAAAAAATATTTAAAGAAAAAATATACAGATTAAAAAAAATGTATTTTGATGAGATTTTGAATTTTTAGTTAAATCATTTGTTGGAATTTTTTTTATTTTACGAGATAACTTAGAAAAACAATATTTTGGTTTTCATGTGATTTATTATAAAATTGCAATTATCACCAATTTTTACTACCATATATATAATCAGAATCTTAAAAAACGTATATATAAAAATTTTAACAAAAATCGCGTTAGTACTAATTGAAAATTTTGGTAGCTCTTTGCTATAAATGATTTTCTCAGCTTTTGATGTTTGCCAGTTTTCCTTAAAGTTGTTGTAGGTTTCAAAACTTTGAGCTGCTTGCTAGCTGCTGCGAGAATATATAAATATATATATATATATATATATATATATATATATATATATTTATACATGTAGCAATAAAATTTCTTTTTGGTCACTGCCAGTATAAGCTGCTCATCTTTTATTGCACCACCTGCTGCCAGCCTATTATCTCGATATGCTTTCCCTCGGCACGCGCCGAACGCAGTCGTCTTCCCTCGATCGCACCACCGCACGAGCTCGAAAAACAACATCTGGAATATCGCACGAAACGGCCAGTACCTCGCTTTGGCTACCAGAGTTCCTCGTTTTCAGTCGAAAATTGTTACTGCAGTCTGGTCGATAAGCGTCGACGATCTTCACTTACTATCTCTGCTATAAGTTGTACAGTTTGACAACCCATTATTTAATATAAAAACAATTATAAATAAAAAATACTTGCATGATTTCATATTTAGCAATAATTTATCCTGACATTATTCTGTTAAAGTATCTCAAGACTTTAGCTTGACCTTTGATAATGGCATCACAACCATTACATTATTGTCAAAATAAATTTTCTGTAAATCAAAAACTATCAAAATATTTTTTTATTTATATTGTACTTTATATTATTTAAATATGTTGCACCAAGTATTCAGCTAGTTTTCAATTAATTATATACTTATTAGTCAACTCCACTCATTAATATGGATTATTAAGGATTTGGGAACTCTATTCTTGATTCAAAATTGAATTTTAGGAAGCATCAATTTATTGTACTAAACCTTATCAGAATTTTTGATTTTATTCTCAGGGAATATTATACAAATATTAACTGTGATTTTATAAACATTTAATTATTTATCAAACTAAATGATCATCTAGTTCATACTGCTTAATAATACAGGTTCCTTCAACAAGTATATTTTTACTAGTATTTTAATGATTAGAACATTAACAATTGAGTTTGATTTTATTTAAAGCTGCTAAGCCAATGACGTTCTCTGACCATTATTAATAACCGAGCACGAATTAAGTTAAATTATTTCTAATAACTTATATTTGAGATTATTGGATTATAGATTTAGCTGGAATGGATTAAAAATCCGTTTTAACAATCTATTTACACATATAGAATCCCTCACTTGATTGAAATAATCAATATATATATTTCTTTCTGAATAAATGGGGTTGCAATGACAGGTTATACCCTTAAATTATATTAGTGCATTTCCACTATATTTTATTCAAGAATGAATGGCTATTGTATTTTAAGATACTATTTTTTCAGTTAAATTATACTTTTTGACTATTTACAGAATTTTTTATGTATTCAAGATAAAACCATGTTTGTTTTTGTTCAATTTGTACAGCACACATTGGTCTTTCTCTAATTCTTGTAATATTAAAAAATACAAATCATATGCATTTGTATCTAATGCCATATTATAAATATATATGTTCATAAGAATATATTACGCATTTAATGTTAAATGAAGAAATATTTTAATTAATTTTAATTACGTATATATGTACAAATACATTTATTGCTTTTCTGTGTCAATGTAAATATATGAATCTTATATATTAATAGAATTAAACACATGAGACAAATTAAATAAAATTATATACTTTAAACTAGAATTATTTTAAAAAAAATAACATGAAGAGCTTGGAAATATAGACTGACGAAATAAATCTGATAAAATTGTAAAAACTAATTGTTTGTTCTATAAAACAGTTTTATACAATTGGAATTATATTTGAATATAAAATAATAAGAAAATATAAAAAATATATATTTATAATATTTTAAATTATTAAAAAGTAATTATAATTCGCCTTTAAATAACTATAAAAAGCCAAAAATATAAACAAACAAGATAAAAAACAAAAAAAAAAACAAATGTAAAGAAAAATCTTTCATAAAAAATTAGAATCGTTAGAAAACTACCCTATAATTTTAATAAAAAGTATTATTTTTACAACAGAGACATAATACTTTTAAAAAATTCAAAATTCAAATAAAATATCTTACAGAACTATTAACTAGAAATTAAAATAACGCTATATTTAATCTAGAAAATTTTTTTGTTAAATAAAATAAACACGGTCAATTTTATACCTGAAAACCTTTAAATTTTGAAATCATTTAAAAATGTTTTTTTACCTGTATTAAGAACTATTTCTTTCCATTTTTCGGGTAATGTTTGATCAGGAATTACCTCCCGATATCCTAATAGAAAATCCATTGTTTAATGCAAATATGACAACTTTATTGAATAACTAAAATTTATAATTGACATAATATTTTTTTACTCTAAGACTTTACTACTATTTCTAAGACTTTACTAAATCAATAAACTTATCAAAATATTTTAAATAATTTATTAATTTAAACGAATTGGTGAGTGCCCGACAATACAGTGAAAAATTGATAGTGCTGCGCCACCTATACCTTGGTGTAGATAGCACGTGCACAAATTAGGCAACGAAGATAATAGCTGCATGCTGCACCTAGAAGAACAGTCCCCGGTCGCATACACAATTGTACGACAGCTAATTCCTGTCTTTTTGATGTACCATAAAAGACTTTTAAAAAAGTTATCTAGGAGTTTATTCCAAATGGTCGTAAATTGCAAATTCGTACACATGGCTATGAGTTTATTCCGAAAGTCCTCTAGTAAGTTGCCAGCAATACTGGAATGCATTCTTGTATACTTTCCATTGTGATGTCTCTATCCTATGAAAAAATAACACTAACGCGCGAAAAATGTTTTAGTCGAAATTGTATGTAGTACTTCCGAAAAATAAATAAAAGAGATAGAATGTGTATATATATATATATATATATATATATATATATATATATATATATATATATATATATATATTAAAATATTAATTAAAACTATTATACTATCTAATTAAAATATATGCAGATTTGATAAAACTACTTATTTAAGAAAAGGGAATATAAATATAAATAAGAAAAAGATATTAATTTAAAATGCTAGCTTTATTTAAGAATCGTAATACTGAGCGGCTGCCAAAAGCGAAGTGTTTTCATCGCGCAAAAACTTCTCCATGCACACCCCCGCATACATCGCAACTCCCCACGCCGAGTATAACGAGCGCCAATCCACGCATCGACCGTCCTTCTCCCTTGCTCGTGGTGTGCGCTGCAGCTGCTCCCATACAGCGTCGCCTAATTGCGGGAATTCCTCGGTGTAGCGAACATCTATTGGCGGCGGTCATAGATGTGCGTCGTCTAGCTAATTCAGTCATGCGCATGCAGGTTTGTTGGCGATCAAACTCATTTATAAATTGTAGTTCAAATATTTATTTGAACAGAATGCCCGTACATTTCGATTCTATATGAATAATATATATTTTTATTATCCGTGTCCTACGCGCTATCAAGTGATCCAATATTATTTGTGTTTATAAACTGTTATAAAATGCATATTTTCTATAGGTATAGAATACTTATTCTTGATCGTTTTTGCTATTTTTTAAATTACATAATTATATTTCGCGGTGATAAAGGAATGTAAAAGGACATGACAACATACGGTTTTGTAACACCTATATTTATATAGGTACTGGCCATATGTATTCTCTTCTTTCTTCACTCTATCATACATTGCTGTTCAATATCAATATACGATATATGTCATATATAATGTACGGCCTATATGACATTTTTTGTAACAAATTTGTATTCGACCTTAAATTAATTGGAATAATTCATTTTAATGTGCTCAAAAGCATAGTGCACCACTGCTGCAGCAATTAAACTTGACGTGATAACACCAAACACTCCAAATGTAAAAAAATTTTCAGTAATTTGTGCTCGGCTCAAATTAGTTCAGAATAAAGTTTAGGCTATATATACATGAAAACAAAAAGTTCAGTAGTTTTAACCATATGGAGCATAAGTCCATTGTTCACCTTATCATAAAAAATGACATATTATCGAAAAAAATTGTCGGATAAAAATCAGAAAAAAAATCATATGTATGTATTTCCAGACGTTGATTACAAATATAATGAAAAAAATGACGATATATTATTTATACAATTTATGTAATCAATTTTATTGGAAGCTATAGTTACATTACCTTTGTCGGCCTTTTGGAAGATTATATTAATATATTAAATGATGATAGTACTTATTTGAAGATTGGTAATCCACATATCATTAAGCTACAAAATAATTTGAAAGAGTTATTAAATAATTGGAAAAGAAATGAATATATAAATGATACTACATATAAGTATTTAAAATGTGAAAATGGAACTGTGGCAAAATGTTATGGGCTTCCCAAGATTCATAAAGAAAATCTGACATTTAGAATAATAATATCTTCCATAGGTTTCCCAACTTATAATATTGCTAGATTTTTGTCTAATATATTGGTTAAGATAGTTGGAAGAACTAGTTCTTACATTAAGGATAGTTGGTGTTTTTACAATGAAATGAAAGATATTGTTATTCCGAAAAACTACAAGATGATTTCATTGGATGTAGTATCTTTGTTTACAAATGTACCTTTAGAGTTGTTAAATGATATTATACAGGAAAAGTGGAATGAAATTAATTTGCATACAAAATTGACAATGAATGAATTTATTAAAGCAATTAATTTGGTTTTTAATAACACAATTTTTTCATTTGATAATAAATTTTATGAACAAAAATACGGATGTCCAATGGGGTCGCCTTTGTCACCGGTTATAGCTAATTTAGTTATGGAAAAGTTGGAAAGTATAGCCTTGTCAAAATTGCTTTTTGAACCAATGATATTTAAGAGATATGTTGATGATATCTTTACAATTGTTCCAAAAGTTTTTGTGGATGAAATGGTGGATGTTTTCAATTCTGTACATCACAGAATTAAATTTACAAGGGAGGTTGAAGTAAATAGTCAGTTAAGTTTTTTGGACATCAATGTCATTAGATATAATAATAATAAAGTGAAGCTTAATTGTTATAGAAAACCTACTTGATCCGGCAGGTTTTTAGATTTTAATTCACGTCACCATTTCGGAAATCAAATTGGGACACTGAAAGGTGTCATTGACAGAGCAATTAAATTGTGACATAAAGATTTTAGACAAAATAATTTACAGATAGTAAGAGAGACTTTTATTAATAATGGCTATCCAATTCAATTTATTAATAGATTGATTGCTGAGAGATTGATTAACATTTATAATACCGAAAATAGACATAGTGCAGGAATTGATTTTAACGGAGGCAAAATTATTGTCTTACCATATGTTCGAGGATTATCTGAAAGAATAAAAAGAAATTTTCGGAAATATAACATTCAAATTTTCTTTAAAAATCGCAATAATTTAAGTAGATTGTTTAATAATTGAAAAGATAAGGATGATTTATGCTTAAAGTCAGGAGTTGTTTATAAGATAAATTGCATGGATTATGATAAATACTATATTGGACAAACAGGTAGATATTTAAAAAAGAGAATTTATGAGCATAAATATAGTTTACGTAGCTCACATATTACTTCTGGTTTAAAAGAGCATTGTTTAAAGTTTTTACATTCTTTTGATTTTGTGAATGTGGATGTTTTGGAACATGGTATTAATAATAAGTATAAACGGGAGTCTTGAAAGTATTCACATTTCCAAGAATCGAAATAATGTGAATTTAATGTTAGAGTCTGGTAGATTGGACAGTGTTTATCATTCCTTATTAAATTGATTGGTTTTGGACAATTTGTGTAGAGGGGGAATTTATATTTAATTTACGAAATTTGGTGATAGGGATGGGTATATATAGATTAGAATATAAGGTTTAGATTAGTCCCTGATGAGGAGCCGTAGCGAGCTCGAAACGTTGGACAAGTCTTCAATTAGGTAAGGGTGTTGGGGACAGTCAGACTGCACTTTACTAACAAAGAATTTTTTCAGCTAATATTTTATTTTCAGATTAGTCTACGGGGGTGAATGTAAACAAGGACAGTCTGACTGTCATTATCATTTTAATTTAATTTTTAATTTAATTTTTATTTTTAATTTTTATTTTTTATTTTTATTATTTTTTATTTTTATTTTATTTTATTTTTGGTTGAAATTGATTGGACTGTAAGACCAATAAAAAAAAAAAAAATATATTTATTAATTTATTCAAATAATGTATATATCCTATCTGTTTTTGCTCTAAACTAGCAATTATCGAGAAAAGCGATATGAATGATGACATGATGAGCGTTTGGAGCTTCTAGTCAGCTTAAATCTAGGCATATTTAAGCGATCCCGCGCAATTGATGTAACGTAAAGCGGGGTACAAGCGCTTTCTAATTTTACATGTTGCTTATAGAATTAGAGTTCTAAAGCAAAAACAGAAAGTATACAAAATTTATTTTACTCAAATCTAAAAATTTTCTTTAAAACACTTTTTTATAAACTACAAAATGTTTCATTATACCATGTCGTATTCCTCGGGATCATGAGGTTTATTCGTGATGTGAGCTGGATTTGCCTTAGCAAATGCTACTAAATGTTTTTGTAGCTTGCGAACATTTCTATCAATACTTAATTTTAGGATTAAAAACTTTCAATTTCAAGCTTTTCTCGTTGAAGGTTATAGACCCCTGATACTGCCATAGTTAAAGTATTTTACCGTTTATTATTTGACAAAATTCGGCGGTGACCTATTTATTATACTATGTACGCACACGCAAAAATTTCCCGTGTCCTAGTTCCGAAAAAATCATAAACGGCTTAAAATCAGTTCCCCATTGTAGCAAGTGAAAACAGAAAAATATTGCCTCTTCGGGCACAATGGAGCAGCGGCGCATCGTGGTGAAAGCTTCTTCGTAGCTCCGGCTCAACACGGTCGCTCAGCACGCCACCAGCTCTTCTTGGATAACACTAGAACACGTTTGTTTTATGTATCGTTGCCTAAGCACAACTCCGGCTCACCACGCCTCGGTTCCTGGTCGCTCAACACGCCACCAGCTTTGTTTCAGTGTACTTTTTTCGACATTTAAATCTATTTGTCATTCTCTCGCTCAGCATGCCAGGGAGTTGAAATAGATATATCCCCGTTTATATTAGATGTACAAACAAGTTTCCGCCGTTTTGACAAGATAGCGCCACCGATAAGATAACATCGAAATAGTCAGCTGTACAAAGTCGTATAGTATAAGTTGACACCTGGAAACAGTATAATCTTTTAATACCTATGACTTTTTGCTAGTATCACTTAGTTTTCATCGTGTTAAGATATCAAGTTTTGAGCCAAGTAAGCGTCATTTGCGGGAATTGTTAATTTACTTCCTTCAATTAAAGCAATCTGCAACTGAAGCACATCGATTACTCATAAAAGCATATGTTCATCTTCATTTGAGTGAGGGAAGTTGTTGGGAGTGGTTCCAAACATTTAAAAGTAGTGATTTTGACGTTGAGGACAAAACACGCAGTGGAAGGCCTAAAGTGTTTGGGAACACTGAATTGGAAGTTTTGCTGGAGGAAGATCCGTGCCAAACGCAAAAAGAATTTACACAAGAGTTAGGAGTGACTCAGCAAGCTATTTCATCACGTTTCAAAACCCTGGGTATGGTCCAAAAGCAAGGAAATTAGGTTCGTTGCGAATTGAAACTAAGAGAGGTCGAGCGTCGCTTATTCGCTTGCGAAGAATTGCTCAAAAGGTAGAATCGCAAAGGATTTCTACATCGAATCGTGACGGAAGACGAAAAGTAGATTCAATACGACAATCCAAAGCGTAGGAAGTCATGGGGTAACCCCGGGCATGCCTCTACTTCAATGGTCAAGCCAAACATTCATGGCAAGAAGCGAATGCTGTACATTTGGTGAAATTAGCTTGGAGTAATTTATTATGAACTACTCTAACACAATCAAACCGTCACCGGGGAAAGTTACCAACAACAGCTAGTCTAATTGAGTCGAGCATTGAAGATTAACCGTTCACAATATGCCAAAAGGCACGATAAAGTCATTTTTGAGCATGACAACACTCGTCGACATATTGCAAAAATGGTAAAGGAAACGTTAGAAGCACTGAATTGGGACGTCCTACCCCACCCACCTTATTCATCAGACATTGCTTCTTCAGACAGTACCACCTATTCCGGTCGATGAGTCATGGTCTGGCTGAGCAGCATTTCACTTCTGACGAGGAATTAAAGAAATGGGTCGATTCTTAGATAGCCTGAAGAGACGAGCAATTTTTTAGACGAGATATTCGAAGAAAATGGTCAAAATTAATGGAAAGTGATAGGCAATATTTTGAATGACATTATTTATACCTTTTTTTACAATAAATTCTTATTTTTTTAAAAAAAAACGGCGGAAACTTATTTGTACACCCAATCTTGATTTATGTTGAGGATTAGTATTAGTATTAGTATTTGTACATAAACATAATAGCCATTCAAAAATTTGAACTGATTCGTAATCTAGGTAATTAAATGAGACTATAGAAGACAAGACATTACAGACGACCTATATAGAGTTGACTTAGCAAATGTTAAACATTGGAGTATCCAAAAGAATACTGATTAATCCGAGGTACGTCTGATTGAATACCAGCATCTCACAGCAACCGGTAAGTCTCTGATTTATATCCATCTCCTTTCCATTAAATTAATCTGTGTCAGTAATCATAAATTTTGGAAGAGTTAAAGATAAAACTGGCTAACTTAAAATCGACTTTAACAAAATTAAATAAGTAATTATCAATTAACGACGTTATAACAGACATACTGATTTTAATAATGCGACTTGAAAAATACGAGCCGTTATTGGAGAAATTTGATAAGATACAATATGAAATAGAGGAATTTGTAGAGCGCAATAAAGCAGAGTTCTAGTGCAAGCGCAAGAGCGAGATTTATTTGAGACTACGTATTTTATCGTATTTTCAACTATGCGCAAGATTATTGGTAAATCAGACTTATTAACAATACAATAGGATAATGTTTCAAACTCGTGAAATAAATGTGACGCAAGGGTTTCTCTGCCGAAATTAAGTATTCTCGTGTTTAATGGAGACTATAGTAACTTGATTAAGTTTCCTAATAAGTTCTTTTTGCTAAATCATAATAATACGAAACTGAGTGCTATACAAAAGTTTCATTATTGACATCGAGCGTTAACTGACGATGCTGCGCGTATTATCGCCTCCGTGGGAATTTCTGAAGAAAATTTTGACGATGCATGGAAATCTATTCAAGTGCATTATGAAGATCACAACGAATTTATATATCATTATGTTTCGGGACTGTTTGAAGCAGCCCAAATAACACGTAATTCTGATAGCGAGCTCAGACAGTTATTAGATAAGTTTAATAATCATATCCTGTCTGTCAATATACTCAAGGAGCCTACGTATCAATAGGATACCTTGTTGGTTTATTTGTTAACTTCCAAATTAAATGTGACGGTTACAAATAAATGAAAAAAAATTATCGAAACAAACAGGAAGAGTAACTTTAAGGCCGTTCAAAATATTTTTAAAAAATTATTGTAAATTTTTGCATAAATCAGGCAAACGTGGGTTATTGAAAAACAATAAAGATATTAATGAAAGTAAGACTTCTGTATATAATAGGAATTATAAATCCAATTAAGTAAGATCATATCATGTTATTGCAAAATCATGTATGTTATGTAAAGGTTCACATGCCTTATATATGTACGTTATACTATATGCCTTATATAAGTCTTTAAGATATTTTTGTCGTTAGCACACATAAGTAAGGTCCGTGAACTAAATATATATAATAATTGACAGTATATCGAAATAAGGATTGCAAATTCGACCCGTGTAGAAAATTCGGACGAAAACATAACAGTCTATTTTCTTTAAATACTGTTACAGTTGCTTCTCAATCGGTTAAGGAAACGGTACCTCCTAGTGAACAGAAGGTCGACGAGCAGGGTTTAAAATATGAAACACGGAATATATACAGCGTATGCGCATCACTTAAGACGTTGTCATATCTACTATTACCTACTGCAATGTTTTCGATCGTGATGAAAAGAGGGATGAATGTCGTGCATTACTCGATTCTTGTTCGTAAGCACATATTATGTATGCGTTAATAATCCTGGTTGCACGACGCGCCGTTAAATACCAGTGGCTTCACTAAAAACTCCTCTCCTTTTCCCGGTGAGACTTGATTCTGGTTACGCGGCGCTCCGTTAAAGACCAGCTGCCTCACCAAAAATCCCTCCTGCACTTTAGTAAGGCTTGCTGCTAGTTGCGTGGTGCTCCATTAAAAACTAGCGGCCTTACTATCCCTCAAAGAGGCTTGATCCTGGGTGCGCGGCGCTCCGTTAAATCTCAGCGGTCTCACTCCTATACACGAACAAAGCCTTGATCCTGGGTGTAATAGACCAGCAGGCTACGTTCTTTCCCTAAACTCCCCCCAGCCCCAGTAAGAGTGTGTATAAATATAGTGTGCGAGATAATTATAGTAAGTACGTTTAAAATTAATATTGTAAATACCGTTTAAAAATAAGCAGCGTGCGACAACTAGTGCAATAAGGTATAATATAAGGTTTTTCACATAAAATTCTGTCTTATCTGTTGCAGATCGGAGGGTTCGAAGCCAGAAAAGACTGTTAATATTTTTCTTATATAACTTTTATTTTTTGTATTCTCTTTTAAAATAATATATTTTGTTATTATTACTACATTGAACACAATTGAGTAAACGTGATTTTTCGATCCTGTCTAAATTCCCTTTCCATTCAAAACGATCCTGGCGCTACCCCGTAAGCTATCCCGAAGGGAAAAGGGAAACGTTACACACATAGCCATTTGTTGTAATGATCCATTGCTTTAAGACGTTATTACGTAACATAATTTATTCTTCGTTAATATATATACAAAATATTTTAGAAAAATATGTTTTATAAATATTATTTTGGCATATGAATATTTTTTTTTTACTATGAATCGATTTAACATATAATTACATATATTATTATTATTATTATTATTATTTTTTTATTTGTTTTTTCGGAGTCTGTGAATGCTGTTTATGCATCTCCGATGGTCGTTCAGCAAGAATGGTCCTGAAAAACGACCACCGGAGTATGTGCGACTCGACAGAAAACCCATGTCACTACGCACTAAACACATATCTCCGTGTTGCACCGACACCAGCCCGGAACTGTTATACACATTACTTCAGCCTGGGCGGCAGTCCTTGCGTGGTCATTTCACGTTCATATCTTTCATTTCAGATTCTCATGCATACTCGATATTACATTCACTCTTCATTGACTTTCAATCGTCCAAACATCCATCTGCTCTTTTGTTCTGAAGCACATTCATAACGTATTTTGCGATCAACCGCCAGCTGTCCGCGTCCGTCATCATAATTTTCGTCACGTTTTCTGGCGTGATCACTCCTGTCCTCGTCTGTAACTCTAGTCGTGGCTCAGTCCAATGTTCGCACACAAAAAATGTGTGCTCCGCATCGTCCCAAGCCCATCCGCAGTACTTGCATTCTGAAGAGGCGACCCCCTTCATCTTGCAGAGGTACTTACGGAAGTATCCGTGTCCGGACAGAAATTGGGTAAGGTAGAAGTTCACCTCTCCATATTTCCTCTCTTTGCACGGACCGATTTCGGGTATTAGTCTTTTCGTCCACCGTCCTCTTTCGTCCGTCGTCCACCGTCTTTGCCATGTCTCGATGGTCTTCGTCCGTTCTTCAGTCACAGCGTCTTCCCTTCCAACGTTCGAGCTCCGCTCGTAAATTCGCTTCCGTTCGGCCGCGAGCAGATCGATGGGAATGACCCCAGCAATCACGAAAACGGCGCTCTCAGACACGGTACGATACGCGCACGCGATTCTTAACGCGCCCACCCTTTGTACGCTTTTCATGGCGTTCGCGCGTTTCCTGATATTCATCGCGTCAGCCCAAACCTCCGCCCCGTAAAGCAAAGTCGAGTGGGTAACGCTCATCAGCAGTCTCCGAACGTTCTGTTTCGGTCCGTTGGTATTGGCCATCAGTCTACTTAGAGCCTTGGTCTTTTCTGCTGCCTTTGTCGCCGCGTTTCGTAGGTGGGGCCAGAAGCTCAGCTTCGTATCCAAGGTAACGCCAAGGTACTTGACTTCACTCCTGGTTTCCAGTCTTTCCGTCCCTAACGTCATCGGAAACACCGTCTGTATACGTCTGCGAGTCAGCAACAACAACTCAGTCTTTTGCAGCGCGAGCTGCAGTCCGTGATCTGTCATCCATTCGTTCACGCGTCTCATGACCTGATTCAGCTTTAACTGAATCAAGTGATAGTCGCGTGCGACTATCACGGCTGCCACATGTCGGCATAGGCAATGAGACGCGCGTCGGACGGCATGTCTAGTCTCAGCAAACCGTCGTATTGTACGTTCCAGAAGTCGGGGCCTAAAATGGAACTCTGCGCCACCCCCGCTGTCACGCGTTTCCATTTCTTTCCGTCCAAAGTATCATACGTCAGTCCTCGGTCTCGTAAGTAGTCCCGTATGATACGAAGGAGGTAGGAGTCAACCTTGAAAGTCAACTCCAACGCCCCCAGTATCGCTGTCCATTTTGCAGAGTTAAAGGCGTTACGAACGTCCAGGGTCACCAACAGAACCAGTGGTCTGGTTGCATGACAGCCCCTGTTCGCCGCGTGAAAGATGTTCGTCACGTCACCTATAGCTCCGATTGTCGACCGTCCTTTTCTAAATCCGTGTTGTTGTTCGGATAGGTCTCCGGCGTTTTGAATTGCCTGTGACAGTCTTGGTCTCAGCAGTAGCTCCAACAGCTTCCCTGCCGTATTTAGTAGGCAGAGAGGCCTGTATGAAGAAGGCAAATCGGGGTTCCCCTTAGACTTACGGATGAGAACCAATCGAGCCTCCTTCCAGAGCCTGCTAAAAACTCCCTCCACCAGACACCCGTTGTACAAACCCAAAAGGATGTCCGGGCGGCGGGAAGCGACCACCCATAACACCTCACTAGGTATGCCATCGGGACCCGGGGCCTTGTTAGGCTTCAACGCATTCGAAGCTCTGCAGAGCTCTTTCTGCGTGAAGAGAGGGATCTCTATATCTGTCATTTCGTTTGTCGCGTCCGTTCTGTTGGGATGGGTTGGGAAAAGTCTCTCAACTATCCGCTCCATCACTTTCGCGTCTCGTAGTTCCGGCGGACCCCGACCTCCCAGGGCGCATGTTACAATTTTATAACCGTTGCCCCAGGGATCTGAGTCTACCTCGTTGATTAGTTTTGTCCAACACCGTTTCTTACTGTCATTGATCGCGTATCTCAGTCGCTGTCTGGCGCGACTATACTCCGTAGAGTATAGTCCCACTACGCCTCGACTTCGGGCTCGTTGAGCTTTCCGTCTCAGCTTCAAACAATTGCTTCTGAGATCCGCGATCTCGGCTGTCCACCAGTATGTTTGTCGTCTGTTTAGTACTTTCCGTTTCTTGGGCATGGTGGCATCGCATAGGCGCTGGAGAAAGCCAGTCGTTGCCGCCGCTAACGCCTCCACCCTGTCCCGGTTCGTCAATTCTTGAGGCACCTCTCGTAAGGGAGGTTCTGCATTTTGCAGATACCTTTCGAGTTCGTCTATGTCTAGGCGTTTGGGGTTCCACCCCGTAGATGTTGTGCCCCGTCTCCTCGACTGTCTCGTCGCGTCTGTCAGTTTGAAGGCAATGTACTGGTGATCACTGGCCGTATAGTCCTGGATCACCCGCCACGCCCTTATCCTAGTTCGAATTCTGTCCGAGGTCAGAGTCACGTCTGGTATGGAGTTACCATACCCTGGTCGTCTGTACGTCGGTATCGTTCCTTCGTTAACTACTGCCAGGTCCAGCCTTGCGGCCATCTCCAGCAGCAGTCTTCCCCGTCTGTTGGTCAAGGGCATTCCCCACTCGATCGCCCGCGCGTTAAAGTCGCCCGCCACGATCACGTTACCAGGGATATCCCGCAACGCGTCCTCGATTTTTCCAAGTTTAGCCGCGTACTCGGAGGCACTGCTGTTTGGGCTCAGGTAAACACTGACATAGGTTATGTCAGCGACCGTTACCCAGACACAGTCCTCCTCAGTCCCGCTGCGTACGATATTCGACGCAACCTTTCCACGTAACCAAACTGCGGACTTGCCCGAGCCGCTTGTGAGCCAAGTCGGTAATCGTCTGTCTTTGTATTGCTCACTGATAATCAGCACGTCGATGTTCAGTTCCGCCGCAATCTGCGGGAGCAGTGCGTCTGCCACGCTACTCCCGTTCATATTGCATTGGAGTATCGTCGTCGTCATTGTGTGACTGTCTTTGTCTTCTGTTCTGTGAGTGCTATCCTGAACGCGGCACACGAGGACGAGCCGGGTAAGTGTCCCCTGTCTCGGATATTATCCTCAGTGCACAGGAAACACTCCCCACGACTCTTGCAGTCCTTGTGGGAATGACCCTCGAGGCCGCATCGCCAACAGCAGCTTCGTCTGTCCAGTCCTTTACAGTCTTTCCGTACATGACCGAACCCGAGGCATCTATAGCATCGCGAGTCGCGTATCCTTGCTCTTATTCTTGATACAACCCACCCGATTTTAATACGCCCTTTCCTTAAGAGGTCGGTAGCCTCTTTTACGTCAAAATCGCAGACCGCCATTCTCTGTCCTCGACTGTTAACGTCGAAAACATGGGGCCGACGGTCTGCAGTCCGTCCCGTTTCCCGATTTAACGCGTTCGCGATGTCCTCGTTGGTCGTGACACAGTCCAAGTCTAGGAATTCCAGTGTCACCCTGGAGGTCAAATCTTTTAGGCGTCCAGTCTCTCCTACAGCGTCTTGAAGAACCTGCCGGAAGTCCGTCTCGTTGTTCTGTCTGGAGAGTTGTAAAAGTACCGCACCGTCTTTTGTCTTTCTTATTGTTCTGACTTGAGTATTACACTTGTCAGGGTCCACCTTTTGCCGTATTGTACGTACCACGTCGACGTACGTCTGTCCCTCAGCCGGCTTGATCATGATCGCTCCTCCCCTGCCTTTGAGGTTAGGGCGATCAGACCCGCGACCTTGGAGTCTCGCTTTTGGCTGCTCTTTTGTTGGTTTGTTGTCCGTCTCGGTCGTTTTCGGTTTTTTATGTTTTGAGACCACTTCGCCCATGTTTCGGTCTCGATCGTCCGCTGTTGTGCGGCCGCCTGCTCCGGAGTAGGGGTCTGACGGTCTCTTTTCCGTTTCTGAGGAGTTGCCTCCTCACATTCACTCCGTCCTTTATCTTTCTGTTTTTGTCGGAGCAGTCTCATTCGCTTCAGTTCATACTGTCCGATTTCTACTGCTTCCTTGATCTCACTCAAACCGTTTTTTATTATTTGACTTACATTTTTTTGTATGCAAGTCCTTTCCATCATTTTACTTAGGACTCTGTTTATTGTGTAAAATTGCTCCTGCAATTTACACTCAGCAGCTTCCCAAGTTGCCGGCGATTTATAAACATTAGCACTTTCATTCATACTGCTACCTGTAGCATTTTCTGTCACACCAGCCAGGTTGCCTACTGGTGTGATAGGAGAGCCGGGAAGCTCCATTGACTCTACTGAGTCGCTTGCAGGCGGCACTCGAGAGCCTGCTATAATTTTTTTATTACCTTTCCTGATTGTATTGTTAATTTGTGTTAAATGTTTTATATTTGTGATGCTCAGGAGGATCACTTGTTGGAGATGACGGTTCAGCGTCCTGAATCTCCCCAATACTGAAGCCCTCCTACATTCCGGTGGCCTCGGCTGTTCCTCCCCCACGACTCGCAGCAGGGTCCCATCCGTACGCCATACGGCACTACTACGAGAAGCGAGATTTGACGTCTGACGACGTCTTACCACTGTGTGGGGCAGCCTCCCATGTTGGCTAGACTGGGTTCGGGCCCCCTACTTGTGGCGGCCCAGGAGTGCCATCTGGTTTTACAACTGTACCCTCCAGAAGGGGAACGCACATAAGCATGAAGTGATTCCCTCACAGCTAATCCCACCAATCAACAAGTAATCACTGCATCCGCAAGATCTTACCGTCGCTCAAACTGGTCACATTCATACGTGAGAGATGCCCGTTTATTCATAACCCGCCTGGAAATTACCCGTTTATAGGGTCTCCATCTCCACCATTCGTGGGAAACTCGTTTATAGAGTTCCCGATATACTCCCCAGTCCGAGTACGGCTATCTTACAGATATGTAGGTGTGTGAATGATGAGTAGGTTTGTAGACGGGTGAATACCACTATTTTCGCTCGAAGTTCTTGTCCACAGCCACTTATTCGTCACTCTTAGAAGTGCTTATTTCGTGACTGACCGCGAGTGGTCGTTCCCCTATCCGCAACCCCGGGGACGCGTGTAATAGCTGAACTCAAAGCCCCACATTAATTAATATGATTATTATTATTATTATTGATATTATACAAGAAAAATGGCATGAAATTAATTTACATAAAAAACTAACAATGAATGAATTTATTAAATTCATTCATTTAGTTTTTAATGACACAATTTTTTCGTTTGATAATAAATTTTATGATGTCCAATGGGGTCACCTTTATTACCGATTATAGCCATTTTAGTTATGGAATAATTAGAAAGTATAGCTTTGTCAAAATTGCTTTTTTTAACCAATGATATTTAAGAGATATGTTGATGATATCTGTTATCCATAATCAGTTGAGTTTTCTGGACATTAATGTCATTAAATGTAGTAATAATAAAGTGAAGCTCAATTGGTACAGAAAACCTACTTGGTTATGTAGGTCTTTAGATTTTAATTCACGCCAGCCATTCGGAAACAAAATTGGAACACTGAAAGGTGTCATAACAGAGCCATAAAATTGTCACATAAAAATTTTAGACAAAATAATTTACAGATAGTAAGAGACACTTTCATTAGTAATGGATATCCAATTGAATTTATTAATTCAATTGGAAAATAGACATAATGCACGAGTTGATGTTAACAGAGGCAAAATTATTGTCTTACTCTGTGTCAGAGGATTATTTGAAAGAATTAAAAGAAATTTTCGGTAGTAGTGACGTATTACATTGCATGATAGTAGTGAAAGTATTCACATTTCCAAGAATCGGAATAATGTGAATTTAATGTTAGAGTCTAGTAAATTGGACAACATTTATCATTCCTTATTAAATTGATTGGTTTTGAACAATTTGTTTAGAGGGGGAATTTAGATTTAATTTACTAAATTTGGTAGTTGGGTAAGGTAGATAATAATATAGATAATAGATTAGAATATAAGGTTTACTTTAGTCTCTCATGAGGAGCCGTAGCGAGCTCGAAACGTTGGACTACGTCTTCAATTAGCTAAGGGTGCTGGCGACAGTCAGATTGCACTATACTAACAGAAAATTTTTTTTTTCAGCTAATATTTTATTTTCAGATTAGTTACGGAGGTGACTGTATACATTTTACGTATATATTATTACGTATTATTTTCGATTGATTTAAAGGGGCATCTCTAGTCTTTTTGCATAAATTTTCAAGATTTTTTCTTGCAGTAAACTTTATTATTACACTACAATTTTTTTTGTATTAAAAAACTACATATTGAAGTCTGCAAAAAAATTTTTTTTTCATTTTTCATCCAATATGGCCCAGATATGGCTGCCACAACGAAGCTTGCTTTTTTTTAGCTGACATCATATCTTGACACTGGAAGCTCTGAAATGAAAAATTCGAAAAGCATATTAAAGTATAAGAAAGTGGCTATAGCCCTTTCTAAAATCAAGAAGTTTAAGTAAAATAAAAACAAAATGGCGGGCTTTTCTAAGTTTCGGCTTATTTTTTGAGGTTCTGTTGTTTAAAAAAGTACTCGAATGTAATCGAATATTCATAATTCTAGTACGGACTTCAGTATGTATTTTTTTAATATAAAAAAATTGTAGTATGACAATAAAGTTTATTGCAAAAAAAAAATCTTGAAAATTTATACAAAAAGACTAGAAATACCCCCTTAATTGGACTGTATGACCAATGCAAATATTTATTAATTGATATATTATCGTGTTATGAAAAAGAAATGTCAGACTTTATTTATATTAAAATAAATTTATTTTATAACAGACTAAGACCGTATTCTGGTATAAACTTGCTTATATTAGTAGATATAACCGTCAAAGATAAAAAAATAAATATAGATTCTAACGGGGTACTTATTTAAGAAAGACCCGGTAGAAGTACCCGTTAACAGAGGTGTAAAGAACCCCAAACGGATTAATTGTTTTAAAAAAATTTGTTTGGACCGTAGGTTCTTTACAGATATGTCTTCCTCAGACCTACCTTTTTATATAGGAATTTATTTAAATAATATTATATAGATTAATAGATTATAAATAATCCAGAGAAGGACGGGTTTATTATCAGGTACAGGGGGAAATATTATGATATTGTCTATTTATAACTAAAAGAAACAAAAAGTCTATTTTGTTGAATAAAGACAGAACAATATTAACATTTATTAAATTGTATAAAATTATAATAAATGATATACTACCCCTACCTGATATGCACTCACGCTATGCTAACGCACGATTCCGTTCATACAGGGTGTGTAGTGAAAAATAAGTACAACAGAGTTAAAACAACAAGAGCGCCTTCTTACGCGGAACAAGAGGAACTACTACTGAAAGTTGTGTACGCACTTGTTACTCTTATGATTTCCATTCTAGTTCGGTATCTCTCTATCTCTCTCACACTTTAAAATGCTAAACTAAAATTTCTACGATATTTATATTACTATGATGTGTAAAATCAATAAAAAAACTATTATTTAGCGAAATTGGAATATACTAATATTGAAGAAATTCGCCAACCTTATTAAGCGACGCGAAAAATTTTCAAACCAACAATGATCGATTGATGCAATCCTTGATCCAGTCCGTATTAAGGAAATCACCGGCCATTTTACTAATCGATATAATTAATTTATAGGAACTCCTACAAATTTATTTTCACTGAGAAAATATCAGAGATTCTATATTCTCTAGCACAAGTACCTCGTAATATATTTTTTAAATTACAATATACGTGACTTATTTATTTACTTACAATATACGTGACCGTAAGAAGAAAATTTTTACATCGATGCAAATTATATATCATAACATATCATACTAATTTATAAAGACAAAGCGTGTTTTTGTTTGTACACGATAACCGAAAAAACTACTTAACCGATTGTTCTGAAATTTGACATATAGATTCTATATTATCTTGAGAAGGGTATAGGCTATGTTTTTCCTTGAAAATCATTTTACTTTCATCAATAAATTAAATTAATGGTTTTAACAATCAGTTTCACCAGCGGCCAGTAGGTGGCGTCTTAAATCACGAACATCAACTCAAAGTAGTCCGCTTAAAGTATTAATACCAGGCCAGCTCAAACGAATGTTCATATCCAACTTTGGGATTCGTATCCTAAAGAAGGTGTGACGTTAGTTGGTATTACCTTTTTTATTCTTCAGGTTAATCTGACACTACAATCACACCTTATGGATATCTTTTGATTTTTGTAAATTTTATTCTCTCTTACGTGAGAAAATTAATATAAATATTATAAATATTATTAAAAGGATTATATTGGAAATATATTAAATACTATATCACGGGATATAATTTTTTTACAGTGCTCGTACCGCATGTATAAAAATGTTTGAATTCGCCGGACTGTGTATACACACACATCGACCACCGCGTCTCTGCGCTATAGATACGCAGGAGTGTACCTACAAACATCGACTCACACAAAATTTTATTTGTCGAGATTAATTTTTTATTTCAGAAAATACAAAAATCAAAATTCTTTTATGTGTTTTCCTGCTTTTTTTTGTATTTTTTTGGAGAATACAAAAATCGATGTTGCTGTGTTCTGGTTTTTTATTTTTGTTTTTTTTTTCGGAAAACCCAAAAATTCAGTTTTTTCGGTGAAATTTTTTATTATCTTTTTTGTATCTCAGAAAATTCCAAAACTTGAAGTTGCTTTCTTTCACAAATTTCAATGACCTAAGGGCATATATTTGTACCATTTGAAATTGAGGTAAAATACCTCCTCCTTTTTTCGTAAACATCGGTAAAATAATTTCTCAACATTTTTTATTTTTTACCACACGAATTCCTTGATTTTTATCATAATCTTTATTATGAGAATATAAGGTTAGATATAAGGAATATTATAATATTATAATATTATAATATTCTTTATTTAGAATATAAGGTTTAGATTAGTCCCTGATGAGGAGCCGTAGCGAGCTCGAAACGTTGGACAAGTCTTCAATTACGTAAGGGTGTTGGGGACAGTCAGACTGCACTTTACTAACAAGGAATTTTTTCAGCTAATATTTTATTTTCAGATTAGTCTACGGGAAAAAAAGGTGAATTTAAACGAGGACAGTCTGACTGTCATTATAATTTTAATTTAATTTTTAATTTAATTTTTATTTTTAATTTTTATTTTATTTTTTTTATTTATTTTTATTTTTTATTTTTATTTTTATTTTATTTTTAGATTGAATTGATTGGACTGTAAGACCAATGAAAAAATATTTATTAATTAATAATCTTTATTATGATCATTGATACTTCGAAATTTTTTTTAAGTTTCAAGATCATTATTGTTAATGAATTTTACGTCTGGTATTTTTTTTAATAGTTCTAACAATCCATTAGTGATAGGGTATATTGTATAATATAATTAACTATGACATTACCGTTGGCGAAATTTATTGGTAAATTTCTAATTATGAGATCATCATTCTCCTTATGTAATCCATACATAAAATGGACAAATGAACGGACATTAAGGTCAACCGTACCTAGATATTTCTCAAGCCCTTTATCATCATGCTCAATATAACTCTCAGCTGATTCGAAAGAAGTATTCATGTTGTCAGTGCATTGATCATTTTGTAGTGTTATTACTACTAATATCAGTATTAGTATCATAATTACTTTCATTATCATACAAAGATTCTTTAAATTTTCCTTTTTAAATGTAGATAAATTGTTCTTTTCTTCTTTTTTAATGTCTGATACATTACCCACTTTTACTATAGTAATGAATTTATTCACAGGAGTAATATGGTTTAAACGTTTCGTATAATGCACGTTCTACATTCGTTCAATTATATTTTAATTTTTTGAATTTACGTCTTATGGCTTAGTGTGACTTGTCTAGTTGAGACAATATAGTTTTTCTTGTTAATAATCGTCCAAGTTGAGTGTTCAACGTTTAAAACCAAAATTTTCGACATATTTATATTATGCTAAATTTAATTAACCTCATTTTGTCGAAACAATTAAAGTAAATTAACCCTTACAAGATGTTTTGGAACATGTGTATAGGAATGACAAGGATAAAAAGACTCAATATTTTTATACATTCCCATGTTTATTACGCGTAGGCGGGCGGCTCGCGCTTTCGAATTTGTTATATGATCCGAAAAATCCTCCGATTTTACCGCATCTATCATGACATTTTCGATGGATGACATGCACGCTTTGATGCCTGCACATTTCCTTATTGGCGAAGCTTCCGGTTTGATACCAGACGAGTTGCCTCCAAAGATATCGGAAAATAAATTCAGTCGTTTCAGCTAATTCAGTGCATTCGATACAACTTTTGGAAACGATGGTCCAATGAATTTTTACAACACCGTCAAGAGAGAGGTAAGCAGAAGGACAAAACCGAAAACTTTGCGGTCTCAAAATGGCCTTTTACGCGAATTATGAAAGTGCACTTTGGCGCAGATTGTCTAGTGTTGTTACTATAAAGACTGCTACTAGTATGTTAAAAAGACACATAACACACGTATACCCGCTGTCAATATCCAAGAGTTTGAAGAAAAGTGTCACTAAATTAACTGTGTGTATGAATGATAATATTGTAATTTGTGAGTGATGTTCGTCTTGCGTACGAAGGCAGGCGGTATGTTTGTGTGTGATACTCTCTTTGTTTCCTCGGGGCCATTGATGTTTATGTTATGCGATATCATGAGTCATACACTTGTTGACGCTGGAATTGCTGCACATCGCTGGAATCGAGCAACTGAGCAGTCGCTGCCTCTCCAAGGTTAGGTGATTGTTCGATCGCGCGGCAGATTAACTTAGACTTCGATTCTAATCGCTCTGTTCGACGCAGCTCCTTGTTACTCGCGTAATTTTCATTGTGTTTGTTTTCCCTGTTTTGAACATTTGTTATTAACTGCGTTGTTATATTATGTATGTTTTATAGCAAAAATACGTTATTTGTTAAGTTCTCACTGCTTCGTAAACGTTTGCTCTAAAAAGTGAACAAGATACGAACTCGCGATCTTCGTGCCTGAGGTTGTAAGCAGCAGTTCATCGCTGTTCCTTCCTATTTCGCAGTGAGGGCTGCTCCTGTACAGGAGACGTTTGGTACTCTGCAACATCTTGGACATGCCATTTATAGCAAGTAACATCTATATATGCTTCGCAAAATATAGTATTTTTCTTTTATACACCAAGCCACTTATTCCCATCCTCTTTTTTAGTTTAACAACAAATTTAGAATAAACTTTCAAACATTATTTGAATTGTTTATATTCTTTTGATTTTGCAAATGTAGATATTTTGAAGCATAGTATTAAGTATAAATACAAAAGGGGGAGTCTTAAACTATTCACATTTCAAAGAATCAAAATAATGTGAATTGAATATTAAATGTAAATTAGATGACAGTTAAAATTCTTTGTTAAATTTATTGATTTTGAACATTTTGTGTGGAAGGGGAATTGTATCTTTACATTATTGAAATTTATAGTTTGGCGAGGATCGGGGTATATATAAATTGGAATATTAATATAAGGTTTAGTTTGGTCCCTGATGAGGAGCGGAAGCGAGCTCGAAATATTTTACAATAGCATCAGTAAGTTCAATTAAATAAAGGTGGTGAGGACAGTCAGATTGTACTTTACTGATAAAAAATTTTTTTTCATCTAATAAAATTTTTATCTCAGATTTAATTAAACTATAAGACCAATAGAAACATTTATTAATTTTCTCTAAAAACAGTGGATATAATCACAAGTAAACTAATTTAAAATATGATCAATGAAGAAAGTAATAAATTGATCAAGGAGAGCGTGATTCGATCATCTGAGAGTCCGGTTGTCATAATCAAAAAAATGATGGAAGACCTCGATTTTACTTGGATAATGACTGTCTCCATAAAGGATTGAAAAAGACGCGTATCCATTGCCATAGTCAGTTTTCAATAAATTATAAAAAGCAAAAATGTTATCAACAATTGGCCTAAGGTAGTATTTTACTTTAGACCCTAAAAAAACGCTATTTTTGTGAAAATTTTCTGAGAATGCTATTGAAGATATGGATGTAGGATTTAAATGCTTAATAAATACACTCTTGAAGTACATAAAAATGTTTTTGTAAATTTATTTTATACATTTTTTATAATTGTAAAGTATAGTCACAACCAACACCTCAAAAAGTAGGTAACGTTGTCGTGGTCGTAAAATCTTGCCGACGGATGGTCTGAAACAAAAAAATCAAATAGTTGTATGTTCAGTATGACTCCAGAAACCGATCTAACTACAAAATTTTGTGTACGTGCAAAATCAACAAAATGGCGGCTAAAATAAGAAAGAAAAAAACTTGCTTTTTTGTCCTTTGTCTTTTTTTGCAATAAAAACAGTTAGAATTAAAATTTTAAGTTGATTGTAGTTAGGACAGTTGATACAAATATATAGAATATGTGTTCAAAATTTCATAAGGATCGGTTCAATAGTTTTTTAGTTTTCACAACCATAGTACTTGCAAACGCTGTTTTGAGAAAAACGCGTTTAAAGTTTTTGTAAGTGAAAAATCGTAGAAATGATCTTACTCTCAATCAGCGATGCCTGGGCCATACAATATGCCTTCAACTTGTTCCAGGTGAGTATTTTCATCTAATTTAGCCTGCTTTTTATGAGTTCTGCTCTCCTTAGAAGCCTCAGTCGAGCGGCGGTTCTCTCGAACGATGCGCTGTTGGTTGCGCACATTGGTGAACTGCATAGGGGTTTGGTCGATTTTCAGGCCCATAATTTCCATTATTTTCAGAATGAATCCTTCATTAAAAATCGAGGCAGCAGTGAGGCATACAATTTTAACGACTTTTTTTGCCATTATAGACATGCTTCGGTGCCATAGCCCAAACTGTTGAGTTGAAACACTCATTGTTATTTCGAGTGTTTCTGCCCAAACATCTCTCCAGCAATTCCGTTTTTGTTAGATCTTCGTAGATAGAAACAGAACACTGCCCACCGTGAAAGCAGTGAAAACAGAGAAAAAAATGAATAAAAGAATAACAACCAGTATTATCAACTTTAACATCAAAACTCGGATCGTTAGATTTTTTCAGTTTTGCTGCTGACGTATTCGTGTTACTAGTACCTGCTTCGTCAGTGAATCTGTTTCCGTGAAAAGAACGTTTTCTAGTTCTAGATGGACGACTAGAAGTTTTCTGTGCACGATACACTTTCTTCGTATCCATTGCGAATAGATAGATGCTTGACTTTTGAACTTCGAATCACGACTGATTCTCCATTACTGAAATACAGAAGCAACATTAAAGGTAAGGTAATATTGGGAAGCAAAGATTAAAGCTTAAAGGAAGAAAATTCAAACATCTTCAGCTATTCCAACAATGAAAAATCAGAAAATGATAAGAGATTTTTTAGCATGCTCTTGTGGTACAAACGTTTCATAAAAGATTTTTTTAAACACTGCAGCTTCCTTCAGTATATTATTAAAAATTATTACGGCGGATTGGATACGAATAGAAGATCAGTCAACAGCATTTGAAGAATTACTTCATGTTAACAGAGACTGAAGGTGACAATAAATATGTGCTTAATGTGCTTACTGAATAACTTATTCAAGCCGTTTGGGCGTATTAGAGAAAATCATTCTGCATCAAAATTAGAAAATTTAGCTGTGCTGTGGAACATGCGGAAATGGGTGAATATTTCGAAGATTATCCATTTGCAGTAGTCAAGTTTGTTTATTTAATTCTTATTTTATATTCTTGATATTTTTATTTATTAATTTGAATAAATAAATTGTTTGTTTATTTATTATTTACATGAAATAGTTAAATGTATTTACAACAAAAGTCAATGCCGAATAATCCCCACGGAAAAAAGGTATATACATTCATTTCGAACTCTAGTCTGCTGAACGCTAGGGTGAATTAAAATTTTTCTAAAATTAGATCTTAATTATATACATCGAAACAAGTTAGTGGTGTGCTGAGCGATCAGGAGCCAAGGTGTGTTAAGCTGAAGTTATGAATATATAATATAAAATAAAAGAGGCGTATTTGGTGTTTATCAAAGAACCTTGTGGCATGTAGAGCTACCAGAGGTAAAGACGTTTACAGCCTGAGTCGCGAAGTAGCAAACACGCGACAATGTTATTAGGAGTGTGAATAATAATTAGGAGCGAGAAAAACGGCCACAATACTCCGACAGGCACGACAAAGTTATTTTGCAACATGACAATGCTCGCCCACATGTTGCACCGCCGGTGAAAACATACTTAGAAACGCTCAAATGGGAAGTCCTACCCCACCCGCCGTATAGTCCAGACGTTGCTCCGTCTGATTACCATCTCTTCAGATCGATGACGCATGGCCTGGCTGACCAGCACTTCCATTCCTACGAGGAAGCCAAAAAATGGGTGGATGACTGGATAGAGGCCAAACCGGTCGAATTTTTTCGCAACGGGATTCGTATGTTGCCAGAAAGATGGGAAAAAGTTGTAGCTAGCGATGGCCAATACTTTCGATAATTCATTTGTAACCATTTTTTCACAATAAAGGCACAAAATTTGAAAAAAAAACGGGAAAGACTTATTCACATACCTGATACAATATACAATATATATATATGTAAGTGGGACATACTTTCCTTCAGCTCTACTGTACGCTTTCACTGCACGTGACAATAAAGTTTATAAAGAACAAAAGAACACATGCTTAATATTGGGTGTACAAATAAGTTTTCGCCGTTTCTATAAAGAAATAAGAATTTGTTCCAAAAAAAAGGTACAAATAATGTCATTCAAAATATTTCCCATCACTTTCGACTACTTTTGATCATTTTTCGGGCAATAAGTGGATACCCCGTGTAAAGAATTGCTCGTTATTAAAGGCGATGCACGAATCGACCCATTTCTTTAATTCCTCTTAAGAACTGAAGTGCTGCTCAACCAGAACATGAATCATCGACTGGAATAGGTGGTAGTTTATTGTATTGCATATTGTGTACATTTAATTTTCAATGCTCGGCTCAATTGCATCAGCTGTTCTAGGTAACGGTCCCCGGTGACGGTTTGATTTTGTTGGAGTATTTCGTAATAGATTACTCCAAGTTAATCACACCAAATACACAGCATTAGCTTCTTACCATGAATTTTTGGCTTGGCCATCGCAGTAGAAACATGCCCGGGCTTACCCCATGACTTCTACGCTTTAGGTTCTCGTAGTAAATCCACTTTTCGTGTCCCGTCACGATTCGATGTAGAAATCCTTTCTGATTTTGCGTTTGGAGCAACTGTTCGGAAGCGAATAAGCGACGCTCGACGTCTCTTAGTTTCAATTCGTAACGAACCTAATTTCCTTGCTTTTGGACCATACCCAGGGTTTGGAAACGTTGTAAAATAGCTTACTGAGTCAGTCCTAACTCTTGTGCAAGTTCTTCTTGCGTTTGGCACGGATCTTCCTCCAGTAAAGCTTCTAATTTTATGTCATCATACGCTTTGGGCCTTCCACTGCATGTTTTGTCTTCCACGTCAAAATAACCACCTTTAAATTTTTAGAACCTCTCCCGACAATTTCGCTCACTCAAATTAATATCACCATATGCTTCTATGAGTAGCCGATGTGCTGCAGTTGCAGATTGCTTTAAATAAAAGAAAGAAATTTACAATTGCCGCAAATGACGCTTACTTGGCTGAAAACTTGACATCTTAACACGATGAAAATAGTCAGAGATATTACAAGGTTATACTCTTGTCAGATGTCAACATATATTTTACGACTTTCTACAGCTGTCACTTTTGATGTTCTTTCATCGGTGGCGTCATCCTGTTAAAACGGCGGAAACTTATTTGTACACCTAATATATAAATTATTTCATCATTTAATAATCATTTAATTTGCAGAATCCTAGCATTTTCAATTTATCTAGTTAATTTACAATATATATATATCTTATGTATATATCTATATCTTATATATATATATATATACATATATAAGATATATAAGAATATCCATATATAAGAAATCCACAATAATTTAAAAAATCCTTTCATATAAATAAAATATTTATATAAGTAAAACATTTATTATGAGCGGCGCTCAGGGCGCTCATCTCGTAATCTTCAAAACAATCTTTTTTAAAAGATTAAAATGAATCAATCATTTAAAAGGGCTATCAGTGTAGCGGGAACCCAAAATTAGGTGAAGGGATTTCCTCCTGATTCTCTCAGCTTGCTAGAGAGCCCGTCATGGTTCTCGTTTTACATTTGTTTCTAACTCATTTTAATGTTAATTTTTTTTATTTATTAATGTTGTAACGTTCCTGCCCTCTCGGGATAGCGAACGCAGTATATTTCCAGGGTACTTTGAGAGGGGAGGAAGTATTTTAGGATAGGACGGCGGATCAGGAAAATTATTGAACTCGAACACAGTATATTTTTTTGTTACAAAAGTAAAGACAAGTTTATTGAAAAAATATAAACAGAAACTTCCTTCTATCTACAAGGTTTCTGAAACAAATAAATTATAAAATACAATAATTAATAATGAGATAGTAAAATAGATATATAATAATAAGTTTATGTTCGCGCTATTTTCCGCGACGCGTAGTTTATCCGGTGCTATTTTCCGCACGAATACCCGGTGCTATTTTCCACACGGGACTTTGAAAACAAGACAGGTAGAATCTAAAATAGGTTATACTAGGGTGAGCTTAACTCCGCTCGTCTTTTGAGGAGTGCCTCGCATCTAGGATCACGTTCACTTTAGGATAGGTAAAACTATTAGTCGTCTGTTTTTTAAGGAGTGCCTCGCAACAGAGATCAAACTAATAGTTTCGGACGGGATTTGGTGTCAGGGCTGATTTGAGCTCTGGATAAGTTTTTAGCTCCGGGAGACGTTCGTGTGACTCTACTTCGGTGCAGTCGGTTCACCGGGCGAACTCTCGATTTTGCCTTTTACAGGCCCTTTTATACTAAAACGGTCGATTTCCGTCACCGCTCGTTCAATTTCGGACGCGCCGCCGAATTATAATAATTACATTAATAATAATAATGATTAATAATAATAATATTAATAACGATAATAATAATTAATATTTACAATTTATATTCCTTATTTTTGCAGCCGGTGTATCACGTACAAGTAATTTTACACATCTATATTCATGTATATATACATATGTATATATATCTATATATCTATATATATATATATATATTGTAACGGTGCGCGTGTCCGCCTCGAACACGAGGACGGCGGGCACGGCCGTTGCAAAGGGGATGCCCGGCTGGGCTTAGCCCCGATTGAATTCGGCGAAGGAAAGGGGCGGTTCGCGAAGGGCGAAGACTCGCATGCAGGATTTGCGCGGTTCGCGGAATAAGAAGACAGAAGAATTAAAATTGAATTGGATTTAATATCTCACTAGCTTACACTACGTGTGCGCGAAGGCGCGTCGAGCGCAGACCGAGGGTCGCCGAAGCGACGGCGCGCGCGGAGCTAGGGAAGAGAGAGAGAGAGAGAGAGAGAGAAAAGGGGCTGCCACTTACAGCGAGTCGAAGGTGCGCTCGTTGACCCCGCAGCACGTCCTCGTTCGGCAATAGCACCTTTCTTCACCGGGAGAGGCGGCGACTTCGCTGTCCAGAAACCCCGGGATGGGGCGGTTATTCCGCGGGGACGGGGTCGGGCGACAAGTTCGTCCGCGCGGACTCGTCCTCAGCGCGTGTGCACTACACGTACTCACAATGCCGTGGCACAAACACGCGCGTCCGGTCGTATACACTCGCCGAAGAAGAGATACGTAGCGAGGGGGAACACGTGGAGCACGAGGCGTGTTCCCGTAAACGATGAACGAAGACACCGAAAGCAAAAACAAAGCGCGTGGAGCGAAAAGCGGGCTAAACGCGGGTCAATCCTAGCTCTCTTATTTTCTCTCTAACTCTTCGCGCGCGCGGCCGTCTCTCCCCACACCCCGCTCTCTCTCACTTACCTCTCCGCCGGTGTAGTTGTGCGTCAGCCTGTAACATATAAACATCTATACATCAGAATATACATACACATATTTACAGGCTACGGCTAGAGAGAGAGAGCAACGGGACGTGGGAAAGCAAGCGCACGCAGTGCTTGCGTCCCCCGTCACAATATATATATATATATATATATATATATATATATATATATATATATATATATATATAATTAGCCTTAAATATATTATCATGGTTGATAAATTCAATACAATGAGTGAGTGTATTCGGGATACCCGTTGTACATGCTGGTATGCGTGAGCCAGCGCAGAGGCTCACGCGTTCCCCTCCAGCAGTGTTTGCCGCTGGCGCGTTTCGCAGGGCGCGAGAGCACAAGAGTTTGCGTGTGTGTATTAGAGGGGGATAGCTGCCGTCAGTCCGATACACTTAGCGCGGCTCTCTCTCGCTACGCGAGGTGTATCCCCTCTCGCGCACTTCTCTGCTTATTCTAGCGGTAGAGAGAGAAGCTATATCGTGTTTTCTCTTTCTACTTTGGTTTTAGCTGGTCGCTCACCTTTGCTTCTTTAGTTCTATTTACCGCGTTTATCTTTCGGTATACTTATTATACTTTTCGTTTTAATTAAAATTTATCTACCGGCGTGGATAAATTTTGCGCGCCCATACTTATGGTCGTCGCAATGTTGATTTAAATAACTGAATAATTTTATTTTATGTTAACAATAAAGATGGTTTATAATATGTATTTGTATGCCTTAAGTAATTAGATATATAATAATAACGCTCTTATAATTTATTATTTAACTTTACATAATTAAAACTATACTTAAAATCTGTAAGAGAAAGGATTAATGTTATATATTCATGGTAAATATATAATTTCTAATAACACATTTTAAATCGAGTTAATCATTATTAATGTATGTTTTTTGTTTATTAAATTACATTTATCTAATTAATTATGTAACAAACAACATAAATGTTATTTATCATAATAATTATGTATTTAAATAACATAATATTTAGAATGGATACCTGTTAATTGATAAATATATAATATTTTTATTCATCAATTAATAAATAAGTAAATAAATAAATGCTTCAAAAAATATTTATTTATTAACATAATTAATTATTGAAATATTTCCCTAAAACAAATCATAAAAATGTGTCAAAGTTCTTTTATTTAATATTAGCATTAATAATAATAATAATAATTTTAACAATAATAATAATGATAATAGTATTAAATAATAATAATACTAGGAGTAAGGTTAGTATTTATCATAATCGCACCGTTTTGGGGTAGAGCACGACGGATCCGGCCGAGGCTTCCTTTAGATGATGGTCAATAATGTAAATTACATCAGCTACTATCTTACCCCGAATGAGGCTATCCGGGGTTTTCTGTCTAAACTGGATGCCCTTGAGGATATGGCTAGAGAAATGGAGGGGAGCTGATAGTGGCTGGGGATTTGAACAGCAATGCTCTCGAGTAGGGGTGGAACCCTTGTCGGACTTTAGGGGAAGAAGCGTGATGTACATGGCTTCCAGACTAGACCTGGTTGTCTTGAACATCGGATCTACATCGACCTTTCAGAGGCCCGGCTACAGGAAGACCATTCCTGATGTATATCCTTCGCGCAGAGGTTCTGGTTGCACGCGTGTGGGACTGGCGGGTGATCGAAGACTATACAGCCAACTCATATATCACCTTCCGTGTTCATGATGTCACGTCATTCAGGGCGACGATTGAACCTCGCGCACCTAGATGGATCGTCGGGAGGATGGATCACGAGCAGTTTTACCAGGCGCTAGAACGCGGACAGCGCTTCCTGGTTAAATTACCAAGAATCACAATTGTTTGGAAGCTTGTGAAAGCAGTGATAGAAGCTACAATGCATCTGATCCGTCAAACCTGCAAGCAAGCAATGCCGAGGAAATTCGCGAGTCGTGATTGCCGTCCGACTTATTGGAGGACGGACGAAATCGCGAAGCTGCCAAGTCAATGCCAGCGGCTACGCTGCATATCCAAATGGGCTCAAAGGTGCGACTACGATGCCGCTCTTAAGATTGCCCAACATCTAGCAGCGAAGAAGACTCTTAAGCGATCCATGAAAGATAGTAAACACGGATGCTGAAAAAAGCTGGGAGAAGATCTGAACAACGAACCATGGGGATTGGGATACAAAATCATAACTCGGAAATTAGGCATATTCCATAAAAACATACCTATGAACGCGGAAGTAATAGACGGCATCGTCCATACCCTATTCCCCACACATCATAAATGAGTGGATCAGCTCCCGTGGGCCCTAAGGCACCGTTGTTCACTACGGCGGAGCTAGAGACTGCAGTGCGCTCTCTGAAGGACAACAAGGAATCAGAACCCAACGGACTTTCGGCTGAAGTATTGAAAGCGGTGGTACAGAGCCATCCTGAAGTGTTGCTTGGTATATACAATTCGTGCCATCGTGCGGAAATATTTTATCCGCCCTGAAAGGAGGAGAGACTTGTGCTGATAAGCAAGGGCAAGAGAGATTCTAGTACTCTGTCGGCGTACAGACCCTTATGCATGTTAGACACCGCTGCGAAACTTCTGGAAAAGCTGATGAGGCCCCGCTTACAGGCGGCGCTTTTTACATCTGGCGTCCTTTCCGAGAGGCAATATGGTTTTAGGAAAGGGCGGTCCACTTTAGATGCTATTCAGGAAGTAATGGAGTTAGCCAGGTCTATAGAGCGGGGCAATTACTTCTCCCGACCTGTGTTTCTTCTGCTGACACTTGATGTCAAAAACGCCTTCGACTCGGTTAGGTGGACAAACGCGCTGGGGGCACTGGAGAAGAACTTCAATGTACTTAGATACCTACTCCAGATCATCGGAGATTCTTTGAAGGACAGATCCATTCTGTACGGAAAGACAGAGTCCTCTAAGCCAGAAAAGCTAACGTGTGGCGCGGCCCAAGGCTCCATCCTGGGTCCCGATCTATGGAATAGTTCCTCTGACGGGATTCTTGGGCTGGACATGCCGGAAGGCTGCTCGCTGATCGGGTATGCGGCTGTTCAGAGGAGATGTGCTCTTCGTGTAGCGTGTTCGTATCACACGGTCTCGGAGGCGGCTTCTCTACTGGTTGCCGGGGTGATCCCGGTAGCCCTCCTGGACCAGAAGCGAAAGTTCGTCCACGAAATATGGAGGGCACTTCACCAAGCGGATACGAAGCAGCAAGCCAGAGCGTTCACTGGCTTGCTGTCAGAAGAGATGGAAGCGAGATACGCGCGGACGGGAAACCACTAGACTTATAAAACAGGTGGCCTCGTGGATCGTCGATAGCACGGGGGGGGGGGGGTAAATTACTATCTCACACAGATGCTGACCGGCCACGGCTACTTGCATGCGTAGTTGCACAACATGATGCAAGACGCGGATCCAGGTTGTATATACTGCGGATCGGCACAAGATGCCCATCACATACAGTTTTTGTGTGCGGGCAGTGGGAGTATCAGAGGGCGATACTCGGCGAGCATGCTGGAAGGTTTACCGGATGTCATCGTCCCCCTAACGCTCTCCAGCCAGGAGAAATGGGAAAGGGCTGCCTGTTTGGTCTAGGATCCCCTCAGGCGGAAAAAGGTGGACCTTCCCTAGATTCTTCCATTTGGCTGATATCTGGTGGCGTCTAAGGCGAACATCCTGGTCTCCTCTCCGAAATAATGCCTACTTCGGGGCAGGGCGTTGAGCCATGGAGAGGAGGTCTTCTCGGTGCACTCCTACCGACACCGGCTGACATCTCTTTTTAGAGTTGCGAAAAGCAGTCGAGGGAATGGACCAAAGAGGTAGTTTTTTAGTAGATATGCCTTTGTATTGGTCATTCCCACATACCCGGGAACCGGTCCCCGGGGTCCTTAAAGGATTTTTCTCCTCTTCTATAAAAAAAGTAGTTATCTTAATAGAATATTAATAATACTAACAACATTATGAATTATAAATAAGACTAATTTAGGAAGAAAGCTGTAAGTATCATTACATCTAATTATTATATGAGGTAATAAAGATTTTTCGAATATTATGCATGAAAGAGTTCACCCCAACGACGAAAGAAAAAAATCCTTCGTTAGTCTCACTAAGTAAGCTGCTTCGAAGTTCGCTCTTCGAAATTCAAATCCTCGAATACATCGATGTACTCCAAATTATATTAAGAACATATCTCTCTGCAATTCTCAAAACACACTTTGATTCATTTCGAGGAATTAAAGATGAAATCAAATTATTTAATAAATTAATAAGTCAAAAAAGCCGATGTATCGTGAATTTTACTACTCTTAACTATTTTAATATATTATATGTATTTTTTATTATCAAATACCACACTTCCTTTTCTCTCCCTTTCTCCATTTTTCCTCATTTTTCCAATTTGTGAAATTAGTATTTATTAATACTAATTTTTAAATAATAGGTACAGGTACGTGTTACAATATAGACTAAAAAAATATATTGTATTTTTGAATAAATCATTTACTTGGAATAACTAAAGAACTTTATTAAATGATTTACGTATTTAAATTTAATATTTAAATTTTTGTGCTTGATTAAAAAAAATCGAAGAAATATTTATTAGTTCTCAATGACTTGCTGTGTAGGATAAAATAAATATATTTCACCTTTTGACAAATCTATATCATTGTTTCAAGTAAATAGTAATTTCAAAAATTGAATATCTTTGTTAAATTTGAATAAATGTATAGTTTTTTAAATATATATTTATTGAATTTTATTTTTTAGGTATATCTAGTTCCATTTAGTAAAATTTAAGAAGTAATTATTATTTTTATTTATATTATATTTATTATATTATATTATATTTATTTATTCAGTGTAATATTATAATTATATATTTTATATTCAAATAAATTTAATTGTTTGTTTAAAATACATGGTTGATTCCAAATTACAAAATGTTCAATCGTTTTAAATATGCACGTTTTGTTTTGACTAAATAAATATTTAAATAAATATTTCTTATATTCTAATAACTGTTGAATTAATTTTAATGACTTTTTATTTACTTTAACTAAATATTTAAAGTATATTTAAAGTATATATATTTATTTAATTTAAATAAATACACTTTTACAAGATTGATTTATTTGAATTTATACAAGCTTTTCTTATCAGCGTGATAGTATAATATTGTACCTTATATTCCTTCGTAAATTGCATGATCTAATCTAAATATAATACTATGAAATATAATATGTATATTGTATAAAAAATATAATAATGTTACTACGTAATTAATTTACAGGTAGCGGGATTTTTTATATCAACTGGTAGTCTAAGTATTATGTATCAAAGTCAAAATTTTAAGAAAATACGTATTTATATACGTATTTATACATGTATCTATTTTCTTAAAATTTTGGCAGTGAGGTGCAATAAAAGGGATTCACTGGTATCGACGAAGAAATCTTGAAAAGAAAGCTTGGAAAAAACTATAAAAACTTGTTTAAGTGTATATACCTTTTCGTAGTCCTATGCCGCACCACGTAGCGAACTTAAAATTTGAAGAAAATTCATATATATATATATATATATATATATGTGTGTGTGTATGTATATATATATATGTTTATATGTATATATATATATATATATATATATATATGTATATATCCGCGTAGCGACGGCGGCGTATACGCGAATGCGGGGACGTGTGCGCCCGTGATCGAGAGTCGCTCCCGGAGAAGGGCCAGTAGCATGAAGAAGATAACCGCGAAATAGCGAGTATGAGTATGCGTGTCTGAGAGAGAGATCGAGTGTGTGCACCGCGTAGACGAGGTGCATGTGCACCCCGTGCCCGAGAGAGTGTGTGCGCGATACCGAGAGTGAGCGAGAGTGACAGAGAGAAAAGACGATCGAAAAGTTGTACAGCCGCGCGAATAAACCGAGTTTTATATCAGTGAACGGGGTGTTTTTATTAACTGCTGCCCCCCTCATTTTCTTTCCAAATTCTAGCGTTGCCCCGCTTTTTCAGCAGACCCCCTCATGGAGAGAGGACGAGGATCATCAGCCGGAGACATCAGCAGGTAGGTGCTGATAATAGAAATTAGAGTCTGTAGCGGCGGCCCGGATAATAATAACGCAACGTTACAATATATATTATAAACGCGTACTTATGCACGGGTTACGTATTACTTACGTGCTCTTCGCGAGCGGCGTGCCAACTGCGCTGGATCTAGAAAGGGGAAATATGGGAACGCGAAATAACACGAAACAGGCTTGTGAACTATATGAATATTCATTTATTACGCTTTTGTTAAACATTAATTATAACGTTGAAGAACATACCTAAAACTCAGCGCGCGACGACAAGATTTCAATACGGGAGCGGATTCCGCGGGTGCGGGTGAATACTCAACGCTAAGGAGTGGGATGGGGAACGTACGCGGTGCGTGCCGTCTTATTAGCAGGGCCGTTGAGCGACCGTACGATCATGGCTCGCTTACTCTCGGGGACGTGCTCTCAGAGACTATGTCGCTCACACATAGTAATGCAGATGGTACTTACCGGGACGACGCTCCGCTGTTGCTTCCTCTCGTTCCGGGCGGTTCTCTGCCTCGTCCTTCCTTCGTTCCTTCTTTCTCTTACTCGACCTCCTCTTATTCAGATCGCTATAGCTTCTTTCCTTTCTTCCTTCTTTTCGCTTTCTTGCTCACTCGTACGGGCGATCGCACCGCGATCGGGTGGCTACGGAATATTCAGGTGACTAAATATCTAAACAATCCGAATCACCGGGAAGCTGGTGATCACCGCCGGGAAATAGTGCTGGAGATAGAGGTGGTAATTTGGATGGTACTCTTCCCCGATTCTTCGTGCTCTTCCTTCGGTATCTGGGCGGTGAAGAAGTTCTTCTCCTCGTGCTTCCTCCTTCTTCGCGACGGTCGCGCACTCTCGCGGCTCGCGCTTCGCGCGATTTCGCTGTCATACGCGAACACTCGGTTTTCACCGAGAACCGGCAAATTTAGCCGGTTACAAACTCCCCCTTCCAAACCGACGTGTGAGGCTTATCTGATCATATTTCTGCGCCGGTTCTTACGGTGAAGTTCTTGGTGGGAATGGGGATAGGAACTTAGGTATGGTAAGTGTCATTTGGGGATCGGAATAAGTGTCATTTAGCAAAAGAACATCATACGCGCCATTTATATGTTTTCGGGCTTCTAGCCGTGGCAAAAAGAAAGTCAGATGCGCCATTGATATGTTTAATCGGCTGAGGGTAAACGAACAAAAATGGATAGTAACCTTACATCTACGAGTTTAATCTATATACTGAAAACTACTTCTAACATCTAGAGAAAATAAAATTACATCTACATGTTTACCCTATGTGTTATAAACTAGTCCTAACGTCTAAAGAAAATAATTGAAAAATCGCCATTCGTTAAGAAAAGAGTCGAAAAAAATTGCTATTTGTGTCTATTATAAACTAGTGGAAAAAAAGAAATCGCCATTTGTATATAAAAGAAAAGAATTAAAAAAAATAAATCGCCATTTGTATATAACCTATAACTTCTATACTATAATCTAGTCCTAACGTCTATAAAAAATAATTGAAAAGTCGCCATTTGTACATATTTTATAAACTAGTCCTAACGTCTAAAGAAAATAATTGAAAAGTCGTCATTTATACGGCCTTATTTCTAGTTGTACGAACTACGCTAACTTAACTAACCTACGTCTTTACACAGGTGATCTTTGTCAACTTATGACTAATACATTTTGTTTGGTGTGGGGCTCGAATTGTCTGCCCTCTATGAAAGTGTCTTCTTCGTACTGGTATTCTTCTGGAGCAATTCGCGCTGAGCTGGTTCATGTTACGATGTAGTTGGCTGAAAATGAGGTTGGTATCTTTAGTGTAGCCTCTGAGCTGTCGGTGGGCAGCGTTGGGCGACCCGGCAAGTAGCGTTCTGTTTGTGTTTTCTAGTGCTACTACTCGTCCGCCAACCTTGCGCCATCGTCGTATTGCCGCGCTCGCGTGTACTCAATTTTCCTACTCATCGCGGTTTCCCGTAAGATGACCTACTTCGTCGCGATTGTGATGCCTGAATGATGTACTATATTACTGGTATTGCGGTATAAGGGGCATGAAGGGGTAGCTGCGGTATATGCTGGACTAGGGGGCTGAACGGTATTAAGGGCCATCTACTTTGTTAAATATGCCGACCCACCCGGCATGATGATCGTAACCGACTGTGCGTGCTGGCCGAACACTCCTGCAACTTCCTGCAGGGTCTGACGCACAGTCTCTTGCGCTTTGACTGGCGCGGATGTCGACTGCTCTGGTGTGTTTTTCGACTCAGTCTGTTCACGCGCCTTATCTTCCTCTGACACGGTAATGGACGTCTGCCGCGTCGTCTTCTCCCGTTCACGTGGCGACTGTTCTAGGCTGTCCCCTACCCCTCGCCCTTCCAACACGAGGCGGCAGCGGGCGGTATCACGGGACAGAAAGTACATGTAAGTACATCTTTCGTCCTACGGCCACAGCGGTAGCACAACTTGCTGCTTTGCGGTTTTGGGCAGCTGGAATACCTGTGCCAGAGTACCGAAACACATTCTTTCGCGGTAACGGTGTAGTTGATCTCCGCCTTAGTCAAGGCCCTGCTCGCGTAAACGATGGGGTGCTCTTCTTTATCCGTGTCTTGACTAAGCACGGCACCGAGGGCGTAGTTACTAGCATCGATTTGAAGTATATAGAACTGTATGGGGCGTGCTAACTCGGGTGCTTGCGTTAGCAAGATACGCAGTTGGTTAAATGCGTCTTCCTGGGGTTTATCCCAGTGCCACCTCACGTTTTTTCGTAGAAGCTTACTGAGTGGCGCTTTTACGTCCGCTAATGATTTTATAAAGCGGGCATACTACCCTACCATGCCGAGAAAAGTTCTCAGCTGTTTGTCGGTGCCAGATATTCCGTGACGAGCTTTAGCTTGTCGAGGTCCGTATGCAATATGTCTTTGTCTACGATATAGTCCAGATAACGTACTTCCGGGCAGCAGAACTCAGACTTATCCTTGTTGATTCGGAGCCCGACCCGCTTCTAATTGCTGAGTGTGCTGCTCGAACGTGTCAGTGGCGATAATAATATCGTCCATGTAGACAAAGACGCTCGGTTGCCATTGCGGTCCGAACACGACATCTATGCTGCGTTGGAAATTAACGGGGGCGTTGGTCAGTCCATATGGGATTCGGGTGTACTGAAACAGCCCTTTCTGTGGGACTGCGAAGGCAGTTATCTCCTTGCTATCGTCATCTAGAGGAATCTGGTATACGCCTGGCTCAAGTCTATCTTAGAGAGATAACGAGCGTCACGCAGATTTCCAATAGGACGTCCATCTGAGGAAGAGGATATGCATCCTTCTTCGTCACCTGGTTCACTGTCCTGTAGTCAATACAGAATCGGATCTTGCCGTCCTTCTTCGGCACGATCACCGGACAAGTGCTCCACGAACTCTCCGAAGGTTTGATGATCCCTTCGGCGAGGAGTCTGTCGACTTCTACGTGGGCCTGCCTTAGTAGTTTATCCGGAATACGGCGGAGGTGCTGTTTAATTAGTCGATAGCCTTGCACATCTATGTGATGAGGGGGCACCTGTGCAAGCTTTAGGACCCCTGGCAGTAATTGCTTGGATTTCATTGTTTGAGCGCGTAACAAAATATCACACTATATTTCTAGGCGTCTGCCAGGTCGCCTCGGCGAAACTAATCGTCATCTGTAACCGGATTAAGATATCCATCCCAAGGATGATATCGTACGTCAGGGATGTCGACACTCTGAAGTGCGCTGAAATCTGCTGGTCATCTATTTTTAAAAGGAAGTCTACTTGTCCGTCGTTGGAGCAGATTTGCCTATCTGGCAGCTGCATGAAGGACACTATCGGTATGATGTCTGATTTTATGATGCGTGCTGGTCGCGGTCCGATGTATGACTTGCGCGCCCCGGAGTCTATCAGCGCCGGAAATATCTTGCCTGATAGTTCTATATTCAGGAAGAATCGGTTTTCGTCTTCCTGAATTGGGCCTGCGTTTTACGACTCAGTAACATCCGTGGCCACTATAGTCACACATTTTATGACTTTTTCGTTGATTGATCTGGGAGTCTCCTTGTATGAGGTAATGAGATCGACTCCATTAACCCTTTCCCCTACGTATTTCCCTGGTTGTTCTTGTTTGGTCCGCAACGTGGACATTTCATCGTGGTAACGCCATCTTCACCCCAATTGTAGCAAAAGATACGTTTCCTTTCGGGGCATCTATCTGCCCAATACCCTGGTCTATTACACGTTCAGCACGGTCGATTGTCTTTCGCTGGATATCCTCGTTCTTCGCGAGGTCGTGGTGACTCGCGCCGCGTCCTGACCTGGTTCGTATATCGGTCGTTACGGTCCCTGCTAGGCGACCGGGGATAACATCTCGGTTCGTCGTTCCCTCGAGCTGAACGATAATCGCGGGAGGGGCTAGTAGTGGTATAGGTTCTATTTCGTGGGGATGGACTCCTAGGTCTATATCGAGGTTCGTGTGTTGGTCTGGATTGAGGCTGGGGGGGGAGGGTTTGCTGATCGATATCTGGGCGAGGGTCTTCGTTTTCGCGAATCGTCTGACTTCCGTCCTTATTTCGTGGTGTTGGCACGGGGCTCGTGGCAACTACTTTTCTGGACGTCAGTATTGATGTAGATCGTTCTGATATCGGAACTCGTTTTGGCTGATCCTCGTCTAGGGCCGGTCCTCTTGATCGTCTGATCGTTCTTCCAGACGAGGGGCATGCTGCGCTGCTCACCAGGCAGTTCTCTGCGGCTGATGGCTCCTTGTAGCGACGAGTCGGCTCTCTTTTTAGCTCGATTTGTTGTCCTAATACTTGTAACTCGTCTATGGTCTTGAAGCCTTTTCCGTCGATTTTATCGAGGAACGTAGGCTGTAGATTCCTATAAACCCTATCTAGTTGTACTTATGTGTACCATACCGGTGATAATGCTGGCGACACTTTACCTAGTAGCGCTCGCATGCATATCAGGTATGATCAGATCGATTCGTTAGGACCTTGTGTCCTCTCTCGCAGTTCCTCTTCTAACCCCAACGTATAATCGATCGGTATGAACTGCTCACGAAGCGCCGTCTTCAGGTGCTCTAACGAGTGCCACACCTTGTATATCGGTCTCGCCCAGGTGCGATCAGATCCGTATAAGATACCGCGTATCGTCTTTAATATGTCTTCTGCTGGTATATTGAGACTTTCGCAGGTCTCCTCTAATCTCTCTATGAATTCCTCCACATCCTCTTGCGGCGTTCCGGAATATTTTATATTCCACTGTCTTAATAGTTGTCCTGTTCGTGTCTCCTTGAGATACGAGCTGTCATATAATCTGTTTTGTTGACAGCTAGGCGGATGAGGAATTTCATTCGTTGGGTTGGTGATGGTGTTACTGGGTCTTCTGCTGGGGCGTTATTTGGATTTTGTTGCACGTGCTGCATATTTGCAGCATACTGTCTCAATCAAGCATTATGGGGATCGTTCCATGGTCCTGGCAGATTATATCAGGGGTTTATCATAGATGCGGACAGTTTCTCTGCGCCGTGCAGGTTTGTGCTATGGGCCGGTGGTGATGGCCATGCGCCCATATTATAACCTCCAAATGGGGTGTTGTTTGGAAAACACCATGGTGGTGTTGTCGTGTTTGTTTGATGTTGTGGGCTCTGCTGAGCGATAGTATTCCGTGTTTCTATATCAACAACTGCTGCTTTCTTAGTTTTTATGTCTCTCTACTGAGTTCAGCTCTGTGGAATTTAGTACCTCCGATATCTCAGAAATATCCGGATGAACCTCGTCGTTCATCTCGTTCCAGTCAGCAACGCTTTTTCCTAAAACTCTTCTTAATTCAAATCTAACGAGTCTATGCCAGAGGGCATCGACGTTATCTTTACTGTTAATATTAATTTGCTCGCTTCTTGTATTAGTTTTTCTAGCGGCATTTCTATGAAGAGGCTATGCAGCCTTCTTTCTTCGTTGGCCAGTGCCTGACTCGTCGATGGTTTCGCTTCCATCTTACTCGAGTATGCTTGTTCCGACAAAAAAGAAATTTTATATTACTTCGGTATAGTTTATGTAATTATATATATATATATATATATATATATATATATATATATATTCTATATATAATTGTTTGTGTAACTATAAACTAAAATCCTTTCTTTTTTTCTTATTGCTGTATTCGTAGATACACTCGTCTATTTTAAAATTGTATAGGTTCGATGAAAATATCTACCTATATTTCGATTTATTTTTGCTTATAATTATCAGTCTTCTCTTTTTTTATATAGATATATATTAGCTAGCTTATCCAATTAAAATTAAGAATTTTTAAATTATTAGCTTATTTTGCTAAAATAACGTATTGTTATTTTTTTTCAAACTTACCTTATTGTACTTATTTTTGTCTTTTTATTTTTAAACTCCTTCCATCATTAGTGTTGAGTCAGGTAAGTATTTACTAAAAAAAATTCCTCTCTCTTTTTTCTATTGAATATTATTGTAAATTATTTAGTAGTACTTATTAATTAGCGGTACTATTATATTTAATATCTAGGTACTGGTATAGTGGAAGATTGTATAAATTGTTAACTACTTATTGATGATGAAAGAAAATAATTATTTTTAGTACTCTGAAGCGATAGAGGAAAAAAAATATACTTGAAAAATTTTCAAACAAACGTTTAACTTGAAATAATTTTAATTCAGCATCTCTTCTATGTTTCTTCAAAATCAGAGAGAATTTTCCAAAAAATTTTTTTTTTTTATTATTTATGCAAAAAAATTATTTATATATTATTTATTAATTGTTTGTTGTTAAATAAATGAGTTTAATATCCTCGTTGGCATTTTGACTGTTATTTCAGATGTGAACTCTATTATCGACTTCGTTTTTTTTCAAGTGATCTGTGATTTATTTATTTATTTATTTATAAATTTATTTTTATTAATTATTTTTTTTATTTGTATTTTCTCTGATCTTTATTGCTTTTACGTTACCTGTTTCAATAACTTCCTAGCATTTATATCTTGGTGCTGATTATTTATTATTAATTATTAAATTATTTATTATCTATTATTAACTAATTATTTATTTAATGATATTAGCTTAGCTATTATGTTGAACAAGATGTAGTGTTACTCGTTGGCAGAAAAACTAAAAGTTTGATTGGTTTTTCTTGTTTATATATTGAACAAAACTTTGTTTATATTAATAGCTAATTTATTTATATTGTTCTGATTATTAAATAGTTGTTATCCTACTTTTAAGTTCTCTATATATCTCTTCTATGGCCTCATACTGTTAGAATTTTCCAATAATGTGTAACCGTTGCGACGAGACAACCGTCTCGCGTAAATATTATATATTCTAGATAAGTCGCAAGTGGCGAGGCGCAGTGAAGGGGGAGCGCCGAAGGCTTCGTGGCGCGGCGCGGCGCGGGGATAAAGCGCCGGTAGCGGCGAAGATGAGCGAGCGCTCTCGGGCCGCAGGCAGCTCGAAGAGTAGCGGCGACCGAGAATTCGTGAATCAATTCGCGAATTCTCGCGAGCGGCGACGGCGCTGCCTAGTACTAAGGAGTGGTACAGTGCGGTAATGGGAGAGCGAGCGCTCTCTCCCAATTCTCAAATAGAGCCGCACTGACTGCGAAAATTCAGTGTGCCAGCAACCTCGAAACTGGCTATTCGAGGGGACCTGTCGTCGCCGCGATAGCGATCCCGCACACTCAGGGCGGGACGCGACCACGTAGAATAGAAAATAAATAAAATTTGCAATTACGCTCACGCGGAGCGTTAATTTTAAGCTAAAAATAATTGTTAAATTTCTGCTTCATAAAATAAATATATTTTATAATTTTATTTGTTACAGCGGATAATCGCGCGACTAAACAAGTCGATAGCAGCGGCTAAATTGTCAGATGCCGAGATAAAATAGTTTATTAGTTTTTTATATTTTGTTAAATAAATTTTCTTACTCTTAAATAAATAGAAATTTATTTAGATCTTACTATCCAGCAACGAAAAGAAGAAAAAATATATACAAATAAATCAAATAAAATCCAATTCGAACTCTGGCGGGTTGAGAGTTGGAGTGAGAATTGGATTTCGCGGTTCGGTGTGTATTAGAACAAACTTGGTGGCGGGTTGAGCGTAGCGTCAACGGCCTAGGCGTGTTGAGCGTAGGCCAAAGTGTAGTACGCACCGTAAAAAATTTATAAATAAATTATCTTGCACAAGCGAACCTAGTGGCGCGTTGAGCGACTAGGGGGCGAGGCGGGTTGAGCCGGATCCTCTCGTTTATGCAAGTTAAAACGAATAGAACATAGCCTTTGGTGGGGTGAAAAGAACCCGATGGCGTGCTGAGCGATCGGGGCCGAGGCGCGTTGAACCGGAGCACGAACTAGCTCTCACCAAAGTGCTTATGTTACAGCGTATTTTATTTTCATTCACCTCTATGTATATGAAAACTTACCACATGAGTTCTGAATTTTCCAATATTGTTTATTTATGCAGCTATTGATTTATTTACAGAGAGAAATTTTATAAATGACTTACCATCTATTTTTGTTGTAGTCGTTTAAGTGTTATGCTAAAGAAAGAAATTCAATATTCAAGTTGTAATGATCAGAAATGTGTTTATTCACCTATTTATTTATTTATTATTCTTATCTGTCACAAATTTATTGGACTTATTTATTACCTGATATTTTTACCAACTTTCGATCATTATTTTTATTTTAAATGTTTGATTTTGTAATAAAATATATTTTAAAACGTACAAGTTCTGTTTGTGACAGCTATTCTGGTCCCATACTGTGCAATTGTTGATAATCCATCAATTATTTATTAGTTTTCAACTTCTCATTGTCTTTGTCAGAATACTTATATAAAAATACTTTTCGATGAAAGGAGGAGTACCTAAAATCTGTTCTGGCTGGTATTACACTATAATGCACTGAGACCCTCGTATGGTGCCAAAATACTCTTAAAGTATTTTTACCAAAATTTTTAATTATTTATAAACAATTCCCAATTTTATTTCCACCATTGCTGTGGTCCATACGAGTCTTTTGCACTTTACTGGGATGGAAAATTTCTTCTCCTTCCCACACTATGTTTTCAATTTTCCACCTATATGTACTCTGCTGAACATATAGGTTGTACGTATACTGCCTTGTGTAGCAGACAGGTATTAACCTTTTTATATCTGTCACATTCACTGCACTTTCACTGGTTTTATTTTCACTCAGTATGCTGACAATTAGTTTATAAGGGCATATATTCACTGGACTTATGCTAGTTCTTTTTGAATTGTACAGGGGTAGTTGGCACTATATAAACACTGATAGATACTTACAACACATAAATTACATATACAACAAATAAATGTACCATGTATCGACTCTCTTAGTTACGATGATCACTCTATTGTTTCTCAAGCTGCCAATTAGTAAAGAGAATGTAAAGTTCAAGCAATAAGCTTGCCTGTCAAGCAATATACCCCTTGCTCGTCGAGGGCCTGTTTTTACTGACAGGTTCCTTCTATCGATAAATATACTTTATAGTCAGAATCCTTTTTATGAGTGCCTTCTTGATAATAGTTGCTCTGCTGAGTAACATACGTATCTCACAATTGAAAAATGTGCGATATTTTCCTTTTTATAGCACTCTCCTGAACATTCAAGGTGTTCTTATATAGCAGCTGTCAGTTCCTGCTGTTCACCTGATCACTGTTTACTATTAGAAAGGCATAATGCTTTCAATTTACTCTCTTTTTTTGTATGGGGGATGGCTCGAGAAAATGCAAAAGGGTATTTGCCATTAACTTCTAAAAGCTAGTGAGCTGGACAACAAGGGGAAAGGGCCATAAGTACATCATTCAGACATAACTGTTGATTCGAAATATAAATTTATATAAGGTTCAATAAAATATTGTATGATAATAAAAAAAGGTATATAATTAAAAAAATGTTATTCTAAATAATAATTAAATATATATAAATAAAATATATAATATGAACACATTAGTGTAAATGTTATAATAATAATGGAAAATAATATATAAACATGTACAAAATTTTATATATGGTACTACACATGCATGACATAGTATGATATACTAACATACACATAACAATACTACGGGAACCCGAGGAAGCTGATGTACATTACTTAGTTTATTTATTTATATCATATTTATTTTTCTTTTTTTTATTTATAATCAAATCATCGACAAGGGGAAAGCATTAAATTTGCGAAGGAGGAAATTCTGCATGTATTTGCTATATGCTACACGCGGTGGTGCTACTGCGCATTTTCTTGCGCGGGGAAAAAACTGCGGGGGACGGTGTATTACCTACATATATGTTTTCGCGTATTCTTTACCGCAGTCGCGCGGGGCGACACATATATTTCCGCGTGTATATGAACGCGGTCGCGCGGGGCGATACATATATTTCCGTGTGTGTTTCAACGCCGTCGCGCGGGGCATAACCGTTCGTAAGTCAGTTCAGCCGCGATATACCGTTTATGCCCGTGGACCACACTGCTTGGGCGCCATTTTATAACTGCGTACTTACGCACGGGTTACGTATTACTTACGTGCTCTTCAGGAGCGGCGTACCGGCTGCGCTGGACCTAGAAAGGGGAAATATGGGAATGCGAAATAACACGAAACAGGCTTGTGAACTATATGAAAATTCATTTATTACGCTTTTATTAAACAATAATTATAACGTTGAAGAACATACCTAAAACTCAGCGCGCGACGACAACGTTTCAATACGGGAGCGGATTCCGCGGGCGTGGGGGAATATCGAACGGTAAGGAGTGGGATGGGGAACGTACGCGGTGCGTGCCGCCTAACTAGCAGGGACGCGGAGTGGTCGTACGATCATGGCGCGCTTACTCTCGGGGACGCGCACTCTCTCACACATAGTAATGCAGACGGTACTTGCCGGGACGACACCCCGCTGTTGCTTCCTCTCGTTCCGGGTGGTTCTCTGTCTCGTCCTTCCTTCCTTCCTTCCTTCCTTCCTTCTTTTCGCTTTCATGCTCACTCGTACGGGCGATCGCGCCGAGATTGGGTGGCGACGGCATCTGCACGTGACTAAATATCTAAACAATCCGAATCACCGGGAAGCTAGTGATCACCGCTGGGAAATAATGCTGGAGATATAGGTGGTAATTTGGATGGCACTCTCTCCCGATTCTTCGTGCTCTTCCTTCGGTAGCTGGGCGGTAAAGAAGTTCTCCTCCTCGTACTTCCTCGTTCTTCGCGACGGTCGCGCGCGAACACTCGGTTTTCACCGAGAACCGGCAAATTTAGCCGGTTACAATATATATATATATATATATATATATATATATATATATATATATATATACAATGTAATTGTGCGCGTGCCCGCTTCGAGTATGAGGAAGGCAGACGCAACCTTGCAAAAAGAGTAGCCGGCTCGTCTGAGCCCTGATCAAATCGGCGCGGGAGAGGGGCGGTTCGCAAGGGGCGAACTATCGCATGCACAAGGAGCGGGAATAAGTATTGTAGAATGAATTGCGAAACAAATAAGGCAAAAGTCGTCTTTAATAACGATAGAATTATAAGTATGACAGACGGGAGGAATCGCAAGGCGCGGTGATAGAGAGAGAGCAAATAGAACGGGCTGCCACTTATAATTGGGGCACCTGTGTCGTCAAGGTCCGTTGGTGACGTGAAGGCGGCGGTGGCAGACAATCGCAGCGAGGCAGTAGCTCTTCCAGCCACCAAAGGAGGCGGTGTTTCCGCTAGTCAGTAGTGCCGCGATAGGGCGGTTGATCCGCACGGCAGATAGGCCAGATGGTAGACTCACGATGTACTTGCTGCACTTCTCCCTCTCTCGCTCTCTCATACTTATCTCTTCACCAGTACATCGGCCTGTAATATATCTACACATTCTATATATATAAACAACAAATAGTATATACATATATTTACATACAGATAAAAATTTCCTTCGATACGATTCGATCCCTGTTATTGCATTTATTGGTTCACTCTTCCCCTTGCTGGATAGTCGTCACTCACTCGATTGCTAGAACTAGAAAACCAACATCTAGAAAATCGTAAGAATGAAGTACCTACTCTTACCGCTGTGGGGTTGATGTCAAAGTTCTACTGCAGTCTCTAACCTGGCCCAGTTGGTACAGATATCTGTAAGATATCTAATTCCTGCATTTAGGAAGAACCATAAAAGACTTTCATAAAAGGTATCTAAATGGCCAAACTAAGGCATCTATTATAGCCAAACATTTAGTGGTTATTTCTAAATTACCATATTGTAGATAGCTTTAAGTTTACTGTAAGAAGGTACCGTTACGCTATCTTTTTCAGATAACTATTAGTTACTGTATAAGAGATTCCATTAATGTACCTTCTGGAAATTAACATTAGTTATCCTAAATAAGGTATCATTACTTTGCCTCTTTCAAATAAATTATAGTTACCTTAAAAAGTCGTTGTTACTTTACAATAATTAAGACGAATTATAGTTATCGACAAATATTAGGTATACAAATAAGTTTCCGGCATTTTGAAAAGATGGCGCCAGCGATAAGATAACATCGACATTGTCAACTGTAAAAAGTCGTATAGTATATTAGGTTGTCAAATATCTCCCTTCCGTCTTTTTGTCTTATGAATTTGGCGGCTATATACAAAGCGCTACAGAGCTCGTATCTGGCAATACTATACATCATTTAAAAGGTCTTGACATAACGTATAAAACGACGCTCTGCATGATTAGTTTGGATATTGCGTTCAAAAGTTACAGACGTGGAAACATGGAGTTCACTAACGTCGAAATTCGTGCTATTTTAAAGTTTTTCTTCGTCAAAACCTAATCTGAGAAAGGTTTGGTGAAATTAATGGTGTTTTGGGGGATGTCACGCTATCACTTCGAACCGCAAAGGAATGTTTTCGACGATTCAAAGCCGGTGAAAACGACACCATGGATAAGTAGAATAGCGTTTACTGCTGCAGGCTTTCGAAGATTTATTCGAGAACTATCGAATTCATAGGATATGAACTAGGTTCGTAATCCGATCAGTGCGGGAGATCACCGCGGAACTTTGACATCGACGGCGGACTCCATTGCTGCAAAGATAGCTGTCGATAGCGGGTTTTGCGTAGTTATCTGGAGGGTTTGAGTTGGTCGTGAGGCTCTCGCCCCGTTCTCCTGAAAGAGAACGGGAGCGTCTACCGAAATTTCAGACTTTCGAAGATCAGGCTCTCGTCCCGTTCTCGGGTTAATTATGATTCTGATCATTATCCATAAATAACGGATAGTTAATAAGTAATGGGTTAGTACCTGGACCTTATATAAGGTTTCAGATTTATTTTAGGAATAGGTCGAAACGGGGGCGCTGACTCAAGCGACATTTGGTTGGGACGATCCAAGGGAGTGTGGCGGGTGAATCTCGTGGAAACTGACCGGAGTTACTGCCCGGAGAGCTTCCTAGAGTACGGGGCATATTGTTAAAATTTATTAAAATTTACGAAATACTGTAATGTACCTTTAAGGTGGAAATAAGACGTCTGTCATATACCTAAGACGGTGGTACAGAAGTACCTGGCTCAACAAATAAAACTCAAAAATTTTGGAAAAAAATATATTTATTTTTCAACATAATCTCCTTTCAGCTCTATACACGTTTTCCAGCGATGTTCAATAAGTTCGATACCCTTTTTATAATCAGAATTGTCAAGCTCCTCATAATAGACATTAATTGCCGACATCGCCTCTTGATTGTTGGAAAATCTTTGACCAGCGAGGCATTTTATCAAGTATTGAAACAGAAAATAATAAAAAGGGTGCATGAGGTAGCAATTCAAACTTTAATTCATTAATTTTGGCGATTGCAATAACTAATGTATGAGCTCGAGCATTTTTCTTGATGTTGCAAACTTTGCAATAAGTTTGCATAATATTCGCCGTATATATTTTTCCTTTTTCAAGATAGTCAATAAAAATTATCCCACACGCATCCCAAAAACCCGAGGCCATAACCTTGCCTGCAAATGGAACGGTCTTTGCCTTCTTTGGAGCCGGTTCTCCTTTTTGAGTCCATTATTTTGAGTGTTCTTTTGTTTTGGATGTGAAGTGCTGAATCCATATTTCATTTATAGTTATGAAACGACACAACAATTCAGCTTTATTTTTGCGCAACATTGATAAACACTCAATTGAAACATCTTGACGACGCTGTTTCTGTTCCATTGTGAGCAAACGCGGCACTTATCTTGTACACAGCTTTGTCATCTCCAAATTTTCAGTTAATATACGATATACCGCACTTTTTGAAATGCTTACCATATCTGCTACCTCGCACACTTTCAGTCGACGATCATCTAGTACCGGTTTGTGGATTTCCTTCAACATTTCTGGAGTCGTCACCTCATTTGATCGACCACTACAATGCTCGTCTTGGCAGCTTGTACGGCCTCGTTTAAACTTTGCTACCCAATATTTTACTGTTCCAAATGAAGGAGCAGTCTCACCCATAGTAAAGTCTAGTTCAGCTTTTATATTGGTTGGGCTGAGGCCTTACAAATAAAAGAAAACGTTCACTATTGATGGCTGTCAAATAAATACTAAACATCATGGCGTCTTCAAACTTGAGGCAAGCTTTAGAGATTGTGTACTTTCTAATACAGTGGTATTTTTGAGCAACTACCGTCACCTCTAGGTCAGGCTATGTACTTCTGGGACCGCCCTCGTATAAGGGTCGAACCTTTCGTAAATGGCATCGGCAATCTCTCCTTATTATCTCTGGTATAAGGCGGCTTTTAAGATATCGTTTAAGTGCACTATATCTGTTCGAAGTTAACTTTAAATAGACTTATAGGTATTTCTATGCTAACTGGGTGGGCATCGGTGATCTCCCTTATTGTCTTTGCTATTATCTCTGGTAGAAGATGGGATATATTATATAGATACAGTAATCATGAAAAAACATTTAAATTTGGAAGTTCTTTTAAGAAAGCGGAATCATTGCCCAAAAGACAGAATTTTAAAAAATTCAGATGATGCCTCCAATTTTTTTTTTCTAAATGAAGATCAAAATACATCTATTTATAAGGAACATGATGTAACCAGTATTAAAATGCAAGATAATGTGGTGGAAAAAAATTCAGTTAGTACTTTGTCTAAGACAACTATTAATACCAGTTGGCTACCTTATAAATGGAAACAGCAATTAGAAAATATTCGGCTAATGCGTCAATCTTGTACAGCTCCAGTTGATAAAATGGGATGTCATAAGTGTGTAGAGGTGTCATCCAGAGATCAGATATTTCGTTTTCAATTACTAATTTCACTAATGCTCAGCAGTCAAACTAGAGATCAAATTACTTTTCAAGCTATGGAAAATTTAAAAGCATTCAGTTGTACGCCAACAGTAATTATTTCACTTTCTGACGAAGAACTTGGAAAATTAATATATCCAGTCAGTTTTTGGAAGGTATTAATAGTTATTTTCGTTCACTGTAATAAAAAATTTATTAAGAATATTGAACATACATTAATATAGTTTTACAGTTCATGTAATATTGTAATATATTTAGGTATTCATTCATTTTTTATTTATATATTTTATTTATAAATATAAACAGAAGTTTATTGTAATATTTAGAATACAATATTAAATATAACGTATGAAACCAGGAAAGGCAACAATACAAAGAGATGGTATAACTTTTATATATTGTTTACATTTTCATTATAACATAAATAGTAGCACTAAATTCAAACATTGAGAAATTAAAAAATATAAGTTTAAAATATTGGTTGTGTATTTTATATACATTTATCATAATTCAAGGAATAATGATCTTATAATTGATCGAATTCTATACTATAATTATTGGCCAGATACAGCAGTTTGCAAGAAAACTGAAGGATAAATCAGTTTTAAGGAATAAACATTTGACCCTTCAATTAATTCAACAGAATTTTTATTGAATTTTAATTCGGCATTTTTAATTTTGCATTATTTGGAAGTCGTTATAATTAAATTTTATAATTAAATGTTTCTTTGTATTAAATATAGAAATAAAAAAATTACTTATTGTAGAATAGCTATTATGTTTTCTTCTGATTAATTAGTGAAGTTATTTTTGATGAGTTAAGTTATTTTTGCTATTTTTCCGTTGTAGATATTATATTAGGTATTATACAGGAAAATATTTTTAATAAAAGCGTTGAATCTTCTATGAATAAAAATTAGTATTTTATTATATGAGAAAGAAATGATTTGTTTCAATGTTCTCTAAAGCATAGTGATCGTCCGCTGCGTCAATCAATCTGGATGTGGCAACGCCACGCAACGAAACTTTGTAAAAATGTTAAAAAATTCATAAAAACCAGGTTTTATGAAATAATTTTGAGTTTAGAAAAAAATTGTTCAAACAAAAATTGTGGATCCCATTGAAATAAATTTTTTATGTTCTATCCATTTTTGCTCTAAATCTCATAATTTCAGAGAAAAACACAATTAATTATGACAGTTTCGAGCTGCTATCGACCCAAATCATAGTCGATACGTCAGGGACCTACCTCATTATATACAAAGTAGGTTTATTAGGGCGTATTCGTCGGGAGCAGGAATGGAATTTTCTTGAAGAAATTTACATATGGTTTACATATGGTAATACTATAATTTTATTATTATTCCCCTTGTTTTCCATATGATGTTCTGTAGTATTATTATGAATCTGATCCACTCTCTCTTCAATCATTTTATCCACAAAGTCTATTGGATAATCATTGTTAATGAATATCTGTTTAACTAATTTTAAATTATCTTTTCTAAAATCTCTGTGTGATAACTTGATTGCTCTGTTGATGACTCTTTTTACAGTACATATCTTGTTTCCGAATAGATGGCGTGAGTTAAAATTTAATAACCTACCTGATCATGTAGATTTTCTATATCAATTGAATTGTATCAGAGATGAACCGAGATTGCCAGAGACATAGGCGACGTTGATTCCGTGACAGCACCTGATTTTGCGACAGAATCACGAACAAGTCCGTCTGCAATCTCGACTATCGATAAATGTAGTGAACTGCTGAAAAATGTCCGAATAGCTATTCCGACATTTAATACATAATATAATTAAGGCATCACAGTAAAGAAGGAGAAACAGCGGGCGCGTGTACAGGCTGCTGTTCAAGGGAGGGGCAAGGTGGCAGGCCGACACGATGCCGAAGAGGGGAAGTAGGGGATGCGAAATACCGAGCGAAAGAGAAAATAACTGCACATCTATACATTTATATATATATATATATATATATATATATATATATATATATATATATATATATATAAGAAATGCGCGACTAATTTTTTTCTCTATTTTGGCAAGTTCGGACCGAAAATCCATTCTCTATCTCTCTCTCTCTCTCTCTCTCTCTCTCTCTCTCAACTGCTCTTATGTATGATTGGTATATGTCAAATATGATTATACTTATAGCATGCTTCAAAAATATGAAAAGCAATCAAATAATTTTTGAAAATCGTTTTGAAAAAAGTTTAGTCTACAAATTAGCATATATTTCTAGAGCTATTCAATTTATAAATACAAATACATTTCTGATAATAGTCATTATTATTATCTGATGTTAAGTTAATTTTATCAAAGCCATTTTGTAGCAATATAATTGTTTTTGTTAAGCAGAAAAAATTACGAATTAAATATAATACATTAAATATTTTAAGTATGAAAGAAGATAAAACAAACTAATCCGCTCAAAATATATAAATATACAATTAATACAACCTTCTAATATACATTTTTTTAGTTCTAAATATTTGCAAAACAGAAGATATTTAATTATACACTCAAACAAAGAACGCGTTCAATTAATTCTGTTTCTGTTAAGGTGTTCTTATGTTCTTAAGCATAATAAGCATTATTCCAGACACCTAATTTCTTTTTATAATTTTCAATTAATAATGAAATTGATCGATTGTTACGTTTACTTTCTCTACAGATTTTCTTTAATGTAAAATTTAATCCTTTTAAATACATACTTTTTAAATTAAACAAATGGTTTATACATATACCATTAGTAGACCATTTATTGAAACTAAAAAATTTTTATATTTAAAATACTGACATGTTTATTTAAATACAGTAAATATTTTTGATGTATGAAAATTAAAAATTTGTTTTAAGATATTCGGTTCTTAATTTGAACAATATTTATTTGCTTTAAAGAAATATTTAAAAAAAATATTTTTAATTTTGAATAATTGAAACAAAATATAAAATTGAACTGTAGTATCTTAACTTATTAAACCATCATTTTCGTAATCTACAACTATGTAAACGTATGATATATGTTATATTGCAATAAAGAATAATTATATTTACATTTTTTCTTATGCATTATATAATATATATAAATATACACATAATATTATATTAGTATTGTAGGCAGCGCAACTTAATTTGAAACGCAAAATCTCAGCCGTTCAAACTTTACATATATAATTATAAAGGTTCAGAATCTTATTATAAAGGTAGCAACCGGTAGAGACATACGTTAATTGCGATGAAAACCCTGGATACACCTGGCGAAAAAATTTTGGAAACATTTTTATTTTTCACTAACCAAATATGAAAATTAATGATATGCTTATGAAATATAATTTAATGATTTTAAGAAAATGAAATTGATTTAGCCACTTCAATAAATTCTATTTAGACAATTTATAATATTTTTTTAAATTAAAAATATCGTTTCAACTAAATATACATTTAAATATATATTTTTCATAATGAAAAGCAGTTGTTTATATTAAACCAATTCTTCGTTTTTTGAATTCGAAGAAATGTATTTATTTAAAATTATCAAATTTTGTTTTAGTATACTTCAATTTACAAAAAGTATTTCAAACAAAAGTTGTAGATCTTATCAAAATACATATTTGTACTATGAGCTGATTTTCTACAAACAGCATTTCTCAAGAAAAATGTATTCGAATGTATCTATATTTCAAATAATTTAATTGTACTTTTGTCGACTGCTTATATACAAATTAATAAATATCTTTTCATTGGTCTTACAGTCCAATCAAACCAATCGAAAACAATACACAACAACATCAACACACATCTACATTAACATTAATACATCAATACACAAAAATATGTAACGTTCCTGTCCCCCTCGGGATAGCCTACGCGGTATTTTCCCAGGGTAGTTTGAGAGGGGAGGAAGTATTTCGGGATCGGACGGCGGATCGGGAAAATAATTGTACAAGAACACAGTATATTTTTAAGAACAATAACAATGGATTTATTCGATTAATCTTGGCGAACTGTTCTATTTACAAGGTTCTGAAACAAATAAATAAGTAACACAAAATAATTAATAAACGACAATTGACAACTAGATTTATATATAATTACTTATACTAAGTTCGTGTTATTTTTCGCGATGCGTATATTATCCGGCGCTATTTACCGCACGGATACCTCGTGTTATTTTCCACGCGGGAAATTTCGGAGAGTAAGGGAATGTAAAGGATAAGCAAACGGCTGGTCTTTTGACGAGCGCCTCGCAACAGAGATCAAACTAATAGTTTCGGACAGGATTTTCAAGCAGGAATTTATTGAGCTCTGGATGAGTTTTTAGCTCCGGGGAGAGTTCGTGTGAATCAACTTCGGGGCAGTTGGTTCACCGGGCGAACTTTCGATTTTGCCTTTTGCAGGTCCTTTTATAGCAAAATAATCGTATAATTCCGTCGCCGCTCGTTTAATTTCAGATGAGGCGCCGAATTATAATAATTATATTAATAATAATAATAATAATAAATAACACTACTATTTAATAATAATTATAACAATTATTATTTACAATTTGTTGTTTGTATTTGCAGCCGGTGTGCTGCGCAGAGTGATTGTATACACGTATAATAGTGTATACATGCTTATATATATGCATATATATATATATATATATATATATATATATATATATATATATTAAGTACATTTAGTAATGTTATTAAATTAATTTAATTAAATACAGCGGTTGAATTTGTTTTAGAACACCCGTTGTATATACTGGAATGCGCGCGTTCGCCTATCGCAATATTCGCTGCTGGCGCGCGCTGTTCGGTGAGAGCGTACAGTAGTGTGTGTGCCGCGTGTACTAGAGGGGATAGCGGCCGCCGGCCTAATACACTTGACGCGGCTCTCTCTTGCCGCGCGCAATGTATCCCCTCTACCGTATGCTTATAGTATTAGTATTAGAGAGATATATGTTATTATATATATTATGCTTATATTATTAGTAGTAGTGAGAGAGACTAGGTATTGCGTTCTCTGTCTGCTGTTCGGTTTTCGGCAGTTGCGTCAACCACCTTCTCCAGTAGTCGTCGCGACCTTTGCCCGTTTTCGGTATGTTTACCGCGTGATATTTTATATAATATGTACTAGTTTTATTTTAATTTCTTATTTATGGCTTAAGTATAAATTATTTAATCTAATATTCACGGTGGTGTTATACATCTAATTTCATAGATGTATATGGAGTACATCCACGAAAATAGATGTACTAGTAGCTTGAACAATAAATTTCGTTTCTTTTTGTGTGTGCGCGGTATAATTGTGTAGTGAGTTTACGTGTCGATTGTATTGAATTTGCGCGGCCATGTTTTTGGCCGTCGCAAATAATAAAAACAAAAATAAAAATTAAAAATTATATTAAAAATAGTCAGACTGACCTTATTTACAATCACCCCCGTAGGCTAATCTGAAAATAAAATATTAGCTCAAAAAATTTTTGTTAGTAAAGTGCAGTCTGACTGTCCCCAACAGATACTAAACTAAACCTTATATTCTAATCTATATATACTCCATCCGCACTACCAAATTTACTAAATGAAATCTAAATTCCCCCTTTACACAAATTGTTCAAAACTATATTTTATGTATCTCTATTTCGTATAAACGTAGAATTTTTTTGGGGATCCCGAAACGGAAATGTTGAACTTTTCTCCAAAAATATATAGTTTATATCGAATAATTATATACAAAAAAAATATGTATTTTAATGAGCTCTATGATTTTAGTTTTAAATGTTAAACTTTTTCATTTTCTAAGATAAATTCAGAAAACCATGATTTTTATGGAGTTTTCATCGATTTGGAAATACATATTTAACTTTGATCTAAGGTTATTATGATATTAAGAATTCGCGCTCCAAAAAATATAAGTATGCAAATTTTCAAGAAAATAGTGACAGGACTTATTCAATACAGTCACACCACTGTCGATGCTTCAGAGGGACCCCAAGATTAAATTTTTGATTATTTTTTGAAGAATATTCTCAGAGGATGAAATTATCTATACGAATCTAGATTTATAGATAGAGAATTGTTTACATAGATATTATTTAACTGCTTAATAAATTGGTTACATTACTATTTTGAGTATATATATATATATATATATATATATATATATATATATATATATATATATAAAGTTATTACAGTATAATACATTTCGATGGTTTTACGATGAATTTAAAGAAAAATATTTTTTAATAGTGCATACTTGCAGTATGATCGCTGCGATGTAAATTTCGCGAAGATTTTTTGATAATTTAGCCTTGCTCCAAGGCTATTGCGATCATCGGTAGTCTAAATGCGTGCTCGCAGCAAGATTGGTCCAATAAAAATTGCTTTGTGAGTCAATAACAGAGATCGTGAATGAACTTCCGAAAGACGAACATAATATATTAATTAAAGTACATAATAATTATACATCTCATTAAAATACATATTTTTTATTCTATTTAATTTGTCTCTACAAGCAATATTTCTCGAAAAAAATGTATACGAAGATACCTGCAATGAGTATATGCGCGGAACCGTTCACGGGACTCCGAAACGGAATAGTTTCCGAAACGGAACTTTGTCGAGAAATATTATTTGCACCGAAAACTGTATAGAACAAAAAATATGTATTTAAATGAGCTCTATGATTATGGTTTAAAAATTTCTTTGCAAGTGTTTTTATTTTCTTAAGAAAAATTGAACAAACCATGATCTTTATGGTTTTTGCATGGTTTTAGGAATGAATATTCAATTTCCGTCTAAAGCTGTTACGATATTCGTAATTAGTCCCGCAAAAATCATAAATATTAAGAAAAATAGTGTGGGGGAATTTTCTTGGAACTAAACTCAATACAACCACATCACTGACATCGTTTCAGCGAGCCTTAAAGCTTCATTATTTTTTCCTGCAGATATTTAATATATGTTACTATTATTATAGGTAAAATTATCTAGGCAATATATTTTTATACATTGGGTATTTTTTACATAAGTAAACTATAAACTTAAGCAGACTGTAATAAAGGGGATGGGCAAGGTGGCAGGCAGGCGCGATGCAGAAAAGGGGAAGTAGGGGAAGTGAAAGCCCGAGCGAAAGAGAAAAAAAACTGCCCGCATATACGTCTATATATATATATATATATATATATATATATATATATATAAGAAATGCGTGCACTAATCTTTTCTCTATTTCGGCAAGTTCAGATCGATTTCAACCGCCATGAACTATTCATTTCTCTCTCCCTCCCTCTCTCTCTTTCTCTCTCTCTCTCTCTCTTCACACACACACACACACACACACACACACACACACACACACACACACACACACACACACACACACACACACACACACACACACACACACACACACACACACACACACACACACACACACACACACACACACACACACACACACACACAAAAGCACGCAAGCACACCCAACACATCTCCCTCACTCATATTACAAAATTACAATACGTCATAATGAGTAAGGTCGAAGTTTGAGAATCAGAGTTTTAAGTAAAGAACAGGCATGTATAGATGTGTATATATATGTATATATATATATATATATATATATATATAGAGAGAGAGAGAGAGAGAGAGAGAGAGAGAGAGAGAGAGAGAGAATGGATTCGCGGTTGGAATGTCCGATCTTGCCGAAATAGAGGAAAGATTAGTGCACACATTTCTTATATGCATGCATTTTATATATATATATATATATACACACGTATCTACGCGCAGTTCTTTTCTTTGTCGCTCGGTCCTTCACTTCCCCTACTTCCCCTCTTCGGTATCGTGCCTGCCTAACACCTTACCCTTCCTCTTAATAGCAGTCTATACTCGCGCCCGCCGTTTGTCCTTCATTGCTTTAGATGTGTTATTTCTATTTTTTTCTATTCGGACATTTTTCAGCAGTGCGTTGCAATTACCGATAATCAACATTGCAGACGGACCTTGTTCGGGTACCTACCACTATAGGCTGTGGCGCCAATTTTGGAACCATTGATTTACATGGGCCCTGGTAATCTCGATTCATCTCTGATTGTAGTCTGTTATTACTAACTCTAATAACATTTAAGTCCAAAAGAATTAATTTATTGTTCAATTCTATTTCTTTTGTTTATTTAATTCTATCATGGATGGAATTAAAAACACCCAATTTCGTCTACATACCTTTCTGGTACAATTGTAAGGATATCATCATTATATCTTTTATAAATAATTGATGCAAAACTTAACTTATTTCATGCAATATTTTTTAATTTTCCTATTACCAAATTAGAAATGATCCGTGATAAAAAAATTGACGTAGTTTATAAAATTTTAACATGTGTTTGTAATTTTTTTCGTAAAAAACACGTTTTTGGGCGGCTGTGACAAGGGGGTGGGGATTGATGACTAAATATTTGATAAAAGATTCTCTGTTACGTCTTAAAATATAATAAATTTAAAAAAAAGGTTTTTAAGAATGAAAACAATTCTACTATTTTTAGAGAGATGCCCTTTCGCCAGCTAGATTAGGAGAAATGCATAGGATGGGACGTCACAGGATTGGTATACATTATATTTTTATATTTTTGTACATTATATACATTATATTTTTACACAAATTATTTTGAGCTCATTCCTTATTTTATTTGAAATCCCTTTATGACGGAACATGTCGTTTTCATAATTTCGGACCTAATTTAGCTGTTAATATAAATTAAAAAATATACATTGATATTTATTACCTATCTACATTTGCATCATATGCACACATAGTTAATAATTTCTACTATATCTATTATAGTTAAATTGAATTTTTGGTAACATTACTGTTCTCCTTTCAGCGCAAAGTCCAATATTTAAAAAAAACTTCAAAAATCTTATTGGAGAAATACGATGGTGATGTTCCTTGTACGGTTAAAGAACTATGTGAATTACCAGGTGTAGGACCTAAAATGGCACATCTTTGTATGCAAGTTGGATGGCAAGAAACATCAGGAATCGCTGTGGACACTCATGTTCATAGAATTTGCAATCGTCTAAAATGGGTTCCTAAATCTACTAAGACAACAGAGCAAACGAGAGTAGCTTTAGAATCGTGGCTTCCAGAAGATCTTTGGTCAGAAATCAACATCTTATTTGTAGGATTTGGTCAAGAAATTTGTAAATCCAAATTACCTAAATGTGAAACCTGTTTAAATAATTCTATTTGCCCTTATAGTGAAAAAATATACAGTTTTTAATTCATTATATCAATATGTTTATCATGTGTTAGTTTTTATTGAATTTTATTTCATTGCAAGTGTATTTATTTTGTGTAGCTTTTTTTCTGAAGAATGCTTAGTTGATTAAAAATATCATATTGTTGCACATAACAATTATTATGAAAAATACTATTAACAACAGAGGCAATTAATATAAACATTTTATAAATCAGTTTTCTTATTTTAGATTTTTCTTATTTCTCATAGTGTGGAGTAGTTGGAATTTTGTTATTTGACAGAACTTTATAACATCGGTTTAAATATTAATTTTCAGAATATAAATTTCACTGTTATTCGTGAATTTTTTCAATCTTTTGCGTCAATGGTCAGTTACGTACGTCACAGTTTTTGATTTCTAATTACAAAAATGTTTATTGGTTTTAGTTTGGGATTTACTGTCGCCGCGTTATAAAGAACTCACGTATCTCTAAGGGCCATTATAAATTATAAAACGTGGTGAGTTTCCTATGAAAGAGAAAAATATTTTGTATATATTTTGAATTCGAGTCTTTGAGCCGAAAACGTCTAAAGTGAAAATTCTACAGCCTTTTCGATTTGTTTTTTCAATCGGCGTCTTAGAAATGATTTATAACAATAAATATTACTGGATTTAGTTTTTATTTTATTAAACCATGCATTTTCCATCCGTCCTTGGACCATCCGTGCCTACTCTTCGGTCGATGTCACATGCTCATTATGAAGTTGATATACACCGACCATACTTGTGCCTCAAATATGTTAATGAGGGTGCAATATGTATCTCTAAAAAATATTAATATCTGCCCAGATAACAGCGCGTACTCGTCACTGTTTAGCTCCAGTGTGCATGTGCGTGTGGGCCCTATCTGTTTCTATACTGGATCCACGTTTTGGAGAAGCCAATCGTGGTTCCAGAATCGGTCCAAATTAGACACACGATTTGTCAGGCAAATCGTGTTTCCTTTCTGGAAGTAAGCTTGGATTATGCAAATTTTATAGGTTGTGGTTCCCAAATTATGTTTTTATACATTAGAAGGCAGCGTGTGTCTATATATTAAAATATAGATAATCTACATATATTTTGTTGATGCATGCATATTTTTAAAACTGTGCATTAATGCAATAGCACGTGTTATAACGTATATATGAGTTTACGGAAACATCGGTAAATTTATATATTATATTTTATATTAGCGGTATAAAAATATTTTATATATATATATTTTTGTTTATTTATTTATTTATTTATTTATTTATAAGTTCTCATATAGTTGTAATTAAGTTTTTGTATATGTGCACCTTGGATACGGATTACAGATTGCATGAAGATGGACGTGAGAAATTGTGTTTTCAATTTATTCCAATAAAAATGTATGTATTTGCATTTGTATCTTAATAAAGTATTAAGAATTCATACAGTCGAGTAATTTAAAAATTTTACATAAGGTTAATTATGCGAATGTGAAGTATAATAATATGGTAATTATGAATATGGACTGTCAGCTTGTCATAATTATTATATCAATAATTATTCTACCAATTTATTTTTTATATATATACACACACATCAGTACGCGAAGTGTGTTTGTAATAATATAGGTGGCAGACGGATATGATTCACGATTATATCTGATTATATATTTCATACATATCTCAATATATTACTTTTACTCATAAATAACCCTAATAGTTATTAAATGTTTTACAGGTTTGAAGATGATCGACACTTCAGAAATAGTTTCAGAAATCCAATTGGGCAAAACAATGATGATGAGGATGATGTCAATAACTACAGGTATTACTTAGGCATTAGTTATAATTATATGTTTTAATTATTACTTATTGATCATATTTTTGTCCTGGTATATTGTAAAGAGCCAAATAGTCGATATCACCTTAAAATAATCACCGATCCCACAGAGATGACTCATTTTTTTGAATGCTAAATGGATGATTTAATGAGAAACTTTTTGGTGGTTTTAATGGATTTGAAAAAGATAAAATATTTTTGAATCTTTTCAAATAAATTGCTCTATATTAATCGTTATTTATTTTAAAATCTGTAAAAATATTTTGTTGAATATTAAAATGATAATTCATTAAATTAAATAAATGGAAATGCGTAATAAAATAATATTCTCCAACAAATAGGTAAAGAATTTTTTGTACTTCTGCAGTAAAATAAAAAGATGCTTTGTTGCATAGCGAGTATTAGTAAAGGGACATCTGGAGAGGACGGGGTGAGCGCCGCAGTGCCGTAAATTTTATTTTAGATTTTCCGCGTTTTTTTTTCATCTCGGAGATTTAGCGAAAACATCTTCACAGAAAAATATCAGTACTGTGAAGACGTTTCTGCTATGCATAGAAAACACTGCATGTTCGAAAAATACCATCCTCATTATTTAGAGAAAGGAATAGTTGCAAATATTTTTTTATCAACCTCCAGTGGAACAGCTATAAAATGAATTCTTGGCCGAGAATTGCCAAGTCCCAAAAATTGATAGCTGTTGGAGAAGTTCCAAACATTTAAAAAAAAAAGGAAAGTAAGAAGATGAAGTGTTTAATATAAATTATTTAACCAGTTAATTTTCTAGCTGATTTTAATCAACCAACACCCACACATTTACACACCTATACAAAATCCACCCACATTACCGACTGTTGGGCGACAGACTGGATCCATTCCACACGCGCAGACTACCTCCATGTCATGGCTCCAAATCGTGGATCTAATCTGGGCATAGAATGCACGGCAGATGGGCGTCAATCGGCACACATTCGCGCACATCATTTGGGCGCAGTTTGGAGGTAATCTGGAGCCAAAATGTTTAATGGGTGTGTGTTCTATCATCACACATATAATTTCTACCCATACCTATGAAAAATTACAAATGTTAATAGAAATGCACTAGCTGCAATCAATATTGTTAACAATGGTATTTATTATCTATTTTAAGAAATATAAATCTCGAATTCGATAGTCTCATTGAAAATCGGACTTCTAGTCGGATAGTCAGTTACAAAATTGGTCACGACAAAATACAACCATTTTTTCGTCAAAGATTCATTGTCTGCATATATATTGATAGTCTGACTATCAGGACTAGACCGTGCACGGGCGTATGGGTGAATCATAAAAATTGCAAAAATTATTTCTAAAACTACGATAAAATATTTTGTATACAAATACATTTCGATTATAGAAATGGCGGAAAAGCAATCTCAGAACTCTGTTAATTATGTAGTCTAATAATAATAACTCTAGTAATAGTGTTATAAGTTGAACAATAATTTATAAAAATAGGCATTCAATAAAAGTTTACTTTATTTATTTCATATATACATTATTGAAATTTTACTACATATACATTGTCCTTGCAAATTTTTTCTGTGCCCATTTTTCGTCTTACAAACTAACTTAACCTAATTCTCAGCCTACCCCGTTCATACCGCATTTGCCCAATGCTCTACCAATTAGGAAAATCCGTTTCATACTAGTCGGTGTATTGGAACTGTTCGATTTGGATAACCATATAATATTTCGCAAGGTTGGATATTTCTGCTCGCATTGTTGTATATGAAAGAACATGTAAGCGATAAACAAATCAGGTGTCAACATCTGCACAGTCGCCCATCCGAGTAGGGACAATTATGAATGCTGTTTAACATTACTGATCACCAATGTATCCGATTAAAACACTATCAATATAAAACTCATTTATTTTGCATTTATACAGCAATCCCGAAGTAAACATACATCATTTCGAAAATTCGAAGAGCCAATAAATGGATTTATCTGTTTATGTATATTTATATATACTGTCGTATGACCTGATTCATAGTATAATGCTTATTTGTGTGTGTGTGTGTGTGTGTGTGTGTGTGCGCGTGTGTGTGCGTGTGTGTGTATCCTTTATTTAAAGTATCATCCATTGGAAACTATAACTTTTTTCCATCATTCTAACAATTTATGAATTCTGGACCGAAAAAAAATCTTTCGAGGCCAAGAACACACGAGCCAATTTTTTATTTCCACTATGAACTGATCCATAATCCTTAAAAGTGTTCTGCATTGATTGAAATAAGTAGTAGTAGTAGATGGCGCCAAGTCTGGACTGTAAAGCGGGTGAATCTGAATTTCTCATCTACTATTCTCCAAATAGTCTTGGTGCGAAGACGTAACATGTGGACAAGCGTAATCGTAATGAAAAATGGCAGACTTATACCAGGTCTCAAATTCCGACCATTTTTCCTGTAATACTCGCTTAAATGGATAGTTTGACCATTCAGAAGCCAGCAGACCACAAGACCACGTTTTGAAGTTTTCCCAGTGCTTTTGGCCTACGAAAACGGCTTGTGGCGTCACATCCCATGCTGGGTCAAGTTTTTCAATCTGACAAGGATCCTCATCCAGTAAAATGACTTCAATTTAAAAATTATAATTTTTAACCGTTTGAATTACTCGCGGCACGTCGATTCACCAATACATTCCGCCCCATAGGTTTCCAAAAGTAAACGATAGGCCTCAGCCTTAAAAAAAAAAACAAAAAAAGAACAAAGATCGCTCAGTTATGCTTTATTATACATCAACATTCCAGGTCGCAACTAGCTTTCGCTTTATCGGCCGGTTGTACTCCGAAACTTTTCATTGTTGATGAAATTTTCTTTTAGTTGCAGATCTGTGCATTATTGCGACTTTTGTGGACCTACAGTTTATAGTGGGTTCCGAACCACTGCTTGTTGCATTATGTTCGAGACTAGAGATCCTAACCTGTGTATAGGCTGGTTAGTTCTTATTGCGGTTTCTTATTTGCTATTTTGTGGACCGGTGTATAGTTCCGGTCTACTTATATAGGAATAAAATATCTTTACTTATGTGTATATATGTATGTATAATGTTTTGACAGTATATGACTGATTGCTTTTATGTATAAATACGCTGTCATTTCCAAACTGCCAGTCGCCTACCTACCTATTCAGGTTCCTATGTAATTTCTCCTTCTAGCAGACTCTCTATTGCTTCGAGTGACTCCTTGGTCTGGAGGAGTTCTTTGACTAGATTTTCGGAGGCCTTGTATTTCGTTTGGCTTAATAGAGTTGGAAACTGAATAGTGGTATGATTTTCTCTTTGGAAACTGATACTAATTTTCTAATATTTGGGACAGACAGCCAGGACGTGCTCCATGCGTCCAGTCCTCTTAAACAAATTCACACATTTCGATGTACGGCTTTCAAATGACAGCCAATTTTAATATTTTCGCCGAAGTGGATTCAAAGGTATCGTACGCTTTCTAATCTCTTTACCTTCGAGCTGCCGATCTTAATCAAAGGGGGGACTTTCGGGTGAAGGAGGCCTGTTAAGATCAACATTCCACATTTATGAGAGGCCAGCTCTTTTATGAGAACGCTTGACCATTTTTCTGAAAGCCGTCCAAAACATCCTGTTGGAGCTCGAATGGGAAGTGTTGTCGCACCCAGTGTACTCGCCAGACATAGCGCCTTTCGATTACTACCTATTCATATCGAAGCCCGACCTCTTTGATGTGCACTCCCAACATGTTCCAGAAGTACGAGAATTTGTAGATGATTGGGTCGCCTCGAAATCGCTATGGATCTTACGCCCCAGTATCGCTATATTACCAGAAAGTTGAAACAAAGTAGTAGAAAATGACGGAAAATACATATTTGATTAAATTCCTAAATATTTTTATCGGTCATACAGACTTTATAATATCATATATTAGCTAAAATATTTTAATTAAGCTAACGTCTATCCATTTTCCATCATAAATGTCCGTTTTCCGTTAAAAAAGGTCAGAAACTAAGTTCGTCTCCTATTATATGTATATACATCTTACATACAGCTACTACCAACAAATATTGTAGTTTCCTATTATGGCGCTAAAATACGATGTGCAGGTGTCTCCGAATAACTACTATCTAATCTATAAAATTTTGGTACAAAGGGACTGGGTATGAATCATGGAAAAATATATATATATATTTTAAAATAAATAAATAAATTTATTAATTAGTAGTATTGATACAAATTATTATTCACTTAACCTACCTAGAAGCGCCTGCGAGTAACTAACACCTGTTAACACCCGCCTTCCACATACATAGTGGTGTGAGGGAATGTTTTCGCAATAAGTGGAGTCACGAATTAAGTATAGAAGTACAACCTTACGGATGAATTGGGAAGTGCTTCTTTCCGCGGGACAAATACGCGCACTGCGATACTTAACGCTCCATTTTTTTCATCTCTCTTACGTAAGTATGAAGAGAGACACCACTCTAGCTGCTCCCACGCATATACAATTTAACTCAAGAATATATATATTATAACGGCAGCCTCGCGGTGGTCATCCGTCCACCGGCGCCGATTATATTACTATAGAACGTCTTATCTGATTTTTGCGGAGCTCGTCTTTCTGAAAAGAGGGAAGGTAATGCTTGCTACGATGCTGAGACGTCTATTATATAAGACTACTAATTAAAGATTGACTTAATTTTCTCAACAATATTACAATAAGACCGGTGAAATAACCGTTGGGCGCCAGCTGAGACACGGCTCTCAGCGCGAGCTGTAGTTAGCTCGCCTTATATGTTCAAGTCGGTCTCGCAACACTGAACCAACGTGCGCTCCGCGTTAGGAATGTGGCCACGGCAGGCTCTTCAGAGCGGGAGTTCTACGCAGTGTGGATGATAGAAATAATTACGTCGAAAACACTTCAAACCGAGCTAGCGCGATATTTACTTAACGATATACTAAATTATACAAGTGATCCCAGGGCGGCTCCCTGTAGATCTCGCGAAAACCTCACTCGTGGACAGAACTGAAGAGGAGAACTTACTCCGCGCTCTTCACTCGCCTCGCACTCCTCGGTGGTGGCTCGTACGCCGCGGCAGGTGTATCGGGATGATTGTTCCCGGCTTAATTCTCGATTCCTCGGCCTCGCAGGATTGCCTCTCGCACGGGACCTAAACTTGTCCTCGTACACGGGTATTGAGGTTGCTCAATCCACTCGGTATGGCTCGCGACTGGCGGGATATGTGGTCGAGTAAATGAGACCAAAGTATTTTTTGTTTATCATTCGGATTTACTGACCGATAATATTAATATGGAAAATATTTTGTTACAATATATATATATATATATATATATATATATATATATATATATATATTAATAAAGCAAGTAACAATTGGAATCTTAACTAATAATCAACCTTACGTAATATTAAGTAGCATCCGATTGAACAAAAAATACGAAAAACATATAACAAGTAAATATATAAATATATATATATATATATATATATATATATATATATATATATATATATTAGGTGTACAACTTTCATTGCGTTTTTTTCCGAATTTCGAGGCTTTATTGTAAAAAACTGGTTATACTTCTGTAATTCACCGTATTGTCCTCCACTGATCACTACTTTCTTTAGTCTTTCGGACAGCATGTACATAGCGTGTTAAAATACCTGGTTTTCTCTTTAGCGATACATGAATTGATCCAATTTTCTACTACTTTATAAAACCAAAAGTGCTTGTCAGCCAGGCCGTTTACCGTTGATCGAAACAAGTGATAGTCTGAGGGAGCAACGGTCTGAGAGAAACGTCTTAGCGGAGAAGACTTTTTCTCCCCGCCCATCTCTGCTCGGTCTGGCTCGCGACTCGCGGGGTATTTACTCGTGTAAACAGGACTATAATATCATTCTGTTTACTCTCTGGCTTCAATGCCCGAAAATATTGATTTTAATAGGATATCGTGCCCTGAACATATTGTAACGCATTTCCCGCGTTATAAACTCCTCCGGCTAGACCGAAGCCGGGCACTGGCTGGGCAATAAAACCCGACGCGTACCTATTCGTTCGCGATTGAATTGCCGTGTTACTGAGTCATTCCCAGGAGTAAGGTTCACAAACATTGTTCTCTTCTCACAATCATGTTTTTATCTTAATTATTTTTCACTACTATTTGTTATCGACTTTTGGAGAACTCTTATGTAAGCGTATTATCAACTATTAATGTTCTGAAATGTTCTGCTTTTATTTAGGCTCATTGCGTACTGACTTATCTCCTCACCTTATGTATACCTAATAATAAACCGCTCCACGACCACTTTATAGCTCCAGATGCGAGGTTTAAATATATCCACGTAGACATAGTCGGCTCCCTCACCGCGAGGGAGGACTATCAGTATATACTAACCTATTATCGACCGATACACGCGATAGCCAGAGGAGGTTTCCAAACCCGACACAACCGCGCGAACAGTAGCCGACACGATTATAAAGCACTGGGTGGCTCGCTATGGAGTTCCCAAGATCATCACTACAGACCAGGGGTGGCAGTACGAATCGCGCCTTTTCGACGAAATGCTACAATTGACCGGGTATCGACGACGTCGTATCATCCCGCGCAAACGGTATGGTAGAAAGATGTCATGGCAACCTGAAGAACGCGCTTATGTGGTATATTATTAGATTATGGCCCTGTTAGAATTAGAGAAGTATAAACGCGGCTTCGTCAATAATTACGAGGAGAAACCGAGGTGTATGAGAAGGGGCATCATATCTCGAAGGCGCGCTTCGTCCACTAATATACACACTCGTGACCGATCGTGAACGGACATCCCGTCTTGTGAATGTTTTTGTAAAATATACGGGTGCCGTTGAGCAAAGGGTGTATCGTAAGTTTATATGCTGCATTATGATTAATGCATACTGTTAGAGTATTTTTGCGCTTCTGTCTTTCACTCGGACAATGGTAACTTAACAGTGTTAATATCGTAAAATTAGAATCGGAAACTTGGTTGAAGTTTTGTCGATTCGTTTCCTCCCTCGAGAGGTATCCTTCATGACGAGTGCCGAAAGTGAATCGCCCACCTGGCAAAATTGAACGCCCTTTTATACATGGTAAGAGAGGGAAATCTAATGAAAGGGAGCTCTGTAATTCCTTAACTGAGTTTCCCTCCATAGCTTAATTGCTTTTCGATAAGCACAACGCTTCTATTTTTGCATAATAGGATCTGAAAAAAGAGCCAGCATCCCATTTCTTGGACTCTAATAGAAAGTGTAGTACGTCTAGTGTGAAGCATCTTCACGGTCTACTTCTCTGGCTCTGGTAGAAGGTGTAGCACGTCTAGCCTGAAGCATCTTCTCGGCCCATTCCCTAGGTTCGAGACAGAACGTATTGAATGCATAATGCGAAGAATCTTTCTGGACTCATCGTTATGTATCAGTTGGAAACTGCAGCACGGTTAGTTTGAAGCATCTTTCTTGAATGATTCATGCATCAGGCGAAAGGTGTAGCACGCTTAGTGCGAAGCATCTTTCTAACGCTTTCTCTCTGCAAGAGAAGGAAGATGTGACACGTTTAGTACAGAGCAACTTGCTAATCCTTTTGGTGAAGTGACGAAATTAGGCTTTAAAGACACACGCTAAAGTTTTTTTGCCGACCGTTCGAAAAAACCTACGCCTTAGTACCGACACCTTTTCCGAGTCAGTTTACCCTTTACCGCCCACCTTTGCGTATTTTTGCTTCGTTCAAAGTGACTTATATTGATTGTCGAATCAAAATACAAATAGCTTTGTTGAAAAGTGTACCTCTCCTTATGTTCATCAATTACTTATACTTACTCGAACACGAGGTATAAGACAAAATATCTTTCACCCATAGAGATTTGTTCTGATACCTACCTTCGAACACAATATTAAATTTATTTGGAAAATGTAAATTTAGTACCGCCCTGAACATTGTTTTCATTTTTTTATTTCACAACATGGAACTTATTTAAAACATGTAAGTTTCTATTATTGGCCTTCTAAATACCTATATAACCGTTGTTCTATGGAAAAGTCCAAGGGTTGGGTAGCATTAAAACTAAGTCAATAAGCAATGCTTAGACCACTTGTCATTTTACAATGAACGCGATTTAATCTTTAAGCTTCATCCCTGCTATTACGTGAAAGCGTACAAAGGGGCTATATAACTTTTAGTCAGTATCGCGATATTATTCCGTCACACTCTCAAGTACGAAAACATATAAAATCATAGACATCTGATACTACGACGTATGTCATCAACCATTCGATCATTGTAATTTCTATTTTGAATTTTCATGTAGTCGTACGTTATCAGTTGATCTCAGTGTTGCTATTTGCACAACATCATTTAAACTATTGCATGTTCTGACGAGAATAATTTTATGCTTTATAAATTATAACTTTACGGCAATCTTCAGCGAAACCGAAAATCATGTTGAGGGGAAGGGATTCATCAAAATAGCCTAAATTATTGGTGATTGTATTGGAATATTCTATATTGAGCCACCCTGCATTTTTGATTATGAAACATTAATTCGGACTTAAAAAAAACCCCTGCCTTTCATAAGGCTTGTATTACTAGTATTTTTACACCTATCAATTTCTATTGCATTCAATTCATATCGAATATCGTCAAATAAGTGCTAAATGGTGTTGTTTTATATGATCTATGTATGTGACGACTATTGGATGGTAAGTGACATGTGAAAGTACTTCAATGATCTTATATATTGGTGGTGCTGTAGAAAAGAACGCGTGAATTTTGTGCACACGGCGCTCATTTATATAGGCACCTGCTGTAATACTACACTTTATTCCCATCGAATTTACCTTTAAAATAGTCACTGGTAAGTCAGAATTATGTATAACATCTGCTAGAAAAATCCGCTGTTAAAACTCCAAGAGTTTACCAAGCGAATCTTTAGCTTCAAAGTTGATTTGATGACTACATTCAATAACACTACGAAGCATGTTATTAATAGGCTTAAGACTTAATATTATACCTTTAGAAGTTAATCTCTCCATCAGATAATTTTAAATATCTTCAATTTTATAACTGTCAGTCGGTAAGCTAATTACTTCTTTATGGCTACAAAATTTACTGTCATTTTCATCAATATTGTGAATCGAGTTAAATGTTAAAAAATCAGCTAAGCCACATAAATTTTATTTGTTAAAAGTTCAGTAGGAAGAAAATATTGAGTATAAAGAATAGATGATATACCAGAAATCGTCAAAGTAAATGATTCATGGTTAAATTAAGAATGACGTTTATTACAAAAAGTCTGAGATTAAATAGAACTACTTGCAAGATCGTTACATAGAAATTACTAGCATAATTGGCCACATAAACATGTACTAAAATCCTGATATCTTTCATAATTATACAGCAATTCCACATTATCAAAGGAGAATATGAGGTATAATGGTGGCTTCAAATCATCAAAACTATAAAAATATAGCATACTATTTCCACATGTGCGATATGCAAACCATGAAGTACCAGGACAGTTTGTATCATCAAGATTCATAATAGCTCATTCATTATAATGCGGACCATTACTTGGCAGTGCATTACGCATAAATACACCTCGAAAAATAGACATTTTTAAATTACGGACGTATTCTATTTAATCAATGTCAGATTATAGTCAATCTGACAATTCTACAGAGAACCTTTTTTTAATCCTTTTCCTGTATACAGTTTCAAGTAAAGACCATAAACTTTTTTGTAAGGTTTTAAATAAAGACCTTTTCCAAGGGCAACGCTTTCATTGTTTTGTTATGTCTTCGATTTTCTTCCAATTCTTGCTTTGCTGGTTTTGCATCATGAACAGCTTTGAATATTGCAATAGCACCCCCTGCCAATGTTACATTCAGTCTAGCAAATAAAGGTACAGTAAATTGTAAAACACCGAAGTTCTTGAGCAACCGGTAATATCCTTGGAATTGCCACATGGCTTTTACCACCTGTCTTTTTTTAACAGCCTCACGAGTGCCCTTTAATGCAGAGCGAATTATTTTTTGCGAACTCGAACTTGGAATCATAGAATATACAGCAAATTTCATTATTTTTTTCAATATTGTTTTTTCCAGGCAATTTTTGTTTCTGAATTTTGTTCAATCTCATTCCTAACCTTACTTTTAGTTTGATTGCATTATACATTACAAGTGCAGCATTTTTTTTTAGCAATACTTGCATCCTTTAATTGAAGACGCAAACGAGCTTTGTCAACGAGAATTTGATCCGTAGTGTGCGTAGCATATCATTAACAATATTGGAATATTAATTAATATTTGTATTGATCTTACAGTCCAATTAAAGAAATTAAAATTAATACATTACAATATCAATATATATATATATATATATATATATATATATATATATATATATTTATATTAATATTAGTTCATATCAATATATAATTAATTGAAAATACAAATGACAGACTGTTCTTGCCTAAAATCATCCCCGTAGACTAATCTGAATAAAAATGTATTAGCTGAAAATATTCTTTATTATTGAAGTGCAATCTGACTGCCCCCACCACCTTTACCCAATTGAAGAATGAATGAGTTTGTTCAATGTTTCGAGCTCGCTACGGCTCCTCATCAGGGACTAAACTAAATCTTATATTAAAATTCTAATTTATATATACCCCTACCCCCACCAAACTAAAAATTTAGTAATTTGAATATACAATCCCCCTTCTGTAAGACCAATAGAAATATTTATTAATTTATCTAAATACAGTCGACATAAGCAAACTTAAAATATTGGAATCTACTATGTCGTGATATTTGCAAACAGAATCAAGGGAATTTATTCAAGGATCACCACGAGCTATACGTTTCTCAATTTTGTCCAAGAACCACAGTATTGATAATCGGGTAAATGCAGTCCAATAAGTAATTTACTAAGTATTTTATTAAATACTCCACAACCTTCTCACTTATATACGATCATTGTGTATCGAATGTTAAAATAAAACTACTTTACTTTATATATAAGCGTGTATACACATTATTCTCACAGTTTCTATTAAATTCGTTATGTGCATACATGGAATTGCAAGAGTACTCGACAAAATTATCAGTCATAAATTTTGACACTTTAGCAGAGCTGGAAAACAAAGTAAATGGCTACAAGAGAGCTGGAAAACAAAGGAACATTTTCTACCGGATAGTATACAAGCAATAATTGGTGGACCTTACAATTGTAGAAAAACCAATAGCTTATTGACTCTTATAATTCATTCAAATGGTCTTAGATTTGAAAATATATACATTTATTCAAAATTATTAAATCAACCAAAATACTTGGTTAGTAGTATGTAGAAAAGCTTTTGGCACCAGTAGAGGTTGTACAATAGTTTCCATTACGTGAACATGAAGCAGTAGTATCACCTGACAACGAACTTCCTAACATAATTCTATTATGATTTTCGATGATATTGCTCGCGCGAAACAAGGCAATGTTAAATCTTACTTTTGCATGGGAATGCATAAAAATATTGGGTCTTTTTATCTTTGTCATTCCTATACACATGTTCCAAAACGTCTTCTAAGGGTTAATTTACTATGATTGTTTCGACGAAATGAGGTTAATTAAAAACATATATATCCCGATCATGTAAATTGAAACATAGCTTTTAATCAATTTAGAAACATATACTCCACTTGTTCGAATAATGGTAACAGTTTTATAGTTATTGTTAAAGATCACAATGTAAATTATGGCAGATATAGAAAAGAGTTCGACTGTTTGGTTGTAATTTAGTATAATATAAATATGTCGAAAATTGTGGTTTTAAACGTTAAACACTCAACTTGGACGATTATCAACAAGAAAGACTATATTCCCTCAACTAGACAAGTCACACTAAGCCATAAGACGTAAGTCTTATATAATAAGTAACGTGAATACTTTCAAGACTCTCGCAGTCGACATAAGTACAATTAAATTATTCTAAACAACTCCTTTTTTCTTGGTCAAAACAAACATTTTATTAAGACAAAATATATTAATAGACAAACCATTAAAAAGGAAATTTGAATGCTTAAAAAATAAAAAACAATTTCAAAGCTATCAGATTAACAATGCAAACAACAAAAATTGGTTTATGAATCTAACTGACAAGGAGATACCAAATGAAGTAATAAACATCATGTCTAAAGGTGCCAAACATGGAATATTATATTGTAAAAATAATCTTCCGATCAAAGAAATCATCGCGGAGGTTGAAAGTAATCTTTTTGGTTTAAATGATGAAGTGAAAAAAGAATGTATGGCATCTTTAGCTAATGTCATTAGTAATTTTAAAAGAGAAAGTAAATTTGATAATTTTTTAAATAGTAATTTTATACATGATTTAATTACCGCGAAGAATTTTTTGAAAAATAACCCTAATATAATCTTCCAAAAGGCCGACAAAGGTAATGTAACTGTAGCTTCCAATAAAAAAAAAAAAAACAATAAAAAATATATTTATTAATTTGTATATGGGCAGTCGACAAAAGTACAATTCAATTGTTTTAAAATAATTTGAGTAGATTGTTTAATAATTGCAAACATTGGAATGATTGATGCTTAAAATCAGGAGTTGTTTACAAGATTAATTGTATAGATTATAATAAATACTATATTGGACAAACAGGTAGATATTTAAAAAAGAGAGTTTATGAACATAAATATAGTTTACGTAGCTCACACATTACTTCGGGTTTAAAAGAGCATTGTTTAAAGTTTTTACATTCTTTTGATTTTGTAAATGTGGATATTTTGGATTATGGTATTAATAATAAGTATAAAAGGGAGAGTCTTGAAAGTATTCACATTTCCAGAAATCGAAATAATGTGAATTTAATGTTAGAGTCTGGTAAATTGGACAGTGTTTATCATTCCTTATTAAATTAATTGGTTTTGAACAATTTGTGTAGAGGGGGAATTTAGATTTAATTTACTAAATTTGGTGGTGTGGGATCAGGTATATATAGATTAGAATATAACGTTTAGTTTAGTCCCTGATCAGGAGCCGTAGCGAGCTCGAAACATTGGACAAGTCTTCAATTAGGTAAGGGTGTCGGGGATAGTCAGACTGCACTTTACTAACAAAGAATTTTTTCAGCTAATATTTTAATTTTAGATTAGTCTACGGGGTGAATGTAAACAAGGTCAGTCTGACTATCATTATAATTTTAATTTAATTTTCAATTTAATTTTTATTTTATTTTTATTTTTATTTTTATTTTTATTTTTAGATTGAATTGATTAGACTATAAGACCAATAAAAAAATATTTATTAATTTGATTACCTTGAAAAAGGTATAACTATCACTGGTCAATACTACGCAGACTTATTGTAACATTTGAGCCTCGAAGTGTAAATTAATCGACCTCATCTGGCGAAGAAAAAAATCTTATTCAATCACGATAACGCACCAGCGCACACGGCAATTGTTGCGATGGCAAAAATCAACGATCTGGAGTTTGAATTGATGCCGCACCCTTCCCCCTCTCGAGACCTAGCCTCAAGTGATTATTCTCTGTTTCCTAACCTCAAAAAATCGCTTGCTGTAAGAAATTTGCGGATAATGAAGAAGTAATCGAAGCTGTAAATGGGTATATTGAGGAGCTTGACGAATTAGTCTATAAAGATGGCATTACTAGACTAGAACACCGCTATGAGAATTGTATCAACCTTGGAGGAGATTATGTTGAGAAATAAAAAAAAAATTCTTAAAAACGTTGTTTTTCTTGGTCAGCCCGGAAACTTATCAATCCACCATCGTATAACACGTCGTTTACTAAGTTCCGAGACTAACAAGGAAAACAACATTTTTTTTTCAATAACTTTTTATTATTGATCGATATTATCTCCTTTTAGAGTGATACAATCGTTCCAAGGCCTTTCCAACTTTTCTATGCTATGTTTATAAAAGGTTTTATCCTTTGCTTTAAAATAGGCTTCAATTTCGGAAATAACCTCATTCGAGTTAAATTTTCTTCCCTGAAGCATTTTTTTGAGATCAGCAAAGAGCCAGAAGTCGCTGGGGGCAAAATCTGGCGAATACGGGGGTGGGGAAGCAAACCAAAACACAATACATTTAAGTTTGCCATTATTTTCATGGACTTGTCGCATGGTGCATTGTTTTGGTGAAAAAGGATTTTTTTTCTTCATGTGTGGTCATTTTGCAGCGATCTCCTCCTTCAAACGTACCAACAAGTCAATATAATAAGCACTGTTGATCGATTTACCTTTTTCCAGGTAATCAATGAAAATCACGCCATGTGTATCCCAAAAAAACTGACATCATGACTTTGCCAACAGACTGCTGCGTTTTTTAATGCCTTGGGAGGTTCTCACCAGCCATGCCGTTGACGATTCGCTTCCGGAGTGAAATTATGTATCCATGTTTCATCCATAGTCAAATATCGATGTAGGAAATTCTTTTTCGTTGCTGTTTTTGTTCCACTGTAAGCAAGCTTCTACGGTGTTTTTACCCAATAAAAAACAATGTTTTATCAACACGCGAAACTCGCTTTTTTCAATTTTTAAACTAATTACAGAGACTTTACTCTAACGTCGATAACTCTGCTGTTCATGATCCGATCGACGTGAAATTTTTACACGTTTTATGCAGTTCGGTACTACTAGTACCATCTCTGGTTTAGTCTCGAGACTTATTGAACAACGTTTATATATATATATATGAATACGATGGTTTCGCCATCTAGTTGCTGGAGCGCATGACTAACTAGTTTCTAACCCAGACTCTGGTTGAAAATGTTCTACGGAAAACGTTCTTCTATAAGACGAAGATATTCGTAGATTATACCGTATTATACATTAATCAGCATATAACTTCAAAATATTTTTTAAGAAAATCATTTTTTTTGTGAAACGAAGGTAATGCTCATTAACTAATAAGTACAAATTTCCGTATATATTTATTAAAAACATGTGAATAACATATTATTATCCTTGTTGAAATTACTTTTACTTATAAATGATGTGTTTGTCCTTATTTTAGGAAGATCTTAGAATGCGATATTTTTTTATGCAGATCCAATATTATCTATATAAAATAATTTCCATTCAAAGTCAGTGTTAGTAGCTGTCAATAAGAAATGATTAATTCTATAGAAAAAGAAATTGATTTTCAATAGATATTAGATATTTTGATAAACTTTCAATTATCCTAATAACTGTCAATTTTCTATTATATTTTTGCAAATTATAAACATCATATATTTAATTAATAATGTGAAAAACTTTGAGGGTGATTATAGTTAGTATTTGTTAGTTTTTAATATATGGTTATTTCAATTATTGAGTTTATTTATTTTTAGAAATTTGAATAGAATTTTTATTATATATGTATGAAACATTGAAAGTATCAAAATAACCTATGTCAATTTTTATATAAACAATCAATTCAGTTGTTGCATGGTATTGAACTATACATTTTAATCTTTTAGAGTAAAGAATTTTAACTTGAATAGAAAACTTTATTTTGTTGTATTTTCCCAACTTGATCATAAATAAATAAGAGTTTAGATAATGTGTTATAGATAAGAGTTTAGATAATTTTTATGTGTAATTTTTTAAGTTTTTCAGTATGCAGGTTAATAATTTTAATAAGTTAAATTAAAATAGATTCGATAATTTAATACAGAAATAAATTTGATATAGAAACTATACCTGAAATTCTTTCCTTAATTGATTTTATTTTACAGTATTTTATAAAACACTATCAAATATTTAAAATATTGTTATAAAATTTAAATAATATCTTTGAAATTTTAACCAATTTTTTTATAAGAAACATAGTTCCTGCATGTCAAGTTTTTATTAGTAAAATGAATATAAAAATTTGTTATTCTAGAAAATGAATTATTTAATTTAAATTTATAATTATTTATATTCTACAAAAAATTTTAAATCTATACTTAAAAGATATTAATATATAAATAGTATGTTGAAAAAAAATATTTTTACATAATAAATTTATAAATTAAGAAATTTTAAATTTATTTCAGAATATACTTCATCTGTTATGCATCACAAATAAGAAAATAATAATCATAAACACAATTTACATGTTTATACTGCTTAAAAAATTCTTTGAATGCAGGATTGAATCTTTGAACATATTATTATTAGGAAATTTGAATATAATATTAGGAAGTTTAAACATAATATTCTTTTAACAGTAAAACAGTTGAATTGTACTTTTGTAGACTGCCCATATATAAATTAATAAATATTTTTTTATTGGTCTTACAGTCCAATCAATTCAATCTAAAAATAAAATAAAAATAAAAATAAAAAATAAAAATAAAAATAAATAAAAAATGAAATAAAAATTAAAAATAAAAATTAAATTAAAAATTAAATTAAAATTATAATGACAGTCAGACTGTCTTTGTTTACATTCACTCCCGTAGACTAATATGAAAATAAAATATTAGCTGAAAAATTTCTTTGTTAGTAAAGTGCAGTCTGACTATCCCCAACACCCTTACCTAATTGAAGACTTGTCCAACGTTTCCTTACCTAATTGAAGACTTGTTCAAAGGACCCTTGAGTCCCTGATGAGGAGCCGTAGCGAGCTCGAAACGTTGGACAAGTCTTCAGTTAGGTAAGGGTGTTGGGGATAGTCAGACTGCACTTTACTAACAAAGAAATTTTTCAGCTAATATTTTATTTTCATATTAGTCTACGGGGGTGAATGTAAACAAGGACAGACTGACTGTCATTATAATTTTAATTTAATTTTTAATTTAATTTTTATTTTTAATTTTTATTTCATTTTTTATTTATTTTTATTTTTATTTTTTATTTTTATTTTTACTTTATTTTTAGATTGAATTGATTGGACTGTAAGACCAATAAAAAAATATTCTTTTAACAGTACTTGACAATATTTAGAATATTATGGAGCCTAAATATATTCTGATGTTTTCATTTGAATTTGGTTATGTGCTTAGTGCAGTACAACATATGTTAGACAATAAAACAAATAAAAGGCAGAATTATTCGATATTTCAACACATTTGTGACTCTATCCTAAAGACATAATTTTGGCCATGACTTTGTACAAACATATGAATACTTGTTTCCTTTATATATATATATATATATATATATATATATATATATATATATATATATATATATATATATATGCAAATTTAAATTTGAATATTAAGATGAAATGTTGTGCTGTATGATTAGATCAATTTGTCATATCAGATAGATGCTTTCTGAAAATTAAAGATTAAATGCTTAATGTATGATGTTTTAGCTAGAAAATGGTGAAGGTCCACTCCACATTTCACATAATTTTCTATAAATAGTCAAGAAAAAAATAATTGTTCTTAAAATCATAAATATTTTTACAGTTGCTTTTATGAACTAATATAATTATCATCACCGTTAGAGTACTCTTATTTATAATTTTTATTAAATACCTCTGTAAAATCTGAGATTTAAATCTTGAAATATCAAGCTCCAAATTAATTTTATTAGTAAGTCCATGATAAAGTCACCAAAGGTAGAATCTTATACAGAAATAATTCGTGTTAACAAAGACGGACTCTTATAGAAGAACACTTCTTATGGGCATGTATATCAGCAAAAATTGTAGTTCGTCTTAGTACGTTGGATGGTGTTATCATTAAAGTTTGATGCATAAATATCAGCTGCAATTAAATGTTGCAGGATGTTATTATTTATTCATATAGCGAAAGCCTGAATAGGTTTCTGTCATGCCTTGGATGCCATCAAATTTTAATTCTAATCTCAAAAACTGCTCTCAGCTAATATAAATTCTCAAACAGAGTCATTTGCAATATTGTGCGTACAAGTGTGTTTTTAACATTTATAAACATTTTAGATGGTGTCATTAGTGGATCCGGGGCAGAAAAGTCAGAACCTCGTGACTTTTGAACAACTCGAATTTCTTTTGGTATTGTTCATTTTATCGAGCAAAATCATGGCAAGATTCCGGCCAAATAAACGTCATTTACGGGGAGTAGTGTTTCGATTCTTCAATATGAGCAAAAATGTGCTGAGGTCTATCGTTTTCTTTTTGAAACTTATGAGGCTGAATGTATTCGTGAATCGAGGCACCGTGAGTGGTTGTAACGGTTCAAAAGTGTGATTTTGAAGTTGAAGACAAGGATCGCTCCGGAAAGCCGAAAAGTTTTGAAGACGAGGAATTAGACGCTTTGCTGGAAGAGGATTCATGTGAGATTCAAGAACTTGCTGCATCATTAGGCGTCACGCAACTAGCCATTTCCCTGTGCCTAAGCATTGGGATTCATTCAAAAAGTTGGAAATTGGAACGGCAATTTTGCATGTATGAAATTTTGCTGCGGATATAAAAATAAATCATTTTTGCATCGTATTAACACTGGTGATGAAAAATTGTAGACAAAGCCCGGCGTGCCCACCCAATTAATGCCAAAACGAAATATTCAATGAGGTTATGCTCTGCATATGATGGGATCAAAAGGTTGGCGTATACTACGAAATACTTCTGAGTGTTCATACCATCAAAGGACAATTGTATCGCATCCAACTTATGAGTCAGAATATGAGACCAGGCATGAGTCGGTTATTTTTTATCACTCGTCTTTTAACACTCGGCCATATGTTGTGGCTTTGGTCATAAAGTATTTGGAGAATAGCAGATGTTCCGCCTCACCCGCCTTATCGTCCAGACTTGACACCATCTTACTAACGCTTGTTTTAAAAAACGCTTGTATGCCCTATTCTTAACTTCAATATATTTATAAATGTTCTTTTGCCCGTTAATCATAAATCTACTTAATTTGAGAATTCATCATCAGATCAAAATCAGTATTGGTGATGATCAGATCGAAATCACAATATTGAAATATGTTTCAATTATTCAGAATATCGAAAAATAATCTTCTATTATAAGAAGATGCAATAATATTTTATTCTTAATTCCGTTCACCAACTCATCATTTTAGAAGATAAGCCACCAGTTAATCTCAATGGTGTCAATTTTTCAATTTCAATAAGCGTGACTGACTATTTTCAATCTGACCTATTCATTCATTGCCTTAACGTACGTTGACTGACAAGTTAGTCACGTCAGTTTGGTTGAAAGGAATTTCGGGGTGAATACCTCGAAGTGTACTTTATAAAGAGACATCTCTAAAAACGAATGGTCTCTATATAATAAAAATAAAAATATAAAGTATTGTTTATTTGAGTTCACACTATGCAAGAGGTTGTACTCTCTGGGTCATTGAAGCTAAAAAAATATATTGCCTTCTAGCAACCTTAAGTGATGTAATGTACTTGACTCTAGTGTAGTGAATTCATGAATGCTGAAATTATTACCCTTTCTTCTATACAATTCCTATACCAATCAATTTAGTAAATTAACCAATTAATTTTTCAATAAAGTAAATAAACATAAAATCTAGAAAAGAAGAACTTACAAAATATCAAAATAATTAAAAAAATTCATTTCAGCTCAAAAATGATTAAAATATTAATCACTGTGGCCTGTTAGACTTGTGTAAGCTTGAAATACAAAGAAAAATCTAAATCGTGAAAACTAGTTTTAAACTATTCAATCGATCACTTTATTTCCAGGAATAATACAGATTGCAATTTCGTGTGCACTTTAAACGCACCGACTTTTATGGAGATTATTTTATTAAAAAGAAATTAAAAAAGTTAGTTGCTTTATAAAAAAAATTAAGGAAACAATCGTTTTTTTAAAGTCTCAGGGTATAACCTACTGTCCTGATTAGATCTGTATAAGGATAAATCCCGTTATTGTTCTTAGAACTCTCCTCAACATGTTTAGATCACGTCGTCGATTGCTTTGAAATTAGTGCCGTAAAATTTCTCATCACATACCTCTTCTAAAATAATATAGCCATTTGAAATTAATAATCTAAATTAATAAATGATAGATAATGAAGCGCTATATAATTTTTTGAAACAAGTTTAAATAATAAATTAATTTTTGGAAATTTACTTGAAAAATTGAGAAAGCAATGTTTTGACATTGCAAAATAATAAAAACAATATTCTATGTGAGAAAATCTGACTAGCCCCACCAGTTTAAACTTAAATTCACCTTTAGTGTCCGACGTTTGGAACTGCTACGGTGCATCCTTAGGAACTAAACTGAGAAAAAAGAAAATTTGTAAAGTTAATAAATATTCTTTTATTGGTCTTACAGTCCAATAAAAAAAAAAAAAAATATGAACATAAATACGGATGTCCAATTTTTTGGTTTAATATATATTAATATAAATATTTATAAATATTTTTAATATTAGTATTCAAAACGATTCTTGTCTATTAGAATATTATATATACTTGTTTATTAGTTTATTATAAATGAAACTTTTATTAAAATAAGGTGAGTGGAAAAAGGAGGTTATATTTTTCTCTGAAGAATATATATTTTTCAATGCCAGTGAAAACACCAGTCAACATAGAAGGTGCCAAAAATTCCGGCTGAGCCCCCAAAATTTTTTTTGGCTAAGTAATATAACTATGTGACGTCGGAGTCCGGTACTACTAAGGCTAAGTTGATACACCGTTTCAACGCCTTTCTCGAACTTCAAGAAGTACACGGAGTTAAGAAGAAAAGCAGAGATGAATTTTTAAGCTGTAACGATGAGGACAGCAGTAGCAATGACGATGAAGACAGCAGCATCAGTGACAGTGACGACGAAAATGAAGAAGAAGAAAACGACAGTGATTCGTTGCGGCGGAGAAGCCAAAAATCAAGACGTAAAGAGACGCCTCTAACGTTTAAAGACGTAGAATCCTCCCTCGACTCTTTCAGCGGGGATAGAAAATTAAATGTGAAGTGTTGGATTGTGGAATTTGAGGAAATGGCGGAACTTTGCCAGTGGACAGATATACAAAAAGTTCTTTACGCCAAACGTCTTCTGAGTGGTTCAGCTAAAATATTTCTAAAACACGAGTTACGTGTAAAAACATGGAAGAAACTAAAAAGTGCTCTAAAATCTGAGTTCGCGGAAGTAGTGAATCGCCACGCGATACGTAGGGAGCTGCAGAATCGCAGGGGAGCTAAAGACGAATCGTTTTACTAATACATATATAAAATGCTGGAAATTTCAGCTCAAGCAGACATCGAGACGCGTGTGCTAATACAGTATATTATCGAAGGTGTGCCAGACTCTGCGGCTAACAAAGTGATTTTATATGGAGCGCGCAGTATTCGGGAGCTGAAAGAATAATTCAGTCAATACAAAGCCATGGAAAAGGCAGACGTTTACAGAACGTGAATAACGATGCCGGAAGAGCAAAGAAGGCGACTAAGCGTGAAGATACGATAAAGAAAAGATGTTTTATTTGCGGCGATAGAAACAATGTAAGTAAAGAATATCCGTCACGGGAAAAAGGCACTAAATGTTTTAAATGCAATGAATTCGGACATATAGGGACGAAATATACAAGCGCAAAAAATAAAGGCATGGAAAATAAAATTAATGTTTGTTCGAAAATTAATGCGATAATTAGAAAGCAGCTTAAAGAAGTTACTTTGGCGGGCGGGAAAATTTTTGCTGTAGTTGATACCGCCGCACATTTAAGTTTAATATCACATAGTTGTTACACGAAAATTGGATCTCCGCGATTAAGTAAAAAAATATCTTTCGAAGGAATAGGATCTGTTAATTCGACCGAGGGTGCCTTTTACACTGATATATTTCTAGACGGCGAAAAATTTAATATTTGTTTCAATGTAGTAAAAGATTCGCTTATATTATAGTTAAAATATAATATATTGATCGGTAACGATTTTTTAAACGAGATAGAGCTGCATTCAGTTAAGGAAAGAGTATAGTATAGTTTTCAGTTAGGGAAGAGTATACTATACGTGCCGTACCACAAAACGAAAACGAAAATGTAGAACGTCTTCCTGAAATTTATAATATTAATATTATCGAAGACGAACAGATAAATTTAACACACATATCGGATAAGAAAGTTTAAAATAAAGTTGAATCAGTTATACAAAACTATACACCATCTAAGTTTCGTGGTGTTGACATCAAGATGAAATTAATATTGAAAGATGATACACCCGTATATCAAAGACCGCGAAGACTATCTCCTTCCGCGGAAAAAGAAGTAGACGAGCAAATTCAGATTTCATTGTAGGACTATAATAAAACATTCTAATTCAGAATGCGCGAGTCAGGTTGTTCTCGTTAGGAAAAGGAATGGCTAAACGAGAATTTGTATAGATTTTAGAAATCTAAATAAAGTAATTGTGAAAGATAGTTATTCATTGCCCTTAATTGAAGACCAGTTTAAGCATTTACAGGGTGCATCGATTTTCACCACCATCGATTTAAAAAACGGGGTTTTCCATGTAAATATATCCGAAGAAAGCCAGAAGTATTTATCGCTTGTAGTACCGAATGGTCAATACGAGTTTATTAAAGTTCCGTTTGGTTTATGTAATTCGGCGTCAGTTTTTAAAAAGTATATCAATGATATTTTTAAGAATTGAATTGAAAAGGGTTGCGCACTGACGTACATGGACGATTTAATAGTTCTTGTTCACAATATGGATGAAGCGATTGACATTTACAGGAAGTTCTTGAATTTGCGAGTCAAGCCGAACTAAAAATAAATTGAAAAAAATGCCAATTGTTACAATCTACAATTGAATATTTAGGATATATTGTCGGAAAAGGAACTATTAAGCCGTCACTGTACAAGTCTAAAGCAGTTGCTCATTTTCTAACGCCGCGAAACATGAAAGAAGTGCAAAGTTTTCTCGGTCTCACAGGCTATTTCAGAAAGTTTGTGAGAAATTACTCAATAATAGCACGCCCACTTATGGATTTATTAAAAAACTGTGTTCAGTTTAGGTTTGCAAATAATCAAGTCGAAGCATTTAATAGATGAAATCAAGAGCTTATTAATAAGCCTGTGTTAAGACTCTTCAAGATTGATGCCGAAACAGAGTTACAAACAGATGCTTCTAAGATTGGGTACGGTGTAATATTATTGCAGAAAGATAGTGTGGACGGTAAATTCCACTCAATCTATTATGCAAGTGGAAAGATTACTTAAACAGAAGAAAAATATACAAGTTACGAATTGGAAGTACTAGCAATTCAAATCCTTAAAAAAGTTTCGCGTTTATTTATTAGGAATTTCATTTAAGATCGTAACCGATTGTAAAGAATGTACTCTAACGATGAACAAGAAGGACTTAAGCGTACGCGTCGCGCGATGGGCGTTCTTATTAGAAGAATTTCTGTGTCAGATTCAACACCAATCAGGCACGAGTGTGAGGCATGTGGATGCGTTAAGTAGGTGTCCTCTTTCGGAAGCATTATTGATTGACGGAAGCAGTGAAAGCTTACTCTTGCGAATCAAGAACGCGTAAAGCCAAGATCATGAGTTTATAAAGAAGATCGAAGCCGTAAAATTGAATTCCAATAGTAAATATGAAATTAAAAATGGGGTATTATACTTCCGAAAGCGATGCAGTCTCAAATAGTACGACAAGTACATAACCGAGGCCATGTTGGATAAACAAAACTGAGTATTTGGTAAATCGGGATTTTTGGTTTAAAGGTATGCGAGAAAAGATGGAAAGAGTGGTGTTAAGCTGCATAAATTGTATTTTGGCTGAACGGAAGCAAGGGAAACAGGAAGGATATCTGCACGTAATAGATAAAGGTAACACGCCATTAGATACTTATCATATCGATCATGTCGGTCCCATGCAGTCTATGAAGAAAGTGTATAAATATATTTTCATAGTTGTAGACTCATTTTTGAAGTTTATGTGGTTAAATCCAACAAAGTCGACAGATGCAAAGGAAGTAATCAATCGATTAGAAAACCAAGCCGCGATATTCGGTAACCCGAAAAGGATTATCTCTGACCTAGGTTCGGCCTTTACTTCAAATTTTTTCCAGGATTATTGTGAAAAGCATTCTCTCACTGTCACAGACGTCCCCAGGGGTAATGGGCAGGTAGAAAGAATGGATCGAATCTTCACACCCCTACACGCAAAACTGACCGCGCCAAGGACCGATGAATGGTTTAATTGTATTATATTATTATAATATAAGTGTATTTAATTATATATTTTGTAAAATTGTAGGTAAAAGTAATCGATAATTTTTCCTTTGAATCTTCCTGCTTAAATATAAAATTATACAAAATAAATACATATATAAGAACACATATACAGGGTGTCCAAGAAGTCCCTTACTGTCAAGAAGTAAATGGAGGTTAATTTCAGCATTTAAAGTAAAAAATTGCAATCCATAATGCTTATGATCAAATGTGAGAGGTAAGGGACTCACGGTAATCAAGCACCCCAAAGGGAATAGATTTTTACTATGTCTACGTCGTTGTTCCTGGGTAATGCTAAAAGTATTTAAGAAAATTCAAAACTAAAATGTCCTTGAGGGGAACCGTCAAGGCCGTGCAGAGCGTCACCATTGTATGCACTTTGATAAAGGTAATAGCTTCTGTGGTACAAAAATTGAAAATGTCTTATGCCAAGAGGTTTTTAGATCTTTTTCAAGGTTAAATGACCTTGTGTGACTATTAAGGTCATCTTGGACGTAAAGTTTTTTGCTCTTCGATTTCCGTTGTAAAAATAAGGGTTCTCATTTGAAAAAGCAAAATTGACCTTGAAATAACCTTGAAAGTCAAATTCAAGGTTAAATTGAAAGTCAAATCCAAGGTTACTATTAAATTTCTTAACAAAACTTACCTTTAGATTGACCTTGACCTAGTCCAAAATCAGTTTACTTGGAAAATAATTAAGGTGTTCCGGGACTTTTTGGATATCCTGTATATGTGTGTTCTTATATGTGTTTATTTTGTATAATTTTATATTCAAGCAGAAAGATTCAAAGGAAAAATTATCGATTACTTGTATCTTAATTTTTCCATATACAATTTTGCAAAATATATAATAGCAAATAATGCTTAGTAATAACAAAGATAAAGAAAGTGATGCAAAATTGAAATATTTTTCTTTTTAATAGTTTTTTTTGTTCATATAATTATTTATTAATTTTTATAATACAAATTCTTTATAATTTGGTGTATTTTCTATATTCAACAATTTTCTAATGGTATAACTTTAAGGGCCTGATTTCTCTCATCTGTAAAGAAAAAAATTTGCAAAGTCATAAAGTTTGGCATTTGTGGCACTTTCCTGATCTTTGTTGTTCTAATGCAAAGGAAGTCTCAGCGCGGGGGAGGTTCATTCGTCATAACGAACGTCGATTGTCGCTCGTCCCGACAGAAAAAAAACGAAGAGTAAAAGAAAATAGTGCAACGACCGAACTGCGTCCAGATCTGGATAACGTTGCGATAACGTTGCCCGTTTTTTTATGCACCTCGTTTGTAGGTGAAAGTTTCCAACAAGGGGGAACGAGACTCTTAGTAAAGCTATCCTTTAGAACGAGGTTTGAATATATTTTCAAAACTCGTTCTAAATTTAAATGCGGATGTTACAATACTTTCTGAATGAGAGGCCTACGATACCTCGATCGCTAGAGCGAAGGACTAGTAACTTGGTGATCCGAATTCAAATACTGGTCTCGGCCGATTGACACAAGCACCGCTGTAATAATTTACATGTCCTTTGTTTACAAACACATCATAGACCTCCGTCGCTGATTAGCATCGATATTTGGAAGAATAAATAGAACGACGTTAAATAATAAAAAATAAAAAAAAAACTTTCTGAATGATTCATATAAAACAAATGTTTATCTTATAGTTTAATATTTCTGTAATTGTCCAAGTATATTGATTTCAGCAAGATAAAGGAAGGAAATATAGTTGTTAAAAATATTAAAATGAAAAATGAACATTAAGCAACACGTTTTACTAAATTCGCCTCACGAAAATAAATCAATCTTAACATTTTAATCATTCCTTTTTTTTTCTTTTTGAGAACATTAATACTTATTAAATTTTTTTTATAAGATTTATTTATATAAATGAAATGTTTTTCTAATTCGAATTCTTAGTAAATTACACAAAATTCTGCGATGTTTAAAAACCAACTTATAATTTGATTATTTTTAAATATTTCTTCTTTAAACAAAAGAAAGTATTGAAATAAATTTTTACATAGTCAAGTATATGTAAATATATAGGAGTAACAATTCGTGTAATTTTCGAAATTATTACTTATTATTATTCAATAAAAAAGTTTCTTATTAAAAGTGTGCCCATGCACTCACTTATTTATAATGTGGGAATACAGTACTATGAAAACATAATTTAAAAATCATTTTTACATGTACTTGCGGGCCACTCATTGAAATGCTTATGGTAATTTAAATGATTAAGAAATATTGAGGAATAGTATCTTTTATCAGCTTTTACTGAATACTACGCAAAATAAACTATAGTTCCCAGTCCATCGAATGAATTAAAATTAATTGTAGGGTGGATCTTCACTAATTTTCGTGAAAAGACGTTGAATAATTTAATTTATTTTTATCAATGTAAATGCCTTATTTTCTCGAAGAAACTTAAATCTACTACAACACCATCAATATGGATTTGGAATTAATAAATAGTAGATGAATAACTCAAAATTCAATAACATAAAATCATTAGATTGACCTACGATCCAGACCATATAACATCGATGTCTTTAGAATTTCTACCTATCAATCCATAATTGTTTAAATATTGCAAACTTCTATAAATAAGTCCAGTTAAATTACGAAGCAAAGAAGAAGACTTCAGCATTTGTTTTCATGAATTTAAATATACATGAAGATATATTTCATTATATTTTTTTTAATAAATTAATTTATTGTCAAGAAATAAATTTAAATTATTTTTCTTAAAGTGTTGTATTTCAGTATCTTGTATTTAATGTAATATTTGCATGAGAGCAAAAACATTAATATTTGAAAAATCATCATTACTCAGATCCTCAATTAGATTTTCATAACATTGCAATTATTTTGTTTGATAAATTTTCAGTATTTTCACAAGATTCTAATAGTGATTTGATGCAAGTTACTTCATTTGTTTCAAAATGATTTAAAATCATTTTCTTCGTAAATGATTTCGATTATTGCAAGCGATTTAAATTGATTTTTAATGGTTTTCACATGACTCGTTCGAATAGTCATTCCGGCATACTTAGACATTGTGTTCTATGGTCCGAACTCGAAACTCCCTGTAGAAGTTGTCTCGACACACCTGGACATCTGTTTCTATCACCCGAACAGGAGATTATGATTTTTAATAGCCGAGTGTATTACATACATTATAGTATTGTAGTAATACATACAGCTGCATACTGTATATACATATAGTATATGCATATATATATATATATATATATATATATATATATATATATATTGTAACCGTCGATATGGCGGTCGCGCTTACGCATTCGTACAAAACAGAGAGTGTTCGCGGTAGATTGCGAATTTCGCACTAGCGAAAGGAGTAAGAAGAACCGAAATGGAGCAAGCGCATTCCTTCTTCTCGTTTTGGCTTGCAATCAGATCGGACGCTTCTCGTTCCAACCGTCAAGGAATTGAGGCACTTCTTCTGGTCTTGGCCTTCAAAGAGATCAGACGCTTAGCAGTCGAAAAGGTTGCGCGCTTCCAATCGTAGAACAATAACCTTCGCAACCTTTGAGGCCTCTCTCATCTGTAAGAACAAGCCCGGACATTGAGCGGCTTAGCAGGCACTCTCGAGGCTACAAGCATCGCCAAGGCTAGACGAATTCCCTCTTAGCCTCCCGACATCCAGCGAGCCGTCTGTGAGACACACCCGCGTCCAGTACATCGAAGACGTCGAACGGCCTGACGCGCGGGCGAGAGAGAGAGAATGAGAGAGAGAGAGCATGAGAGAGAGAGAGAGAGAGAGAGAGAGAGAGAGAGAGAGAGAAGACTGAGTGGCGATGAGGACGTTGCTCATGCATCACCGAGAGAGAGGTAAGCCCAGAGTTCAGCACCAGTAAATAGCCTGTAGTATTTTAAAGTATTATATATAACTCTCTCCCGTAAACGAAAGAGACGTAGCCTAGAGTCAGGCTCAGCCGTCGCCTATAGCGCGCGTGTCCGCGTACTTCACATCTGTATGTATTCCCGTTCCGAGTACCCTGTTCTCCTCTTATCGTTCCCGGTGAACGATCGTGTATAAATGTGTGTGTACCGTCGTATATCGGGTCGCGGAAGCTGCCAGGACTGATTGGCGTACGAACTATAGCACTCCATTGTAATATATGCATACCTGCGTGTTAATAAATGCTATGTTAATTAAAATTGAATACTCGATTACTTGTTGAACACGGTGCTCCCCTATCCATTTTCCCCATTCCTCGTTTTAGCAGCTGGCGAGTGTAGCGTGTGCGTGGCGATGAACGCGCACATACACACATACGCACATACGTAAGCTTCTTCGGAAGGTAAGGATAGCTGCATTTATGTGGTTATAATATACTAGCATCCGCGGTCTCGGCTTCTCCTGAGATAATAATTTAACCGATTTCATAAACAATTCAACAATATTTAAGTGAAAAGTACTCTTATATATACAAATCTATATTTCTATAAATAATTGACCGTAATTCACCTATCGTCGCTTCTGTATAAAAAGCTGTTTCAGTGTAGCGTCCACTTCAAAAAGCTAATATTTTGCCGACCATTTCATAAATATATATATATATATATATATATATATATATATATATATATATATATATATGGCTTGGATGAAAAAAAGTGCACTTTCGAGTTCAAGCGGTAGAACAAGATGTACAAGTCTCTCTTGACGTTTTCGGAGAGTATCATGTTCGGACTATAGGAAATTTCTCGGGACGCCTGCTATATAGAGTTTTGTGTTTAGAAGGTAGAATACAATGTCCAGGTATCCCGGGACGACTCTTACTGGAAGTGTGCGTGTTCGAATGAGAGAATACGAATCTCTTCATAGAAGTCGTACTGGCATATCTGGATTTTATTTCTCACCAGATATCCATGAAATTCCCCGTAGAAGTCGTTCAATAACACCTGGAAATCGCATTCTATCATCCAAATCCGAAGAAGTTGTCTCAACATACGTAAATATCATTTCCTACCAACTGAACACGATTGTCCCAGTAGAAATCGGCCCAAGAAAGCTAGTATCGCTTTCTAACGACTAAACACAATACTCCTCGTAGAAGTCGTTCGGAAAGACCTAGATATCGTATTTTACTGTCCCAACGCGAATCTTTCCATAGAAGTTGATTTCCTCATACATGGATCTCGTTTTCCATCAATTAAATACAATATTCCCGGTAGAAATCAGCCAGAGACACCTGGACATCACATATCACTAGTGTGATATGATATGACATATAATATCATATCATATCATACTTCACTTCCTATCATACTAATTTATAAAGACAAGCGTGTTTTTGTTTTTACACGATAACCGAAAAAACTACTAAATCGATTGTTCTGAAATTTGACATATAGATTCTATATTATCTTGGAAGGACATAGGCTATGTTTTTTCTTGAAAATCATTTTACTTTTAACAATAAATTAAGTTAACAGTTTTAGTGGTCAGTTTCACCAGCGGCCACTAGGTGGCGTCTTGAATCACGAACATCAACTCAATGTAGTCGGCTTAAAGTATTAATACAAGTCCAGCTCAAGTGAATGTTCATATCCAACTTTGGGATTCGTATCCTAAAGGAAGTGTGACGTTAGTTGGTATTACCTTTTTTGTTCTTCAGGTTAATGTGACATTATCACACCTTATGGATATCTTTTGATTTTTGTAAATTTTATTTTCTCTTACGTGAAAATCTCTCTCTCTTTCTTTCTCTCTCTCTCTCTCTCTCTCTCTCTCTCTTTCTCTCTGTCACTATCTCTTGGTCTTTCTTTCTCCTTCTCTTTTAAAATGGTTCTGTACGCCAAATCATACTGAATATATAGTTTGTGACCAATTATATTTTTCAAACAATTGAATTGTAGTTTTGTTGACTGCCCATATACAAATTAATAAATAGTTTTTTATTGGTCTTACAGTCCAATCAATTCAATCTAAAAATAAAATAAAAATAAAAATAAACAATAAAAATAAAAAATAAATAAAAAAATAAAATAAAAATTAAAAATAAAAATTAAATTAAAAAATAAATTACAATTATAGTTACAGTCAGACTGTCCTGAGAAAAAGAATTTTCCAAAGAATTTTTTCAGCTAATATTTTATTTTCAGATTAGTCTACGGGGGTGAATGTAAACAAGGACAGTCTGACTGTCATTATAATTTTAATTTAATTTTTAATTTAATTTTTATTTTTAATTTTTATTTTATTTTTTTATTTATTTTTATTTTTTATTTTTATTTTTTATTTTTATTTTTATTTTATTTTTAGATTGAATTGATTGAACTGTAAGACCAATAAAAAATATTTATTAATCAATTATATTTTTATTTTTATGCATTCTATTAACTTCAGAATTGTGACAAGAGACTATGTTTTTTTAGTTTGAACAAAAGAAATGATGGCAAAATAGGATTATTTACCAACAACCTCGAAACTATGTATATATAAATAAAATATATCGTCACTTCTGCATAAAAAGGCAATATCCATTGCCTATTTAAAAAATATGCTATGCGAATACCAACGCTTGAATTTCAGTTAGCAGCACTACGAAAATATTCACGGTATTTAATTGAAAAAACGGAAATATAAAAAGTATATATATATATATATATATATATATTGTATGTATATTATATTGTACATGTTATATATACATATTTTAAATACGGTTTCTACTAAGTAATATTGTATTGTCGTGTACGGGCGGTTGATTACGATATTCCGTTGCCTCAAGACGATTTCTATACGCAGTTGTGTGTTCGGATGATAGAATGGGATGTCCAGGTGTCTCTGGGCGATTTCTACGGTGAATATTGTATTTAGTTGATGGAAAACGAGATCCAGGTATGAGGAAATCAACTTTTATGGAAAGATTAGTGTTGCGACAGTAAAATACGATATCTAGGTCTTTCCGAACGACTTCAATGGGGGGTATTGTGTTTAGCCGTTAGAAAGCAATGCTAGCTTTCTCGGGCTGACTTCTACTGGGACTATCGTGTTTAGTTGGTAGGAAACGTTGTTTAGATATGTCGGGACAACTTCTAGGGGGAGTTTCATGTTCGGATCATAGAATGCGATTTCCAGGTATTTTGGAACGACTTCTACGGGGAATTTCGTGTTCGGGCGGTAGGACACGATGTCCAGGTTTGACGGGACAATTTCTACGTTGAGTATCGTATTTAGTTGATAGAAAACGATGTTCAGGTATGTCGGGACAACTTCTACGGGGAGTTTCGGGTTTGGATGATAGAATGCGATTTCTAGGTGTTTTTGAACGACTTCTACTGGGAATTTCGTGTTTAGTTGTAGGGAAACAAAGTCCAGGTATGTCAGTACGACTTGTATGAAGAGATTCGTATTCTATCATTCGAACACGCACACTCCCAGTAAGAGTCGTCCCGGGATACCTGGATATTGTATTCTACCTCCCTAACACAAAACTCTATATAGCGGGCGTCCCGAGAAATTTCCTATAGTCCGAACATGATACTCTCCGAAAACGTCCTCAAGAGAGACTTGGACATCTTGTTCTACCCGTTGAACTAGAAAGTACAATTTTCTTCATCCAAGCCGTGTATATATATATATATATATATATATATATATATATATATTGTAGAAAATGGTAAGTGGACGCTACATTGAAGAAGCTTTTTATACAGAAGCGACGATAGGTAAATTACGGCCAATTATTTATAGAAATATAGATTTGAATATATAAGAGTACTTTTTACTTAGATATTATTGAATTGTTTATGAAATCGTTTAAATTATTGTCTCGGGCGAAGTCGAGACGGGGGATGCTAGTATATATGTACATATGTACATATATATATATATATATATATATATATATATATATATATTGTAACGCTTTGCGTGTCCGCCTCAAGCACAAGGATGGCAGATAAGGCTGTTACAAAATGTATTATTACAAAAGATTGTGCCCGGCTTGGCTAAGCTCCGAATTGATACGGCGAGGGACAGCGGCGGTTCACGAGTGGCGAAATATTTCATACAACGGGAGCGTGACAAGAAAGGCGAAAGAAAATGCAGCACTTAAAAGAAACGACAGAAAAGCATATAATTCATGAACACACGTAGGTACAAATTCATGCGAAACAGTCATGCGAAGAACGCAGATTTTTCTATCCTCTATGCCTCATTGTTTTTCTATAGATACTAAAGATTCAAAATTGTGCTTATGTTGACAGTTTTGAATTAAATGAATAAATACTTTTATCGGTTTTAAAGTTTTTATATTATAATAGATTATACTATTATTATATTATTATACATAAGTATATATATAGTATTAATATTATATATATATATATACTATAGTATTAATATATTACAGTATTAATATAATGACAGTCAATCTTTCTTTATTTCTAATCACCCCCGAAGAATTTGAAATAGAAATTAGTACTAAAAATAAAATTAATTTAGCTTACAAATTAAAAATAATAAAAATAACTTATATTCTATGTTAGGAAAGGAAAACTGATTGAATCCCAATATTTGTAGGCGCAGAGAAACGATCTGTTGTGTGACGCTTATTAAGGTAGCAAGTTCTTCTTTAATGGATTTGGATTCTTATTCAGTAAAGTTTAACTTCTCGTCTTGAAAATTTTCCGCTTTCCGTAGTGACCCTTGGTTTTAACTTGAAAATCATAACCGTTTCAACGACTGACGCCACCTCAATTCACCAATACAGTCTGCCTTATAAGTTTCATTCAAAGAAAATCATAGGCCTCAACTGAATTTTTTCTCATATGAAAGAATCGAGGCAGCGCTTCCCACAAATGACGTTTAATTGGCTGGAAACTTGCCATGATTTTACTCCATAAAATAAATGACACTAAAAGAATTGCTCAAATATAATGATACAAAGTTGTTGACAGATACACAACCTACAAATATAACATATGAGCTCTGACCTTTCTGTTGAGATCCATTGGTAAGGTCATCTTTTGGCAAACACTGGAAAATTTACTTGTACAGCCAATATATTAATTCTTTGGGAAATTTGAATGTTACTATGATCATGTATTAATTTTGTGAAAATACAAAATTTTTCCCAAAGGAAACGATACATAAATGCTCTTAAAGAAAGTGATCCAAATAGATAAACAGTACGTATAAGTGATAAAGAATATGATTTTGCACTAATTCAATTTATTCTCTTTTATTAAATTCCATTTCTAAAACCTTTGAGACATGAAAAAATAAAGAATTTATATTGAAAATTTACGACCTAAACCTTGCTTAATGGTGCTCTTTCACTTATCTGACCATATGAGCTCGCTTTATAATACGTTAAAGCCAATAAAAGATTCCTCTGACTTAATATTATTAATTTGTTGCATAATAGACTAGATGTGAAATTACAATTATGTTGATGTACAAGTGATGATACATTGATGTTACAATACCCAATGCTACAATAGACATGCTAAACGAAAATATAATTTAATGATTTAATGACATTCGTGACATTCATGACCAAAAAACCCAACTGATTATTGACTTCAATTTCCTTTGTAAATTCAATTCCGACGTGTCCAGAATTAAAAGCATCCATCATTTCATCCACTAAAACTTCTGGAACAATTGTAAAGATATCATCAACATATCTCTTAAATATAAGTTAGTTTATACGAACTTCTTAAGTATATTGATATCAGTCATATTTCTCATTCTCAGAATTGCTTGTTTTCTAGTAATCATACTTAATTCTATTTTCATTACATAGTAACTGATTTTCAGTATATGAAAAATTATCAGATTTCTACCAGGGTATACAAAACCTCAATTACAGTGTTTCACAAAGGCAGTAAATACAAAAACCGACTTTTTTGAGTATTTTCGATTTTTTTTCGGGAAACAAAAAATTGATATTCTTTTTGTCTTTTAGTTTTTTATTGGATATTAAAACTGTTGTTTTGAAAATCCGATGAATTAATTGTTCTTGAATTTTTGTCTTTTTTTTATCAAACGTCGAAATATTCATTTTCAACGTTTTTTATTGTACTTTCGTGTGGAAAAATACTAAATCCTTTTTTTTATAGTTTCGTTATTTTATTAATTTTTTTCACAGAACCCAAAAATTGAGTTTTAGTTTTGTTCTGTTTTTTATTTTATTGGAAAAATTTGAAATTTGAAAGTGTAATTTTTTGAAAATTTTGAAGAATAAACTTGTTTGAAGATACATATTAACTAAAAATATACTGTTTTCGGGTTTCTTTATTCTATGATTGTTCAGAGAATAAAGAATTTTTTTTGTTTGCGTTAGTCGTCTACAATTTTTGCGATTTTGCTTGACGCTGCCGCGCTCGCTATACATTGGACTTTAGTGCTACAATGTCCCATCACTCATCGAAGAAATAGTTAAATAATTAATTAAGTTGGTATCGCTTAATTAATTAATTGAAAAATAATTAATTTTTAATTATTACTAATTCGTGATAATTAATCTTTAATTGAATTGATTATTTCATTGTATTAAAGTTATTAATTTTTTAAAATTATTTCATAAAATTTTATTTAATTTGTTGTTCTTTTTTGCCACTTGAGAATTTTCCTGAGAAAGTTTTTAATTTTATTATTAATTTTGCAACTTTATGTTGAAATCAATTAGAAATAAAACATAACCTTAAAACAGAATTTTAAATAGGTCAAAATTTTATCAGACGGTATGTTAATTAAAAATTTCTTGCTGTTTTTTGGATTTAGATATAAAAGCTTTTCTTTTCTTGTAAACAATATAGCAAGTTAAATAGATAAGTGATGGCAATTGTAAACTCTCCAAGCGACTTCAATGACTAGCTATACAATTTACGCGAGGAACAAATATGCATGATAACAATAGAGTTGGCACTTAAAAATCGCGATTCCTCGTTTGAAAGGGCTATTAGACTACACCGCAAATTAGCAGGTAATTATAGCTCAGAGGACTTTGTAGAGTGCAAAGGCGAGACCGACGTCGCAAAAATACGCGCGCGAAGAGATAAAAAGTTGTTAAAAACATGGAAGAGAAACATGCTGAGTAAGTTGCTACATTAACGAACACACCGCAAGCTCGAGAAGTTAACCCGAGCAGAGTCGAAAGCCCTAGTACAACAGCCGCCCATCGATTCAGGCGACCACAACGAGCGTAATTACGTTCACCGAAACGTCTGTCATGAATGAAATGTATAATTATATGTATAATTCACCTGGCGCATAAAACGCATTTTATGCGCCAGGTGAAACGGACGAGGTTCAGGTTGAGAGTCTTGTATGCTACCAGGAAATTTGCCCTGCAGGAAGCAGTGTGCAGGAAGTGCTGTAGACCGGGATAGTGCAACAAAACAGAAATAACCAAAGCATGCAAAAAGGTTTACAAGAGCTGCACATAACTTTAGCCAACATGCCGCAGTAGCTGCATCAAACTCCGCGACGCGATCGCGTCACTTTCCAAGACACATACGATCTCCATTACTTGAAAAATGATTCTGGTCAGAATAGGCCTCCATGTTCAACTGGCGAACTATCGTTCTCGGCCCCTTACGACCCCGGTACCACGGGCCTGAAAGGGGGTTATTATATTGGTCAACAAGATGTGAAAAGCTCGCCTATGAATACAATGCGATCAATGCTCTCAACTACCATGGCCCAGCTCACGAACATTGGAAAAAGTGTGCGCCAATGGAAAATCCGATTAAATGGTGCCAAACGTAAAAGCGTGGAGGAATTCATCCAGAGCATCGCGGTATGCTGCAGGCTGACCCCGTTCACAGATGAGGATATGCTCGATGACATGACGGAGCTATTAGACGCTGTGATCTTACGATGGTACCGCCTTTCTCGGAAAGATTGTAAGATGTGGCAAAAGTTTTGCTGCATTGGAAGATGTGGCAAAAGGAAATCTAAGGTTCATTTTTTACTCTAATTTTATTTTCTCCTTTTTTCTTCCTGAGTATGGTAGTAAAATTTCAACAGTCTCTTATTTAATTGCTACATTTCGTACTCGATGTTACGTTTGCCTATTGTTCTTGTCCATTCTCCTCCCTCTTGGCTCCGAAAGAAGAAAAGAAACATAATAAATTATAAATAATAAGCTAAATAAATGTTCATTCGCTGGTCTCGACAATTTCTTTTGCATGTAGTTTCACCTTCGAAGCTTTTTTTGGTTGTACGTAAATAACTGCAGGTTACATGAGACTCTATCTAAAGAGGTATTTGTCTACTGTTGGAGTAGAATCCAAATAAAGTTTCCTAGAAGTACACCGCATACAGATTATCGACAGCAGAATAGAAAGCTACACAATGCTAGCGCTCCTTGCAGAAGCCTTCAACCTTTTTGTACAGGAAATCTGCTTGCGATTTCCTTTACAGACCTTGGGTCATTAAAGAATTTGGAGAGATCTTAGCTGATGATGATAGGAGGAAAATATAGGAGTGAAATCGGAACTATAAGCAATATTTTGAAAATGGTTTTAGAAGGGTTTAATCTATGAAGATTGGTTTATGATGGATCGAAGAGATATGAATTACTTTGTAAACCGTCTCACAATTTATTTATTCAACACAAAACTTTCCTGTAAAATGTTATGGCGCATGAATCAGCTTTTATTGCACATATTTGATTTATATAATATTACACTAACTTGTTTTAACACAAACTAATTATAAATAAATTGTATATGTATATACAATTATTTTATATTATAATACAATATAACTATAAAACTAATATTATAAGAGTTATGAAAAGTTTGATAATTCTTATTAAAGAAAAATATCTATTTATATTTTTAATTATATGATAACATGAAATACATTATATTATATATATATATATATTATATATATATATATATATATATATATATATATAAATAAATAATAATTATTTTTTATGTATTTAGTTATTATTGTTAAAATATACTTAAAAATCCCTTGATATGTATGAAAATATTAATTATATTTTGTAAAATATAAAAAAGTTGAAAAGTTCATTAAAGATTATTTAATTTTTTATAGTTACTCTGGTAATTATAGCTATTATTGCTAAATAACCATATTTCAAACCCTCAGCCTAATGTCACGTAACGATAATCAACGTTTTTATCGTTTGGATAGTAATCAGAGGTCTATAAATAGTATTCATGATAATCAACCTAATAGTATATGGACTTTTGAAGTAGCTTGGGAAGCGGCGAATAAAGGTAGATTTTCTTTTTGCTAAAATGTAAAAAAAAAAGGAAATACAATTCGTTATACTAACTTTTAGTTGGGGGAATTTATACAGTCATAAGGTCAAAGGCTTACATATCAACTGAAGAAATGGGTGATCAGTATTGTCTACTGGGACCTTATAAAGAATCGTGTGCTAAGACTGAAGTAGAAGAAACTGATTTTTCATCAAATAATTCATTGTGTAAAGCTGTTCAATCAATGCGTGACCAAGGATATAAAGTATGTTACAATTTTTTGAGATTTTTTTATTGTATATAATGATTTTATTCTATATAATTTTTTTGATTGGATATCATGGAACTTGATATATTATACAAAAAAGTAAAAAAATTCTTAAAGACTGTTTGACCATGAACACTCACTCAAAGGTCAAATACAGGTGCTGTAAAGTTAGTTTTCGTTTTAATTTTATTTTCTTTTTTTTTAATAGGGAAATTAGAATTTCAATATTCACTAACAATCATAAATTTATTAAATCTGTAAAAAAAATATACTCGTATAAAACGCAAAGTAATTCAAAATCAAGAACTCAATATGACTACAAGATATTGGAATGTGTTCATTGTATGAAAATGAAGGAATTTTTTTGGTTTATTATTAGAAAATTATAATATGTTTATAAGAAATGGTATATAAAGAAGTTGAAGAGTGACTATTCAGTTGTATATTTCGGAGAAAAATATGAACTTGTCGATGAGAATTTCAAGGTCAATATTTTTCACTACTGTTGGCTCAAAGATACTATATCTACATCTATTCTTCTCTATACAATCATATAGTCAGATGATAAAAATTCCACAAATATTTTTCCGTTAGTTTTGAAATCTGTTTTGAGGTGTTCGTTGATAGACCGCTGGAAGTTTGCCAATCTTCCATAAGAAAAATTACCTTTTATAATACTTGTACACTTTGAAAAATTATTTAAGAAAATCACTTATTTGTATGCGCTTTTTTAACGAGAGTAATGTTCTAATATTGGATATGCGAATAAGTTTCCGCCATTTTGTTATAAAGAAATAAGATTTTATTGTAAAAAAGGTACAAATAATGTCATTCAAAATATTGCCCATCACTTTCTACTACTTTTGACCATCTTTCCGACAGCAAGTGGATACCCCGTCTAAAAAATTGCTCGTCTCTTCAGGCTATCTAAGAATCGACCCATTTCTTTAATTCCTCGTCAGAAGTGAAATGCTGCTCAGCCAGACCATGAGTTATCGACGGAAATAGGTGGTAGTCTGAAGCAGCAATGTCTGGTGAATACGGGGGGTGGGGTATAACGTCCCAATTCAGTGCTTCTAACGTTTCCTTTACGATTTTTGCAATATGTGGCAGAGCGTTGTCTTGCTGAAAAATGACTTTATCGTGCTTTTTGGCATATTGTGGACGGTTAGTCTTCAATGCTCGACTCGAATTGCATTAGCTGTTGTTGGCAACGTTTCCCGGTGACGGTTTGATTGTGTTGGTGTAGTTCGTAATAGATTACTTCAAGCTGATCCCACCAAATGCACAACATTAGCTGCTTGCCATGAATGTTTGACTTGGCCATCGAAGTAGAGGCATGCCCGGGCTTACCCCATGACTTCCTACGCTTTGGATTGTCGTAGTGAATCCACTTTTTGTCTCCTGTCACGATTCGATGTAGAAATTCTTTACGATTTTGCCTTTGAAGCAATTGTTCGCAAACGAATAAGCGACGCTGCACGTCTTTTAGCTTCAGTTGGTAAGGAACCCAATTCCCTTGCTTTTGGACCATACCCAAGGTTTTGAGACGTTGTCAAATTGCTTACTGAGTCTGTTGTGTGTTTACAACGTTTCTCCTATGACGTGATTGAGAAAAGAAGAAAAGGTCCACTTGACCTGAACTTTTATTGCACCCTTTTTTATTTTTTCATTGTAGTGTATATTAATAAATCTTAATTATTAAAATTATAATTATAATTATTTATTATTGCCCTGACATAGAGTCATTCCTAACTCGTGTGCAAGTTCTTCTTGCATTTGGCACGGTCGTCCTCCAGTAAAGCTTCCAATTCTGTGTCACCATACACTTTGGGCCTTCCACTGCGTGTTTTGTCCTCCACTTCAAAATTACCACTTTTAAATTTTTCGAACCACTCCTGACAACTTCTCTCACTCAAATTAACATGATCATATGCTTCTATGAGTAGTTTATTTTTTTCTATTAAAAGGTTATACTGTTTCCAGATGTCAACATATACTATACGACTTTTTACAGTTGAAAATTTCGATTTTATCTTATCGGTTGCGTCATCATTTCAAAACGGCGGAAACTTATTTGTACACCTAATAGTTTCATCCGTCAATTATTTCTCATTGATAATTATTTCAATTATTTTCCATAAACTAATCTTGTATTTCTTCAAATCATGAATCCTTTTTATCAAAGATGAACTAAATAAGATACTCGAGATTAGACTTTGGTCTACGCTTACAATCTAGAAAGAAATGATCAGTCGAGCGAATATCGTGCCAAAGGAGTGCGGAGCCCGAAATAATCACGCTAAAAAATCAAGGTTATGCTCACTGTTTTCTGTGTGTTCTCACTGTGTTCAGAAAAAAAAGGATCGAAAACAACTCGAAGATTATGTAAATGTGATCGACTTAATGTGTAATTGTTTAAATAATTTACATTTGCTGCTCCTATTTAAATAAATATTGATAAAATATTATTACAATTAAAGACCGCTTTCAACTATCTCTTGTTCTTTTCTCGATATTTAAGTGCATCGGCAACATCTACACCATGAGTATGGTAAGTGGTAGCGGTTTATGCTCTACTGCATATACACGGATACTGTTACAAATGGTACCCAACGTAGAGCCCGCAATGCTCACATGTCGCCGGATATGGTAGTTGCTGATCAGGTATCAGAATTGCCTTTCCCAGGAAAGATGCTATATTTTTTTATAAATTGCCGCATTATCACGCGAATACGTGCTCCCCTATTTCCCTTCGCAAAACTAATTTGGAAATAATTTTAAATTTTGAAAATCGAAATAAAAGCAGCCATGTTGACAGTATGTATAATAGTGCGCAGTAGTGACCGAAAGAAACTCAGGGTTAACTGGCAGAGTAACCAGGACTCTCCTAACATAAAGAATCACTAATTTTGTGAAAAATAAAGTAATTGGCTTTTTTGTATCGACGTGCAACGTACGAAATACAATAGCAAGAGCTTCTCAACAGAAATTTCACCAAGGTGGAAAATTTTAAACAGACTGGATCAAAGCAATATAAATTTTAGATATAATTTATATAAAATTTAAAACATAATTAATAATAATCAATAGATGAAGGATAAATCTGGGAAATCAAAGAGACATATTTCTTTATAGAAGGATAGCACCACTGAATAAAAGCCTCCAAAATATTGGTATCGACACATTAAATTTAGAAACAGATGATTAAACAAAATATAATAAGAAACAAGAACAATAAAATCTAATAGGAACCATTCGAGTATTATTTAAGGTTACTCACGAACTATACAGGTGATACTAAACCAAGAAAAATAACGACAGTCTTTATAAATAAATAATTATTAATTACCTTTATTTATTAATAATATTTTTAATAATTATTACCTCGTGCTCCAAAAAGTAACACAAGTACTAGTGTATTGTGAATAACTGGCATTTTTAGTTAATGATACCACCATTTGTGGGACAAAACTATTAATCAATTCTTGTTAAAAATTATGAATGAATGAATTAATTAACAAATTCAATTTTTATTATTACTTATTATTAATATTTATATAAAATATTATATTGTTATATAATTACATTATTATCAGTTAATAGATATAATTTTTATTATACCTACTATTAGTTAATTACAATACTTCGAATTTTAACAATAATTAATATTTTCTTTCACTTTTCTGCTCTTTTAAAAAAGAAGATAGAAGAAGAAAGAAGCAATAACCTCAATATCTAACAATTAAAAATCTACTCTCTCTAGTCACTCTAAAGCCGGGACACCACTACTTTTGAGGGTATTGACTAATGTCGTATTGAAATACCGAAAAATAATAATAATCCATTTTCATAATAATAATCGCATTAATTTACTTTAATTATAAGACTTAAACGAGGTTTAAGTTTATGTCTTTGAGGACACTCGCATTCGCACGGTTGATAAAGAATATTTCGTTATTAAAATAATAATAATAATAATTATAAAAAAAAATAATAGTTACAAGAAATAATAATAATTCGTCTAGAAGTTTGCTCTTCAGGTAGTTCACATACATCTGATTTTTCTTAATTCTTTGCACGTTGCATACTTGTTAGCACGCAAGATTAAATTTTTTCTTAATATATAAATGCAACTTACCTTAAACGTTATGTTTGTCAATATGAGTTTATTTTATACAAGCAGACTCTGATTTCTAAAGTCCTAACTGTCTACAGAACCATTAAAAATATGTGTTAATTTAATTTACAATAGCCTGAAGATTCAACAATTTTATTTTTTTAAAATCAAAAGTATATATATTATCAATATTCATATAAATAACATTGTAATCAAGCAACCATATGTATTATGACAATGACTCATGCGACATAATATAACAAATTAAATAACATTTAGTAAATTAGATAACATTTATCATTTTTATTAAATTACTTTATTTTGATCATTTTGTGTGGAGAGGGATTGTATATTCATGTTATTGAATTTTATAGTTTGGTGGAGGTGATGGATTGTATAATGTAGCATTCTCAGTTTTTCATTTTATTTTAGTTCCTGAGGATGAACCGTACCGGTTCGAAACGTCGGAAAACACCAGCAGTAACAGTGTGTTACCTATGTCAGCGTTTACCTGAGTCCAAACTACAGTGCTTTTGAGCATGCGGGTAAACCCGAAAAAATCGAGGACGTATAGAGAAATCCCTGGTGATGTGACCGTGGCGCGCGCGGTCGAGTGGGGAATGCCATCGACAAACAGACGGGGACGATTGCTACTGCAGATGGGCACAAGGCTGGACCTGGCAGTATTTCACGTAGGAACGATACCCAGGTACAGACGACCTGGGTATGGTAACTCGATACCAAATGTGACTTTGCCTCGTATAAAATCGGACTAGGGTAAGGGCTTGGCGGGTGATCGAGAGCCAGTGATTATCAGCATATTGCTTTCGAACTGACAAACGCAGCGAAACAGAAGGAAGGGGCGGAACAAAACCTGCCGGGTGGAATCCCAGGCGCTTAGACACTGACGAACTCGAAGGGCAGCTGAAAAATGCAGAACCTCCCTCAAGGGAGGTGTTTCAAGAGCTGAGAAACCAATGGTAGAGGCGTTAGCAGCGGTCATGACTAGTTTTCTCCAACTCCCATGCGATGCCACTATGCCTAAGAAACGCAACATACGCAACAGATGGCAGACATACTGGTGGTCGGAGGAGATAGCCGATCTCAGAAGCACTCGTTTAAAGCAGAGATGGAAAGTTCAACGAGCCCGAAGTCGAAGTGAAGTGGGACTCTACTCTGCTGAGTACAGGCTCACCAGGCGGCGGTTGAGATTCGAGATCAACGATAATAAGAAACCGTGTTGGACGCGACTCATTGGTGAGTGGATTCGGGCCCCTCGGGAAACAGTTACAAAATTGTGATGTGCACACTGGGGGGGGGGGCGAGGCGCGCCGATATTACGATGCACGGAAATGATGGAACGGATAGTCCGAAGACTTTTTCTGACGCATCCAGACTGAATGGACGTGACTCCACGCCCCGATGGCATACCTAGCGAGGTACTTCAGGTGGTCGCTTTACGCCACTCGGATATCTTTTTGGACTTGTACAACGGATGCCTGCTGGAGGGAGTTTTTAGCAGATTCTGGAAGGAGGATCGATTGGTTTTCATAGTAAGACTACACGGGACTCTGATTTTCCTTCTTCTTACAGGCCTCTCTGCCTACTTAGTACGGCAGGGAAGCTGTTGGAGCTCTTGATAAGACCACGACTGCTATAGGCAATGGAAAATACCAGATACCTATGCGAACAACAACACGGATGTAGGAAACGACGGTAGACAATCGCGTTATAAAGACGTGACGAATATTTTTCTCTGAACGTCCAAAACGCTTTCAATTCCGCGAAATGCAGAGAAATACTGGCAGCCCCAGAGACTACTTTCAAAGTTAACTTCTATCTTCTATGTATCATACGGTACTATCTACAGCATCGAAGATTGACGTACGAGACATGGGACGGAAAGAAATGGAAACGCGTAACAGCGGGGGTGGCGCAGGGATCCATCCTGGACCCCGAGTTCTTGTACGTACAGCACGACTGCTTACTGAGACTGGACATGCCCTTGGGCGTACGCGTCGTCGCCTATGCTGACGATGAGCCAGACGTGATCTTCGCGCGCGTCATCAGACGGGTGACTGAATGGATGACAGATCACGGACAGCAGCTCGTGCTGCAAAATACTGAGTTATTGCTGCTGACTCGTAGATGTATAGAGACGGTTGTCTCGATTATTGCAAGGATGGAAAAATTGGAGACCAGGAGTTAAGGATCTTGGGGTCACCGTGGATAGGAAGCTAAGCTTCTGGCCTCATCTACGAAACGCGACTACGTTCAACGCAATTAGTAAGACTGATGTATAAATAGAGCTGCGATGATCAGGCTGTATTTTCGATACAGCCTAATACACGCAAACCTTTAATTACAAATAATTAAATTTTAAAATTAAAATAATCGGGCAATGACTCTCATTAGCGTTCGAACGTGCGACGATCAAAACAATTGAGCGCGAATATGTAACGTACCTGCCTCGTAAACGTACGCCAGGGGAGATCAGAGGGAGACAAATCGATTATTCACGAATGCGCTACTAATCCACTATCTACTGGATACATTATAACTAAACTTTTAAATGAAAGATAAAGAATGTATTAAAGTATGATATATTTAGAAAATTAAGCATGTTTCATTGAATATTAAAAAAGCTATCTCTAAAGATAAATAAAAGTAAAATGAGATGTTAATGATAGTTGCGGAAGTGCACTGAAAAAAAACCTCGGTTAAAGGTAAATTAATATTAAGTTTTGACTCGCTTAAATACATTGACATATGAGGCTAACATTATTGTCAAGTTTAAAGCAAGCGGTTTTTATTAATAGGCATTATAATGGCTTTATCGCTTTTCTGTGTTTGTTGTAGAATTCAAAATATTCAATCTAGAATTACCATATAATAAATTATTTATTAATCAATGTATGAAACTGCTAAGAATTAAATCTTATTTGCAGATTATTACAGGTAGATGGCTTGTTGAAGGAAACCCACAAATAATTTTATTTGACATCGGTAGTGCTGCGTGGAAATTAGATGAATACAAACAAGAATTATGGAATTCGTGTAATTTTGGAATTCCGCATTTAGATATTGAAGCTAATGATGCAATAATACTAGGCTATCTTGTATGTCAATTTATAATTGAATTTAGGTAAGAAAATAATTTTTAAGACACATATATTTTCCAATTATATTTCCAAAATATTATAGATTATAAGTATACAAAATTTACAAAAATATTTCTATTACATTCGAATTAATTGTAAAACCATTTCGCAACTAAAATGATAATCGTCCATATAATTTTACTAATATACATACTTACTGGAAGGTAACAATTCCATGCGAGCGCTTGAGACCTAAGGATGCATGTAATATTCTGTTTCAAAAATGTTAAGAATCTTCTTGCTTGTTAAGAAACGAAAATTTAAGGTATTTTTCAAAACGTGCAGTAGCGCATTGAATGATCGAGAGCTTCAGCCTGACGATCTGCGTAAGCAACGTACGTTAGTCGGGTAAACCCATATCAATTTGTTCATTCATAAATAAAATTAAATTTTAGAGTAACAAAATACATTTAAAATTATATGTAATATTAGAATAATTACTATATTATTAGAACACTTATTATTGATACTGTTGATTTACAATAATATATAACTGCAAACGACATGTACAGGAATCATTCATATTGCAGTAAATACTAACAGATATCTATAAATGATTATTAACGGTTTGCTATTCAACATGGTGCATTATGGCATAGTTTTAACCTGTGCATTCAACAATATCGTGTACATATATATCCATCTTATAACCCAACTTTTGCGGGTTACTTACGTCGGAGGTCTATGGTGGCGTCGGCATCGCTGGAGTTGGAAAACAGGGAACGGGCAACGGCAATGACTAAGTCAGTCTCTTTCGAATCACATAGTAAGAATTTATTTATTGAAAATCACAAATAACACCTTTTAGTGTAAACGTGATACATCACATCCGATTTTACGCACTCGCGAATTACGCTTACAATTTTTCGCGCGATGGCGACAAACACCACGGAGCGGGTTCCGCGGACATAGGTGTATACGGCAGGACGGGGGAAGGGGGGACGAGACTTTTTGAGGTTTCCAATGGGACGCTCGCGCGTGCATCCGTGCAACGATGGCGCCCGCTCATGCTGGGACGCGCACTTCACAAGTAATTTAATAAGAGGCTACTTGCCGAAGAGAGTTCCTTCCTTCCTGCCTTCTCTTACCCTCGCTGCGCTTTCGGAGCTCAGGGACGGTACTCGCTAAGGACAACCGTGAGGACGGTCGTGGATTAGGCGTAGCTGCAGGAAAATCCGCCGATATGGACGTAGTTGGTGCGTTGGGATAGTCGGCATGCGGATGGCAACAGGATCGAGAGAGAGTTAAATAGATTGGATGGTATCTCGTTTCGATAGAACAGTATTCCTCGACAGCTCAGAGAAGAAGAAGGATTCTTTTCTCTACTTCCTCCTTCGTGGATGAACGTCGCGCACACACGCGAAGGCTCCGTTTCACAACCGTGGACCGGCCGCTTAGTCGATTACAAACTCGCTCTTCCCAACCGACGCATGAGGCGCGTTTATTCTAGGTCATTCGCGCGTCTATCGTCCGGTAAGGATATTATTGGGGATAGGAATTGGGATCTGTGAATATCGGAACCGCTTGGATGGAATTCAAAATTATAAATTTTTATAATGAAAATAAAATAAAAACTCTACCTTTTGTCATGACCATCGGTGGTCTCTCGGTGTCGTCGTCGTCCGGTGGTGGCTCTATATAATGCTATATAAATCTTAAATACTAATGGATTATTCCTATTCTAATTAATAAATATTTTTTATTGGTCTTACAGCCCAATCAATTCAATCTAAAAATAAAATAAAAATAAAAATTAAAAAAAAAAAATAAAAAAATAAAAAATAAAATAAAAGTAAAAAATAAAAATTAAATTAAAAATTAAATTAAAATTATAATGACAGTCAGACTGTCCTTCTTTACATTCACCCCCCGTAGACTAATCTGAAAATAAAATATTAGCTGAAAAAATTCTTTGTTAGTAAAGTGCAGTCTGACTGTCCCCAACACCCTTACCTAATTGAAGACTTGTCCAACGTTTCGAGCTCGCTACGGCCCCTCATCAGGGACTCCCTGATTTTTTTTTTTTTTTTTTTTTTTTTTTTTTAATTTTAATTTTAATTTTTCTTTTATTTTTAGATTGAATTGATTGGACTGTAAAATCAATAAAAAAATATTTATTAATTTGTATATGGGCAGTCGACAAAAGTACAATTCAATTGTATTAATTATTCCTATTCTATTCTAGTGCATAAAACGAAAATAAAATATCAATATTTCGCGCTGATTCCGACGAATCTAGTATCAGGAATTTTTAACTACTGTATGGAAATTAAACAAATTACTTTTTTGCGCTGGAACCTAAAAGATGTTTATAACTATCAATACCTATCCTAGCTAATTATATTATACGAAAAGAAAAAAGTGACTAAAACTAAGGCATTTATAAAGTTATCAAATTTATAATCTAATTACACTAATCTATTGCCTTGGTAATGTTCATATTTCACAGTGCGTGACTCTTGCTTGTCATTCTTCTTCGCTCGGGACCGGCTTCGGCCATTTTCCGGGCTTCTCTACGCTGCGTTGGCTCTTTCTGTGATGGAGTTTGCTGTAAATGAGGTTTTTTTTTCTGTAGTTTCTGGATTCCTCTCAGCTATCGTTGGGGCAGTATTAGGGGATCATGCAAGTAGCCTTCTCTTTACTTGGAGCCATTGTATGATCTTCTCTAGTGTCACTCGTCGTCCGTCAACACTGCGCCATTGCTACATTGTCACGCTCGCGTGCGTTCTACTCCTTATTATTACTTATTACGATTTCCCATATCATGCCCTATTTCGTCGCGTTAGTAACTCCCGAACGGTGTACTCAGCTACCTTTGCTGGTATCGTGGTATGGGGACATGGGGGAATCTGTACGGTATCTGTATGGAAAAAGAGAAAAAAGAAGGAAAAACAGCTGGACGGTTTATACTTTGTATCTACTTCGTGATGTAGACGTTGGCACACGGCATGACGATCAGAACCGGATGTGTGCCATGGCCGATTGCTCCTGCAACCTCCTGCATGGTCTGCACAGTCCTCTCTTGCGCTCTTGGTTGTGCGACTGTCGGGGGCTCGGTTTTTTCTCGCGCCTCTTCTTCCTCTGCCACTTCTTCGGACATCTGCCGCGGCGTCTTATCGCCTTCACCTGGCGACTGCTTCGCGTTGTCGCCTACCCCTCCCTCTTCCAAGACGAAGCAGCAGAGGCCGGTCTCTCGGGACAAGAGTGCATGTATGAACATCCATTGTCTGGTTGCCACAGCGGTAGCAAAATTTGCTACTCCGCAATTGTGGGCAGCTGGAGTACCTATGTCCTTTTTCACCGCAAGTTCTGGTATCTTCGGGGTTGCCGTAGCGGAATTTTGCCTCGCTGGCTACATGACGGGGCGATATAGGCTGGCGACGGGGCTGATTGTTTCTTGAATTCTGAAGGAATTAAAACCCTTCTTGTATTGCAATCTGTAGACATCAGTTTGTCTGTTGGTCGAATTGTTTGGGCGCTGTAGGAAGATCTGGGATGTTTTACCGGCACAGACTCCTTCTTTATAGGGACCGTTATTCTCCTTGAACTTTATCGGGATTATCACCTTGCCTTGCGCCTTCTCGTCTCTAGTGCCTGGGGACTCTTGGCGTATCTTGCGTTTGCCTGATCGCTGTGTCTGCACGGAGCTCATAAATGCACAGCGGTCACCACGGTAGAGGCGGACCCCGCCATCTTCCGGGTACTTACGTATATGATAGGCGCTGGCATTCCGACTTTTGCTGGTCGCTTCGGCATAATCCGTCTATGGCATTTAGGGACTGGCCGGTACGGTAGGGTGCTAATAGATCGTATTAGCTGAAGTGTAAAATACGGTATTGCGTCTCGTGGGTTACGGTGGACTATAATGCGTCTACGGGACGCTTCCAATGGTCCGGTCTTGTGCGATGCATCGCTGTTGGACTTGTAACCCACGGCAATGGTGTCGCCCAAGTCCTCATATCTTCTCGTGAAAGGATTGAAAATCCAATCCGTTTCTTTCTTCCTACCTTTTTCTATGTCTGCTGTCCCTGTTAATGTTGATGCGGTAGTATTACGTCGTTCCGGACGCTCGCACTCCTGTGCGTTTTTCATAGCTTCACCTCTACATGGTCGTCTTAACTCCTTTACTTCCGTTGTTGTTATAGTTTCATGTCTTTGCGGGCTAACCTCTTCAACTACTTCTTCTACCTCACCTTCTGATGGTGTGGTAATTTTATGTCTTTCCGGACGATTGCAGATGATGTTATCCTCTGCGTTGTTGGTAGTTTTACGTCGTTCCGGACGATCGCAGAAGGTATTATTTTCTGCAATTTCATTATCAAAAAGACGATCGTTATCTTCTTGAGCTATGTCGCTGGTGGCGGTATGGGGTGGAGGGGGTATTCTCTAGGTCGTCGAGGGAGGCATTGTTGGTGTCTAACAAAGACAGCGCAAATGATTCTTCATTGACCGGTATGGGTGTTTTCGGTCCGGGTTCGTCGACGCCTAGCTCTTTAGTCGGGACTGAACTCAATCAGGTTTTCTATCTCTTGTTTGTTTTCTCGTTGGTGCAGAGCTTGGGATAGTTGAGCCGTATGGAAGATTTGCTATTATAAATAAATATTTTTTTAATCTATTTATAAATAAATATTTTTAACTAAATATTTTTATGTCCGAAACGTATACTCTGGTTTTCTTCCTGTCGTCCATATCTTTTAACTCGAAGATGACAGGGAATATTTTCCTGACTATTCGTCATGGAGTAATAAACTTCGGTGCTAGTTTTGCTGTAAATCTATCCGGCCCTGATGATAATGCATGGTTTCTTGTACAAACTTATTGGCGAACTCGGTGCCATTGTCAGAGATTAAAAACTTGGGGCAATCCCATTTGAACATAACTAGCTCTTACAGCGCTTTAATTATCGTTTGTCTCGTAGTAGCCTTACCTGGTGCTCGAAGCTCAACGTATTTGGTGAATAGGTCTTCGAAGATTAAGAGATATCGGCGTTGACCTTTACTGGCCTGAAATGAGCCCATTATGTCAGTGGCGACGCTCGTCCATGGCCCTTCCACATTTCTGTGTGTCATCAAACCGGTTGGTGCTCTCTGGGAGACTTTGCATAGCTGACATTCTGGGCACTGCTTTATATAGCTGTATATATCTCGTCTCATTCCTGGGCAGCAATAATTTCGAGAGACCTTGTGTAGTGTTTTTTCAACAGCAAAATGTCTGGATGTCGCTGTGTTATGACATTCGAACATTATCCGCTCTAGGTCTTTGGAAGAAATGACGATCTTCCAGGCGTCTTCTTCGGGGCCTAGTATGTCTAAGTAGACGTTGGGGCTATGTTTCAGTAGGATATTCTGTTTAATACGTCAGTCTGGATGTTTTTCTGGGCAATCTCGTATTTCTCTGACTTTTCTTTCATACCAACTATCTCGCTCTATAGCGATCATCGTAGCTCTTGGTAATGATTCCATGGTAGGGGGACACGAGAGCGCGTCTGGCACCTTGTGCAGTGCGCCTTTTCGGTGAATGATCGTCATATTATAGGTTTTCAGAGCTGTGGCCGATCTCGCTAGGGGGTTTTCTGCGTATGTAGCCATTTTAGGCTACTGTGATCAGTGATCACCGTGAACTTTTCTCCCAACAGATAGCCTCTAAACTCCTCTACTGCCCAGTGTACTATGAGACACGCTTTCTCGGTAACTGTATAGTGCACCTCCACCTTAGTCAATGCCCTTCCCGCATAAGCGATAGTGTGTTCTTCATTATCCGTGTCTTGACTAAGCACGGCACCGAGGGCGTAGTTGCTAGCATCGTTTTGGAGTATATAGGGCTTATTCTGTATGAGGCGCGCTAATACGGGTGCTTTCGTTAGCAAGATACGCAGTCGGTTAAATGTGTCTTCCTTGGGTTTGTCCCAGTGCCATCTCCCGTTTTTTCGTTGAACGTATGTATAGTGGTGGTACTGGCTCTTCTGCGTGCCTGTTGTTATCTGGGACTGCGGTGGTAGGTAGTTTTGGTTGTTGCTGTCGTATGCTCGTACTATATTGCTGCATTCACAGGTTATAGGGGTCACTCATGGTCCTGGTAGATTGTACCGAGGGTTTACTATGGTTGCTGGTATTTTCTCTGCACCAGGCAGATTTGTACTGTGGGTCGGTGGTAATGGCCATTGACCCATATTATACCCTCCGAACGGCGTATTAATGGGGAAACACCATGGTGGTGTCGTCTTGACTGATTTTGGTTGGGGCTCTGCTCAGCGTCAGCATTCTGCGCCTCCACGTTAACAGTTGTTGTTTTATTAGCTTTTATCTCATCTACCGTGTTTAGCTCCGTGGAGTTTAATACTTCTGATATCTCAGACATGTCTGGATCAATCTCTTCGTTCATCTCATTCCACTCAGCAGCGCTGTTTCCAAAAAGTCGTCGTAGCTCAAATCGTCTAGTCTGTCTCGAAGAGCTTCGATAATATCTTGCGTTTTGATGTTACGTTGTTTTGCTTCTTGAGTAAGTTGTTCTGGCGTCATTACTGTGAAAGGGCTATTTAACCTTTTTTCTTCGTCGGCCAGTGCTTGACTTATTGATGGCTTTGCTTCCATTTTACTCACGTATATATGACACTAATAACAAAAATTTTTCTTTTTATATTATTTAGATATTGTATATATAATTATATATATCTAGTTTATATATAATTTACTATATAATTATAGATTAGAATCTTGTTTTTATAACCTATTGTTATATTCGCTAACATACACGTCTATTTTAAAATTTATAGGTTCGATAAAACATATCTACCTATAATTAGACTTATTTTCACTTATAATTATCAGTCTTCTTTTTTTTTATATAATAGTTAGCTTATTAAATTAAAGATAAAATTTTTTTATATTATTAGCTTCTATTAAAATGCTGTATTGTTAATCGTTACTACTTTATTTTTCAAACTTACTTTATTTTATTTACTTCTGTATTTCTGTTCTTCAACGAAATCCTCAAATTATCGTTGTATCAGGTAAGTATTTGCTTTGTCTTTTTCTCTCTTTTTTTTGGTTATTATTATTATATTATATTACTTGATAATGTTTATTAATTAATGATGCTATTATGTTTATTATGCAGGTATTATTGAAGTGAGGAATTGTAAAAGTTATTAATTTTTGTTACCGATGAAAGAAAATAATTATATTCAGTGGCCTGAAGCGATAGAAAAAGAAAAAAAAATTACAAAAGTTTTTAAAAAACGTTAAAGTTGAAATAATTTAATTCAGTATACTTTTTGCGTTTCTGTAAAAATCAGTGAAAATTTAAAAAAAAGATTTTTTTTGTTTGTTTATGCAAAAAAATGTATTTATTATTTATTAGATTTTTGTTATTAAATAAATGAGATTTATGTCCTTGTTAGCCTTTTTGACTGGTTATTTTAAATAACTTTAATTATTAATTAATTATTAATTAATATTTTTAATTATTTTAATATTCTATTGTTGAATTCTTTTTCCAAGTTGCATGTTATTTATTTATTTATTTATCTATTGTTATTAATTATTTAGGTTGTTTATGTTTTAAGTAATTTTATATTATTTCCATGTCATCTGGTTCTACTCATTCTTGACTATTTTCCTTGTAGTTATGTTTTGTTTTTCTTTTTGTTACTTGTTATTAATTCTTATTTAAATTATTTATTATTTCCTCAGCTGCTGATTATTTAGTTAATACCTAAAAATTGAATATCAGACTAGACAATCTCTACTGTTCTTCGTTGAAAAAAAGAAAGAGTATGCTGTTTTGATTTTGAATTATTTAAGAATCTTGTTTATTATAAAAAAACATTATATTATTGTTAGTGTCGAATTATCGTTATTGTAATTTTGTATTTCCAGGATATCTCATCTATGATTCCAAAACTTGTTCAAATTAGTCTATCTCGTACAAGCGTACTTTATTTTCCTCTCACTTCTATGCCTATACTAGCTTAATCTGGGGATGCTTCATTCATGTGTATATTTATTAATTTAATTAAAAGATGTTTTTTTGTAAATATCTGATCTTCAATTTCTACTCCTGCAGTTTCATTCGTTTGAGAAAAAAAAGAATCCAATATCAAAGTTCTAATTGTCAAAAATTTGTTTATTTATTTATTTGTTTATTATCTTATAGATTGTGAATTTATTGATGTCATCGTTGCCTGATGTTCTTAGCGTTTTATCATCACTTTATTATCATTTTATCATACCATTATCCCAAGTTCGGTAATATTATCGAAACTAAAGATATTCTTCAATACCGTCGTGATAATATAACATATTTTGTAAACATAAATAGGAAGCTCTGCGATGTCGGGGCCGAAAACTTACTTAAGGCTAACAAGATACCGGAGCTAGAATCATTTGAAGTAAATAATATATACGAAGTAAAATTAACTAACAAGAAATATCTATTTGCCTTATGTATAAGAACACAAACAGCGGAATCACAACTTACTATAAGGAAAAAGTAACTAATACCTTTGAGAAATTAAAAAATTTTGCATACGGCAAAAACCTTAAGGAAATAAGTATAGCCCAGAGTGATTATATAGAGAACTTATCTTGGACTGAAGCCCTAGCACTGATTAAGATGGTATTCGAAGGTAGTAAGTGATAATTAAGATTATCATTTGTAAAGGTACTCTAAAATACGTTCCAGAAAAAGAACGTAAAGCAATTTTTTACGAAAACCATGATTCTCCCATAGGAGGACACCGCGGAGTCTCTAAAACGTATAATAGAATCAAGCAAAATTACTTTTGGGAAGGTTTTTAAACAAGACAAGGGAAGGTTTTAAAACAAAGTATGACGTTATTCTCATCAGATCATGCAACGATTTAAAGCATTGTGAACGAGCAACCGCAGGTAAGGAGAATAATCTATAGTTCTGTCTGCCTCTATCGGGCAGTAAGAGTCGACAGTAACAAAGGGAAAAGTATATAGCTCTCTCTCCTTTTAGTGCGGGAGTAAAATACAATATTTAGTAAATTTATCCGGAAAATCTTTGGAGATTTGAATAGTAGCTTCAAAAGAACACTGCACCTATAAGCAACTTTCGTCTTGATGCTATTTACTTAACTCCTTCCTACCGAAGTTTAAAAACAGCCTCGTTATTGATAGGTTTTCGATGTCATTTTTCTTTATTTGTTTGATGTTTGTATTCTAAATAAATCAAAAGATAGAATAAAATAAATGATATGTATAAAATGGCCAAATGTTCTATGAAATACATGAAACTCTGGTTCAAATGATTTGTGTATATGTCTGGTTATTGTTGGCACAGTTAACTTCTTTCATGGTTCGAAATGTACTTGTTGATTTTAATAAGTGGTATAATCCAATTTTTTCTGTATTTTTCGAATATTTTCGATGATCGCCATTGCTGCTGCAGTGTTCTGTTTAGCCTTATTGAATTTGAAATTCACTAATAATGTTAAATGCCGTTTCTGTCTTGCGAATAATTCTTTGATACATTTTTTAGACATAATTTTATTTGTATGAGCATACTCGTATATGCTTCCTTTAATTCAGCAATATATTGTGCGTGTTGAATTAAACACAACACAACACAACTGAATGCCAGATTGAAAGCGTATAGTGTAAGCTATACGTATTAGTATATACTCGCAAGGATTCGGCTCAAAGGACCAAAAAATGGCTACGACATTTCATTGTTTGAAAGTGTATATGTCAAGTAGGACTTCGACAGCTTCCAAGAGCAATATCGATAAGCTTAAATGACTTCTCTATGTCTATAGTTCGATATACTCACAAGTAAGTAAATTAAGCGTATTGAACAGCAGTTGAATTCGGCCGATTTTCGGTTTCTTATCCGTAGCACCAGTTATATCACAATATTTTGCAAACTATGTAATTTATCTTGAAATATATAAGATATACCACATGATCAAATTTGATCCGGACTTGTGTATTTAAACTCCGCGCGTAAACTGAATCAGTAAAATTTTTTTTCCTATACTGGTACAACCTTTCTCGATGATCGTGTGAAATTGAGCGCCATATTCCTATTAGTATGTGTTTGTCAACTGTTCGTTTACGACGCAAAAAGTTTGTCTGGCGATATTGACTATGGAAAAAGAAGTTGAAGAACGTTTGCTTGAAATTTGGTATTTCCAATGGAATTACAGCTACGGAATCGTTGAAAATGTTAAAAAGTGTTTTGGCGAGTCTACTTTATCGCGAACGCAAGTATTTGAGTGGCACAATGCATTCAGTGAAGGTCGTGAAGTCGTCCAAAACTTGTCTCATGCAGGTTGCCCATCCATCTCTGTTAACGACAATAACATCGAAAAAGTTAAGGAAATAGAAAATTCTTATGATCGCTTCCGACAAACGTGGCGATCATTGTCTTTAATGTCCGGTTCCTCCTCTCAACCGGATTCGCCTGAGGATGCGTGGATTCGCCTGAGGCGGTGTGGTCACGTGCTTTACCCTGTATTCTTCTAATAACTGTTTCAATTCTTTATTGTCGAAGTCCTTCCCGTTGTCGGTCAGCAGATAGTCTGGGCTTCATCTCAATCCATCGGGTGAACAGGTCTTGAAGACCAAGATATAGTGGTACTATCTTTCCCTCTTGGGAAACTCCATCTACGATTCTCTGACCGATTAAGCCTACCTGGCCAGCCTGCAACACTTTGTATCTCTGACACTTTTCACAGCTCCTGATGTATTCATAGATATCGTACCATACTCCTGGCCATTAGTAGTAGCCAGCTACTCTGTCATAAGTCTTCTTGACTACCAAGTGCCCTGACGAGGCTATGATGTGCGCGTCCTCTAGTACTCTCTTCTAGGCTCCACCGGCAACACGAGTCACCATCCTTTCTGAGGGAATTGGATGGGATCGAATACTCGTTCGTTACGGTGCTTGTAGAGCAGTCGATTCTCGACCCTCCAGCTGGCAAACTTGGTGGGGTTATTTTCCACCTCCTGTACTCTCTAGGTACCAAGGTTCGTCAAATTTCTCGAAGGCAGCAATCTCGTCCTCTTCACCCAGTCCTCGTGATAAGATGTCAGGGACATGATGCATGGCTCCTTTACGATGAAATATTTGGGAGCTTCATTGTTGCATCTCTAGTGCCCATCTCGCTAGGCATCCAGTTGGCTCTCTTAAGTTCTGAAGTCGTAACCCTCAAGGTACGGAAGCAGTTTCTTTATAGTTCATATGAGTGCTAAGCACTCCTTCTCGGACTTCGTATAGTTTCTGAACGGTGTTAACCCTTTAACGCCCAACTTGACCATTTTTCGACAATATTTTCAGTGGTGTGTAACACTAACTTAAAATGGTTCAAGAAATTCTTGAGATATCATTTTTAACATAAAATTGTATGTACTTTCAGAATACGGCTTAAAATTGTCGAATAATTGAACAATAAAAACTTATAAACAATTTTTTGCAAAAAACGTGAATTTTTGAGAAAAAAAATTCGTCTAACCCAAATTTTCGAATGGAAACAGGGCTCGCTCGCACGTCCAACACGTACATATTTGGTCAATTGCATGTACACTTTATTGTAAAACAGTTACAATACCGAAATTAAAAATCCAAACAACCCTTTTTCCACCAAACTTATCAAGAAAGGTTTGTGATTTTTTTTTCTCGATCAGGATCGACATAACGAAAAAAATTTATAGAACAAAAAGTTGTTAGAATTCATCAGAGAAGTCATGTGAATTTTTTCAGACTTTGCGGAGCGACTGTTGGTTTTTTGGATATGGTCATTTTTTGATAAATCCAAAAATCGCTCCGAAAATTCTGAAAAAATTCACAAGTATTCTTTGATTAATTCTAAGCACTTTTTGTCCTATAACTTTTTTTCTAGAGTTGGTCTTTATTGAATTAAAAATTTTTGAACGTTCTTAGGCGCTACTAAATGTAACGTTGCCCTGGTTTCACCGCAATCAACATTTATTTATTGTTTTTTCTAATCAAAGAACATTATTCTTCGTTTTTTCTTTTACCTCGATAAACAACTATATCAAGAAATTTAGAAAGAATATATGCTCTATTTCTGATTACTTTGTAATTTTTTAAATTTTACGTTCGTAATAGGTCATAAGTATAAACTGAAAATACATACTATATAACGCGTAAATTAGCTATCTTTTCTTATAGCTATTTTATAAATTACTTTCTAAACTACTTATACCTATTTCATATTATACACACTCACGTTTCTTTCATACATATATCTGCTAACGACCTGAAAATGTCGAGTAATCGAGGAAGTCGATATGAAATTTCTGAAAAAGAAAATTAGAATGAATATGTATTTATTTCTGGTGAGGATTCGTGACAGTCTGATAATGATGGATCAAATGATGAAGATGAACTTCATGAAAATGTCACGACTAACTCATCTCTTCAATTTATAAGGGGAAAGCCATCTCGATTTGGTATCAAGTTTGAGCTCTATGTAGCAGTTTTGGTTACCTTTTTCATTTTGACATTTACTGCGGTAAAAACGAAACAAATGATAGATTAGCAAATTGTACTCTAGGTAGCAGAGTAGTTATTCGAATGCTGGACAATATGTTGAAATCTTTATCTCCGCGTAAATTACAACTGAATCATATTTATTTCGACAATCTTTTTACTTGTCCAGATTTACTGGTTCATCTAAAGAGAATTGGTCTTCAAGCAACAGGGACAGTCAGAGAAAATCGGGTGACGGTAAAAAATATCTTGCATAAAAAAAGCTCCTAAAGGTACTTTTGCTGTACAACATGACCAATCTAGTGGACTGAATTTTATTACTGTGCAAGATTCGAAGCCTGTTTCAATTCTGTCCACTGCAGCAGGTATCAAGCCCTTGGTGCTGTAAAAAGATATAGTAGCACTGATCAATAAAAGGTGGAAATTCCATATACGAATGCTTTTAAAATTAATAACCAATTTATGGGCGGAGTAGACATCCACGATCAGTACTGTAATAAAGTGTTACCAAGTATTCAATCCAAAAAATGGACGTGGAATATTTTGTTGCGAATAATTCAAGCATCTATTACAAATGCACTTATTCTGAGGAATACTGTTAGACAAAACGAAAAATGTGTGATAAAAAAATTTGCAGTAGAAATAAGCAAGCATTATCTACAAACAGTTTTATTGACGAAGCATGAGCTTGCAAAAGGAACCAAACGCTCGTATTGCTCGGAATGTAAAGTAAGAAGTTCTAAATGTTATGAGAAATGCAATAATGAATATTTTTGTGAACCATGCTTCAAAAAAAGCACTATTAGTAGTTATCTTCTTTGAGAATTTACTACTAATCAAAAAATTCAGAGTCAAAAATTATTAAAAAAAAAAACAAAAAAACAGCAAAAAGCAAAACAACAAAAAAAACCGATAACAGGGGTTTTCAATGAACGTTCACCTCCACGTGGTAAAACCCGGGCAACGTTACATTCAATAGCGGCTAAGAACGTTCAACAATTTTTAATTCAATAAAGACCAACTCTAGAAAAAAAGTTATAGGACAAAAAGTGCTTAGAATTAATCAAAGAATACTTGTGAATTTTTTCAGAATTTTCGGAGCGATTTTTGAATTTATCAAAAAATGGCCATATCCAAAAAACCAACAGTCGCTCCGCAAAGTCTGAAAAAATTCACACGACTTCTCTGATGAATTCTAACAACTTTTTGTTCTATAAATTTTTTTCGTTAAGTCGATCCTAATCGAGAAAAAAAATCACGAACCTTTCTTGATAAGTTTGGTGGAAAAAGGGTTGTTTGGATGGCCACCATTTTTAATTTCGGTATTGCAACTGTTTTACAATAAAGTATACATGCCATTGATCAAATATGTACGTGTTGGACGTGCGAGCGAACCCTGTTTCCATTCGAAAATTTGTGTTAGACGAATTTTTTTTTTCAAAAATTCACGTTTTTTTCCAAAAAATTGTTTATAACTTTTTATTGTTAAATTATTCGACAATTTTAATACCGAATTCTGAAAGTACATACAATTTTACGGTTAAAAATGGTATCTAAAGAATTTCTTGACCCATTTTAAGTTAGTGTTACACATCACTGAAAATATTGTCGAAAAATGGTCAAGTTGGGCGTTAAAGAGTTAATACTCTCATTACGTACACGATGGGATACTCTCCGTTCTTAAACTGTTGCGTGAGCACGGCCCCAATCGCATAGTCACTCGCATCACTCTGGACGGTGACTCGGGCGCAATCAGGTCGCGCTAATACAGGCGCTCGTGTCAAGGCTATCTTTAGCTTCTGAAATAGCTATTCATAATCGTCGCCATATAGTCACGCTTGGTTGTTTTTCAGCCTCCGACACAGCAACACTTTTATCTGCGAGTCATGTTTTGTAAATCGGGTATACCACCCTACCATATGCAGAAAACGTTGGAACTTCCGCTTATTCTTGGGTGCTGAGTACTCCTAGACAGATGTGACCTTCTCCGTATTTTGTCTTAGCCCGTCTCGACCTAGAACATAACCCAAGTACGCGACCCTGATGCAGCCGAACTCGCACTTCTTTCGATTGATTTGCAGTCCGGCATCCACCAGTTTGCGCAGTACTGCTTCCAGATACTTGTGATGGTCCTCGAAGTTCCCGGTCAGGACAATGATGTCGTGTGGGTACGCGGACACCAATGGCTAGTATTCGGATCCGAATAGCGGATCCGAGTCGCTGAAGTATTATTTGCGCGTTCGTTAGCCCGAATGGCATTCTCTTAAGCTGTTACAGCCCCGAGCCTGGTACGGCAATGGTAGTGTAGCGTTTACTCCTTCCGGCCATTGGTATTTGAAAATACGTCTGTTTCGTGTCGATGGTCGAGATATTCCGGGCTTTTCGTAGCTTGTCCAGAATTTCATCGATGCTTGGTATCGGATAGGCATCCTTCTTCGTCCATCTAACAGGTCTGTTTAGGTCTCTTACTATATAACTTCCGTCTGACTTCTTTATTATCACGGGCGCGCTACATGAGTCACTCGCAAATTTTTCTATAATATCCTCTCGATACATTCTCTCGATCTCTTCCTGCGGTAGCTGCCACATTTTCGGTGACATGCGCCTCGGATGGTGCTTCACCGGAATAGAATGCATAGAAATCTCTGCCATCAAATAAGACATCGGGGTCGAGTGCATTAAGTGCTCTTACTCTCACATATTCCTTATGGCCTTCAATGTCCATTCGCATCTTTTTTTCTCCTCCTATAGCTAGTAAGCTTATCGGTTTTCGCTGTTATAGCTTCCTCACCATGCTCGCTACCTTTAGCTAATTGAAAATCTGCTTAGTTATCCAAAGGTTCCAACTTGATATGGCTCTTCATCAGGTACTAAAGTTTAGTAATGTTTTTATGTAGTTTTGTCTATATGAAAATAAGAAAAGATTATACCATATGTCTCTTTTTTGAGAATTGCTTAATCAGATTTACAGAAAGCCAAGACTCAAATAACAGAGACTTTGACAAAGCTTCTTAGATATTATGCATTATATTATCAAACACTATTTTCTAGTTTACTAATTAGAATCTATCATTGCACTATTATTGGTTAAAATAAAAGTTTAAAGCAAAAAACATTTATATTTTACCGCTGCTGCAATATTTCCGACATGTAATATCGCCGTTCGACGTCTTTTAGCTTCAATTTAGTACGGTATCCAGTTTTGCACCTTTTGAATGAATCCCAATGTTTTTAGGTGCAGAGAAAAGGCTTGTTCCGTGGCACCCGATCATGCAGCAATTTCTTACATGGAAGAATCTGACACGGATCCTTATCCAGCAAAGCGAGTAATTCCTCCTCTCCAGTTTTCCGGAGCGATCATTGTCTTTAACTTTAAAATCATCACTTTTGAATCATTTGAAATATTCACCGTAGTTTTGGAAAGCAAACTATAGGCTTCAGCAGCTCTTTTCCTCATATTAAAGAATATGAGGAAAATATAGATACAGCGCCTCTCGCAAATGACATTTATTTAGCTGGAAACTTGTCCTGCTTTTGCTCCATAAAATAAACGATACAGAAAAAATTACTTAAATCTAATGCTGCAAAGTTGTTGATAGATTATCACCTACCAATATAACACAAGAGCTCTGACCTTTTTGTGGGGATCCATTGTTTTGATAAACGCTGGATATGTATACCTAATTATATACATGGATTCTGATTAATCCTAATATATAAATAGATTCTGGACTTAACGGTATGAATAATTTGAAAAAAATTTGCGTCTCCAAAGATATATTATACAATATGTATTTCGGGCACTCGGTTCAGTAGTTTTTTCTTTATACAGACACAGTATAATTCTTTCAATATACATTCTTGGTCTCTTTTCGGGATACATACCTTCCCTGTTAATCTTCTGTTTTATCATTAAAATCGAGTATGTACAGGATGTATTCATAAATTTTTCATTCATAATATAAAAATCTAGAATATTTTCTTGAAACTCCTTTCATACCAATCTTCAATTTTGATATCTCTTGCAACTACTTGTAGCGTGTCTATCTGTGCATGGCCTGTATTTGATATAGCAATCACACTGACTCAATTTGAGGGCCAAGCAAGCTATACGACCAGGTGGAATTTCTATTTCGTTTTACCACTTTTATGATTGTTGATCTGTTAAATAAAGTGATATCCTTTCAAATAGTGTCGTACCTTGCAGTTGCCCCATGTGATTATGAGGCATCGTAAATCGGTTGTTGAATAATTTTTTTCTAGAACTGACAAATTTCTATTGGCGCATGCGACCACTCGGTCCACCACATTTCTGCGTGAATCGGGGATTTAAACCATCTTCAACAAGTTAGTCACGGTGTGTTCGTGAGCAATTGTTTGATTTCGTAAACGCTCTTTCTTCGGTTTCGCCCCAATTCCATTTGGCATTCTTTCTGTGGCTTATGTAACGGAGCAGAGGCATTTTATTTATCTTTCAAAAATCATCGGTAGCGTGAAATTAAGCCGATAAATTACTGTACTTCTTTGCTGGTTCTTGGCGGAAAAGATTCAATACGATGTCAACCTCATCTGAATCGGTTGGGAGACAGTTTTGATTGATTCTACGTCCATGATATTTCAAATTGTAACCAGCAAATTTGCACTTATCCACGTTGGGTTTCAAACATACGATTCGTAATCGGCAAAATACTTCTTGTAATATTTGTATATGTTCTTGATACGTTTCTGAGTCTACTACAATGCCATGTAGATATACTTAGAATAACGTTAAATTCGAATAATTATTTACCTGGCGTGGTAAATACGGTTCTCAGGCGTGTGGGCTACTTGCCAATATCTATTTTTCCAATCAATTTTAGAGATATGCTTGACTCGTAATTTATCGAATTTATTTAGAGTAAACCAATTCTCCAGAATATTTTCAATTTAGTTCAAAACAAAGCTATTATATAAACCATTAAAAACAAATTTCAATGTTCTTGAAATGAAGTGCATAAGTATAAAGTGCATAAGTAAGTAAGCATGAAGTCGTATCCGTAACTGAGATTTTTTTGAAACCGTGATATATGTAATGAGCTAACTTCTTATACTTACAATACTTTTTATATCTAAAAACTAAATATTAAAAACGTGGATGAAAAACAATATTGTTATTAATCTAACCTTAATATTCTTATAATCAAAAATAATATTCTTAAGAGCTTTAATCTCAAAATTATTAGAGAATAAAAGCAGATACATTAAGGAAAGACATGATAAGGCAGTTGATACAAATAGACAATGGAGGAATTATGGAAGTTAGATATATCCGATGGTAAATTACCATCCCTACCCTCATTTTTTACCAATTGAACCTAGTATCCATTATGCTAGTGTGTGAACCTGCTCATTACTTTGACACACACGCGACCTGTATGGTGGATGATGGCGAAATGATGGATTTATTGGGTATTATAAAGAACAAAGTAGAGTTAAATTTGTTAAGCACGTCTTTATTTCGACTACTCTATTCAACGCGACTTTACCAACTGGCTCGTGCTGATGCAGCCACCGGCTGCCGCTTGTAGCGCGCTCACTTACACATGTATGTATAGTCGTCAGTTTGACGCACTTCATCAAGCTGACGTCTCTATATTCAATACTCTCTCTCGGTAGCACAGACGCACTTGCGTGTATCCGTGTTCTCTTCGTTCATGCTAAACTTTATTAACATTAAACCCAGACACACACCAATCACACAACGACAAGAATATATAATATAAATTAGAGCTGCTGCTGCATAAACTGAAAATAAGTGTATTGTATATGTACAATAAATATATAGATATATATATGCTTAGGTGTGTCTATGTATCGTGTCAATGACTTGTTGTGATGATGCTTGTTTCTGCAATGGCTGACTGATAGTGCGTAGAGGATGAAAAGTCCAAAAGGCATATGTACAGTTCTGATTATAAAGTTTTATTTTCCATTATTTACATGATTTTACTCAATCCTCCTCACTTAAGTTTTCCTCACCGCATTCTGTAAAATATATATATGGTAAATTAGTTATTAAGAATTAGATTAGTCAATCTAGTGTGTTTATCCGATTTTAACCCTTTCTTAAAGACATCAGCTAATTTTTCAGATGTTTTAACTGATTTAATTTCTACATGTTTATTGTTTACGCATTCTTTAATAGAATGTCCTTCTCGATCTATCATATGACGAAGTCTATTGCTCACGTCAGTTTTAGCACACGATTGCGCGGCCTGATTGTCGCAGAAAAGGGTTATAGAATACAACTCTAGCTTTAATATTACCTGAGTCGAATAGTGTAACGCTATGAATTTTGACAAGTATTACTCATTCCTACATACTCAGCTTGACAAGTGGACAGAGCCACACTTGGCTGTTTTTGAGTCCTCCAGCCAACAGTATCTCCGTACAGCTTGATTAGTACTAGAAATATCGGGTCTGGTCGAATCAGCCAGATTAATAAAGATCCTACTGCTTCCCTATACAAAGTGTTAGGAATTACCGAGTTTCCTGAATCCGTTTCTTCTCTGTTTTTCCTATCTACGTTCGTGATATCATTCTGCACTATCAGAGTACTTACGGGCTTGACGTCAGCAAAACCGAATCGATTTAAAACATTATAAACTTGGTTTCTGATAACTTCATTGTGCGTTTGTTCAAATCGCGTTCTATGCTAATTCCAAAAAATTCTTTAGGTTCGTCAATAGTTTTAATTTTAAACTTGCTTCCTAGATCTTTAAGACTGTGATGAATTTCGTTATCATCGTTTCCCATTATTAGAACATCGTCTACATATAGTAGTATTACCGTGATTTTATGCTCATTTAATTTTGTAAAAAGGCATGGATCGAGATCGCTATTCACGAAACCTAGTTTTCTTTGCTATCTCGGTGATTTGCTATACCAGTCCCTGATGAGGAGCCGTAGCGAGTTCGAAACGTTGAACAGGTCTTCAATTATGTAAGGGTGTTGGGGACAGTCAGACTGAACTTTACTAACATAGAATTTTTTCAGCTAATATTTTATTTTCAGATTAGTCTACGGGGGTGAATGTAAACAAGGACAGTTTGACCGTCATTTTAATTTTTAATTTAATTTTTAATTTAATTTTTATTCTTAATTTTTAATTTAATTTTTATTTTCAGATTGAATTGATTAGACTGCAAGACCAATGAAAAAATATTTATTAATTTGCTATCTCGGTGAATTTAATATTCCAGCGCTTTGGAGCTGATTTTTAATCTGTAAGGAGATTTTTTCAATTTCAGTATGTTATTTTCAATTCTTACCGGACATTGAGTTAATCCTTGTGGAAATCTTAAGTATATGTCTTCTACTAAGTTGTCGTATAAAAACGCAGTTTCGAAATGTAGTTGTTTTAATGTGAGACCGTATTTATTCGCAATTGCTAGAAAAGCTCGAACTAGTGATAATCTAGAGACTGGTGCATACGTTTCCCTAATTTCGTATGTGTTTTTATCTTTAAAACCCCTAATTACAAGCCTAGCTTTAAAGGTTATTTTTCCGTCGTTTGCTATCTTTCGTTTAAATACCCATCTTGAATCTAAGATATTCGGTTTAGTGTTTTGTTTAAACATTTCTGTTTTTGTGATTTCGGAGAACACGTTCTTATCATTTAGAGAATCTATTTCTTGTTTAATGGCCTTTTCCCAGTTTTTACAATCAGGTGAATTGATTGCCTCTCTATATGTTTGTGGATCCTCGTTGATTTTAGCTAAAAACGCGTGATATTTGATTTCACAGTTGTTTTCTAATTTACCTGAATCTAACGAGTATACCTTTTGGTCGTTCGATCTTTTCGTCATGATACATGTTATCCGGGGTTCTTGTTTATTTTTATTTTCGTGTACTTTGATAACGTTCGTTTCAACCTGTTCGTTACTGTCGTGTTTGTTGTTGTTTTTATATGTTTGGTGTTCTATGAATCTGATGTCTCTTGACTCGAATACCCTCTTTTCTTCGGGTGCAAAGATATTATATCCGCGGTTGTTATGACCTACAAAGGACCCTTTCATTCCGGTTGTTCCGAACTTAGTCTCGGTCCCTCTTTGTTTTCTAAATACAGCGACGCATCCGAATCTTCTCCATTTAGTGATATCTATTTTGATTTTGTCTGACAGTGTTGTTATCGGTATATTATAATTAATAGATTTGTATGGTGTCCTATTGTATATGTAAATTGCAGTCCGTACTGCGTGATCCCATTGTGTACCTCGTATGCTCGAATCGTACATGATTGCTCTTACTTTATTTTCAAGTGTTCTCTTAAATTTTCAAGTGTTCTAAATCTCCCGTTGTACTCAGGCGTGTCAGGACATGTCAGTTGCAGTTCTATTCCTAGTTTATTTAATATATTTACTGTTTCTATACCTGTGAATTCCGTGCCTTTGTCACACCTTAAGAAGCATATTTTTGCGTCCCTACCGAGAATATTTTTTAAACTCCTCACACTTCTCGAAATCTTCTCCGGTATGGTTCTTGTGACGCATCGGGTATGCTATGGCTGTTCGACTAAACTCGTCAATCATCATAAGTATAAACTTGTAACCCTGTGGATGCGATTGGGGATTAATCGGTTCCATTGTATCCGCGTGTATAATTTGAAGTGGAGCACTAGCTCTCTGTCGCGTCGTTTTGAACGGTAATTTGGTACTCTTGCTTATCAAGCAAGTCTCACATTCGAATACTTCATGCAAGTCCAGTTGTTTGGGCTTGTGTAAACTATTCGAATTGCTTTTAAAGAATTCTATCATATATTTTGTTGAGGCATGCCCCAACCTTAAATGCCACAGCATAACCTGACTCAAATTATCTTTCTTATCGAAGTTTTCTGCTCTTGGTTATTTTATTAATATTTGAAAGATTTAAATCTATTGTGTCAGTAGGTGTACTGACATCAGCGACATGTACTTCTGTTTTGTTTTTATCTACTTCGATTTTGAATGTCCAGAAGGGACATTCATATTTTCCTGATAAAACTAGCTTTTTAGTTCGCGGATCTAGAATGTCGATCTTTTTATTGACCTGAGTCGGCGAGGAATCTAAGTATGTTAATTCTTTTAATTTTTCTTACATGCTATTTATTAAATGTGTTAAGAATATAATCATCAAAATTATTATCTTTTTGATGATCTTCCTCAGGAATAGCGGAGAGGCCAAACGGCTTGTTCGGCTTTTGGTTATACCCAAACGTTACTCTGGCTCTTTGAGAGCCTCTCGTCTTGCCGAATGTACCTGGCTGACGTCTCTCACCTTGGTAATTACCTGGTCTTTTTATGCTACACTCTTTGGCCAGGTGTGAGCCTGCCTTCTGACATTTATAGCAGAACTTTTTCCCTGGATTGGGACAATTAGCACTAATGTGCCCATGCTGGCCGCAGCCGAAGCATCTTGATCATCACGTCTCGCGCTTTGCTCGCGTCTTAGCGCATTATAATTTTCATATCTGTTATTAACACGTCTCATAAATGCACTTCTTCGAGAATCTGGACGTCTCCGTGTAAAGGGCGGAGACGACCGGTTCCCACTAACGTTGAGAGAGCTCACTGGTGGCTCTATCACCGGTTTTACCGCTTCTATCTGTAATATTAGTTTTTAAATTTTTCCAGTTCCATTTCTACACCGACTGTGCCTTCATACACACAATCAGCCAGTATTGTTTGAGGAAGTGAACCCGCGATTACATTGTAAAATATGTCACGTTTTTCGTCGGTCGATAATTTACTTTCTGTTTATCATCTTCAATTTTCTTTTCGGAATATTTCGAATCTCCTGTATTTTCCTCAAGAATATGGTTAAGTCTTTTCATTTTTAATTACGACACGAAATAGTCTTTGAAAATATCAAAACGCGTATCGATTGACAATTTATATTTTCTGATAACTCCGGTTTCTTTATACATCGCGTTTTCTATACGTTCTGCTAATACATCTATTTTAAGTTTTTCATTTAACCTTGATTCGACCAATTTATTAACGGTTTTCTTTAAGTATTCCGTGATGTGAACATTGTTTCGTATCAATAAATCTTTATTAATTATTTCTCGATGGTTCTTTTTCTCAAACTTATCACATCTGTCTGATTCTCGCACGCATGCTTCATTTACAACTGAATATGTACTTTCAGTTTCTCCTAGCAGATTCTATGCTACCTGTTCAGAATTATCAAATCTTTTCTTTTCAATCATTTCTTTGAATAACATCCGGTTTTCTGTTTTACTTTCATTTGTATTGTTACGTTTCGTCACATCGTTGTCAATCAAAGCATGTGATTCCGATTTGTTAATACCAAAATCGCTGAATAATCTTTTAATATTTTCATCGTTCATACTTACCTCGTCCCAATTTTCTTCCGAGGGACTTACAACATTCGCTTGAAAGATCAGTGGTACTGGCGGCTTAAACCCTAGTAAAAACGGATTTTCCTGGACCCATGGCTTCTGCTGTGGAGTTAGTATTTCATCATTGCAATCAGAGTTCTGTTGCGCTTGTGCTACGCTTTTGCGCACTTCTTCATATTTTTTTTCGTGCGATTAATCAGTTATCTTTTCTATGCTTTTGATAGTCAGCTTTTCTCGGACCTCCTGGTTCTGGATTGCCGCTATGTTGAATATGTGCATGCGTATAGTATCTGCTAGCTGATTGGTAAGCGTTTGTACCAGTTCTCGGTTTGTTTCTCGCTGTAATTTAAAGAATTCTGACCTCTCTTTCGCCGCTTCAAGTCTGGCCTCTGTGACACAAGTTTTATTCTTCTTGTCATATATTGTCCTTATTTACAACTGCCAGTTCCCTACCTACCTATTCAGGTTCCTCTGATGCATCTGCTTCAAGCAGATGCTCTAACGCTTCAAGAGACTCCTTTGCCTGTAGGAGCCTTTTTACTAGATTTTCAAGCGCCTTATAGTGTGTTTGGCTCAATAGAGCTTTGACCTCAATAGAGGTATTGTTATCTCTCTGGAACCTGATCCTAATTTCCTGATATTTGGGACAGTCAGGATTTGCTCACGTGTGTCCACCTCTCCACATGTGCATGTATCGCTCTCTCTCAGATGAAAGCGATGAGATATGACCCGAAGTCACCATGCCCAGTGAAGATCTGGATTAACCATCACGATGGTCCGATCCAGTCTGCCTTTATTCTACCTCTAACACTAGATAGGTAAGAATGTGTCGCCTAGCTTTTGTCGAGTTATTCCAGATTTCCTGCCAGTCATCGAGATATCTTTCAGATAGGCGGCACGACGTTGATCCTCAGGTAATGCTGCATTTTTACGGTTCGCGTACACTTCCGCTCTACGCCTGCATTCTAGCACGATGGGGAGTTTTCCCGCTATCACTGCTAGGGCGTCTGTTGAGGTGATTCTGTATGCACCGGTGGCTCTAATGAGCGCGTGTCTTTGAGTACTTGTCAACTTGCGTTGCTGTTCTACACACATCAAATCGTGCCGCTCCGTAAGTAGCGACAGTTGTGAACAGCCCGGTATAGATAGTACTAAGCGCCTTGAATTTAAGGCACCATTCCCATCTTGCCAGGCGTGCAATCCTATTAAAAAAGTCTACACATTTGGACTGTACCGCTTTCAAATGGTAACCGATTGCAAGATGTTCGCCAAAGTGGATTCCAAGGTATCGTACGCTTTCTAATCTCTTCACCCTCGAGTTGCCAACCGTAATTCGGGAGGGGGGGACTTTCGGCTGAAGGTGACAAAATCAACATTCCACATTTCTGAGAGGCCAGCCTCATTTTATTTAGGCGACACCAGGATTCCACTTCTTCAATGTAACTCTGGCCATTTCTTTCGATCTCCCTACATGAGTCTCCCTCCGCCAGTAGTACGATGTCGTCTGCATATGCAATGACTTCGCACCCTAGTCTTGAGAGTTGTACTTCCAAGTTGTACTTCCTCAAAGCCATCTCGCATGAGGACTCGACGGCCCTTAAGGTAATCTTTTGCTAACTTATAGAGACTCCTGGGGTATGCCTTGCTTTTCAATGCTGTTAGTACAGCGGGACACCAGACATTGTCGAACGTGCCCTTAATGTCCAGGAAAATTGTTACAACATATTTTCTGCTCGATTCAGTCAAAGACTTACACAACTGAACGATGGCGTCCTCTGTAGCTCCGAACGCTCTCTCCTGAAGCCGTACTGTCTAGGGATAACCTCGTTTCAATGATCCTATTTAATTTGTTCAGTATTAGAGCCTCAAGGATTTTGCCGAGCAGTGGCAAGAGGCAAATGGGTCTGTAGGACGCACCGTCCTCAGGTTTGTAGTCCTCACCCTTTCCTATTGTGACAACTTGACCAACCTTCCACTCACGAATCTCAAGCACGAGTTGTATATGTTGATCAGGTTGAGTTTCTTCCTGCAAGTTGTCTGCAGTGAAAAGGGTGTTTAGCACTGGCGTAGTGGTGCTCACCCAGTCCGTCGTAAAGGTGTTATTATCCAGACGAATGTTGCATGCAACTTCTTTGATGTTCAGCTTACCGACTTCGAGTCGGTTAGCTATACCCCAGGGATTCTGATTACCCTTTACAGTTACAAAGTCTTGCCATTTGGACTCTTTAGTATGCCTGAGTCTAAGGACATACTTTTCTAGCCGCTTTGTATTCTTTCTTGAGGTGCTCCCGTCTGGAGGGATCATGCTCTCTCTGGAATACTCGACGGGCTCGATTTGTTGCCCTTGTTAATCTATCTAAGTCAGGGTTCCACCAGGGAACCATCCTAACAGCTACCCTACTCCTCGGTATGGCAGCATTGCAAGCTTTCCTCAAAGTGACTGTCAATGAGCGAACTCTCTCAATTGTCTCCATTTTGGAGCCGGGTATTTATTTAGGGACTTGATACTATTCATCCACGAATACAGCGCAGACGGTTTCCCAGTTCGCTTTCTGTGTGGAGTATCGCTTCAGATCTTGCAGGTGTGCTTGCTCCATTTAGGTGGAACGTGATCGTTCGATGATCACTCGAGGTCCAGTCCTCTCTGACGGCCCATCCTGTGATGAGTGTCTAAAAATTTGTGGTGACAAGAGTTACGTCCTCCTTTCCCTCTCCAACTTGATTGGTGACGGTAACGATACTGCCTGGCACATTGGCAATCCGGAGATTCCAATGCGCTATAAAATTTTCCAGTCTTCCCTTTTGCGATCGGTGCGATCAGACCCCCACAGTGGGGATCTGGCATTGGAATCGACACTTATTAGCACCATCCTCCCTCGAAGTGCGTGCAGCACCTTACTTAACTGTGTAAGGTGTTCCTCTATTTCGTGGCTCAGCTGGAAGTATCCACTGATCACATGCATCGTTAAAAAATGCAACATAACCTCCGCGACAGCGAAGTGTATATTTGTTCAGTGCGTTAATTTTAGCACTGTCACCTTAGGGTTGAGTTGAGTTGACTGCTATAGCCGCCCAGGGGATTTGCCCTTCCACATATACCATCCTTGTGCACAGCCCGAATCCTCTATTCGTAGCTGTAGTCGTCCATGGAGTTGACTAGTCTCTCCATGTCAGCTTTGTATGCGGGACACTTAGTCCATAGATCCATGATTATGCGCTTTCTTTGCCTTTTTGCAATTGACGCAGTTTGGGGCTGCATCTTTATTTTTGCAGTCCTTGCTGCGATGTCCTCACTGACTGCAGTGAGAGCAGCATTGTTCGCTTTTACAGAGCTTAGCTACGTGATTAGCTAATCTTGCACACGGCAAGATAATCACTCTATGTAAATTCTCTTCCTGTGTAGGATTTTACTCCGAATGTTCGGGGTAACTTCTACCATCCAGTTAGTAACTGAGTCGCTCCTCTTGCCCGTTTTGAAGCGGGGTTTGAAGAATTCAGCGAATTCTTCTATTGTAGAGGCCAACTCCTCGTTTTGCTTAAAGACGACCGAGCTCACCTCATCTAATGACATGTCCTTGGGTACGTCATAAATGATGAGCCTCGGCTTGCTCCTTCTTAGTACCTCTATCTCAAAAAGCTCCATTAGATGCTTTGATGCCTTGATTTTCTGCAACCCCGCTTCGGTCGCTGTTTCCACTAGGAGACCCTTCCGTGTCTCTCTCGAATTCTTGATCTGGACCTTTGGTTGCTGGGATTCAAAGTCTTTTGCAAGACTTCCTTTGCCCTACTTATTGTGGAGATCTTTTCCACATCACTAGGCTTTAATAAGACCACCTTAGGCGGTGTTCTTATCGTGGCTTTTGCGACCTGGGCCTTTGGGGCGACCAGTTTTCTTTTCTTTTCTTGTTTCTCAGCGTCATTGGAGACCACAGCTGCATAGGTCTGTGGCCCCTTTGCTGTTTTTTTGCTGCTAGCTCGTGTAAGGCCTCTGATTTTGCCTCCGCCCGAGCACATGTGATGGCCATTTTAGAAATGACCACCATCAGTTCCTTGAGGCTCCTTAGATCCTCCTTCCTCATTTGAGGGTCCTCTGTTATTTTGAGGGCCTCTTTTATCTTTTCATAAAGGTCCGCGCTATGAGCAGGGACCTCTAGCCAGTCTATGGTAGAACTGTTAATTGGACTACCGTTCGGAAGTTGCGCTGCACTGTTTTTAGTGCGTTCATCCCTATTTTTTTCCGGTGATTTTCTGGGCATTTCCTGTTGTTGTTGTTGTTGACAACAGGTTTCCTTTTCTATTAACCCGAATGCACCATTCGTGCTTCTTAAGCTATATATATGTTCATATATTCATTGTTTTAGGTATCTTCCCTTTTGTTCAATATAATATTTGTCACAATCTTTACAATTTATTTTCTATACCACTCCTTTTTTCAAACATTTATCACCCTTATCATTACAATTATTAAATAGCTTTCTAATATTATTATTGTTTCTTATATTTAAAACATATAAAACACTCTTAAACAAATAATACTTATAATAATAATAAAAATTGGTTTAAAAATTAACAAATATTAACATTTCAAAAGAAGTTGTAAATACCGTTTCAAAAAGTACAAAATTTGGAATATGTTATTCAAATAACAAATTCCCTGTTAAAAAAATCATCGCTGACGTAGAAAATAGTATTGTTAATTGCAATAATAAAAGGATTATCCAAAAGAAATAGAAGTGGATTTAAGAATATAATATACAGATATACTTTAGAAACAATAATAATACTAGAAAGCTATTTAATAATTTTAAAGATAAGATTTTTATTTTATTTTATTGTTATTTTGATTTGAAATTTTTAATAGAATTTGTTGTAGTAATAAGTTTTATTTTAGATTATACGAAGTGAACATAAATAAAGACAGTCCGACTGTCATAAATACATTCAGTCCACATAATACCGAGTTTATGGTATCTTGCATAGTCTGCGACATTATCGCAAAGGCCATACATACGAAATCAGAAATTTGCCGAGAGCTTATTTTTCCCTCATTTTCACAATGCATGTGCAGTATCATATCATAAATCAGACTCCACCAGAAAGCTTAAAGTGCAAAGAATATTGGATTCATGTGTCCATTCTGTATATAATTTACCTGTAATGTTTCATGCTATTTAGATGTAATTTGAGTTAAATGTAATTATATTTAAATTCAGTTAGCGTGTTATCCCAGGGCTCCAAAAAATAAGTCAATCAATCAACCAATCTCTTTTTATTTCTGTTTTTGGTTCACACTCTGCTTTTTGATCTTTCAGATCTCGCGAGTCCATTTAGATACGCTCATAAATCAATAAAATTAGTTGATCTCTTCAGTCAACTTTTAGTTGACCTTTGCATCTGACGTTTATTTTCCTACCTGCTTTTCTTCCTTCTAAATTAGTCTACACTTTATGGAAACGTGTTATCATCACTTGCAAACCTTCAAATTCTCCTCAGATTGTCGTGAACACGAACAGTGTCATTATTATAATACGAAAATTTAAAAAAAATTCTTTAATGTTTAATTATATTGATATTTTTATGTGTATTTTGTATTTTTATGTGAACTATATACTATATATAATATTTCTAATTAATAGTTCATGAAAATTAATATTTATTATCTAATAATATTTATATTTTCGTATTTTTATCAATTTTTAGAAATATATTAAAATTAGTTTATGATGCTGAACCACATATAGTAATTCATTGCCATGAGTGGCAAGCGGGAATTGGATTAATTGCGTTACGCACAATGGGTATTAATGTTGCAACAGTTTTCACAACTCACGCTACACTATTGGGAAGATATTTATGTGCAGGGAAAACGGATTTTTACAATAACTTAAGTAAGGTAATTAATAAAATTTACGCATTATATATATATATATATATATATATATATATATATATGTATATATATATATATATAGTAAGGGGGCCCTATTAGGGGTAGGTACGGTCCTGGTACCTTATTTTTATCTCTATAGGCCGTTAAAATTATAGGACTTGTATTAATTATTTGTCATTGCCAAGGTTTCACCTACCTTGGCCAGAAACAATTATTAAATTGTTTAAATAATTAATTGTTAATAAATATTATCTACTTTGTCGACGTTGGTCCTATAAATTTTTTTCAATACTTAAAAAAATATTAAATAAATATTAATCACACGGCTGTCAGTTTTAAAACGGCATTTGTTTATTATTAAGTAATAAATAATATTAAAATGATTAATAATAAATAGAATAACTGCCAGAATTCACAGCGGAGGTGGCAGGGTCCTGGATCGCCAATGTCAGAATTTATTTGATAGGATTAATAAATATAAATAATTTATAATAACAATTAAACTACATTTATTACATTGTAAATAATAATATAAATTATTATATGAGTCCCTAAGTACACCCGCGTTCCTACTCTTTTATAGAATATGATTTGTTCGAGAATAGGAGAGTTTCTGATTTTTTTGAAATTTAAATTTCGCGCGTTTTATTTTAATATAATGTGGGTTTTATCTGCTAGGATATTGAGATACGGTGGCGGCTCGCCACCGTATCTCAATATATTATAATTTCGTGCGATTCTCTGTCGACCATTTGTACGCGCGGGCGGGATACAACGTCGCACACACATCAATCACGCTCTATAAATATGCTTGTGTGCGTATACAATTCCAGGTCGAATCTATCACTAACGCACACAAGCCAAATGATCGTTTATTTTGATCACACTTTTTTACAATTATTTATTGTGATTAATTAGGTATCGCGTATAAAATAAATTAATATGTATTCCCGCGTATCGAAATTAATCGGAATATAATTAAATACAATTAATCCCTATTAGTGTAGACAGTTCCCGCACGTACGTCGACGACACACATACACACGAGAACGAGACGGTTATATTCAAATTCTAAATATCCGTTAATATTTCGCGGTATGTTAGTTGTAGCTTACGTTGCGGGCCCGATGATCTCCCGTTGTTGATTTTCGAGTGATGAAACAATTAATAAAATCAAAAATGTTCAAAACAACAATGATCGATCAGAAAGAAGAAAACAATTTAATAAACCGATATAGTTTATTAAAACTTATATAATCAAAAGAGGAATCCCGTCTAACTGTATCGTGCCTCGAAAATAATTCAATTGAACTTTCTTCTGCCCCAACTCCCCTACCTCAAGCTAGAGTTCGACAGCGGCTATAATAAACCTTCTGTCTATTACTCTCTCTGCAATCAACCGTCTGTCTCTCTAGTTCAAAACGAGCACCGATTTTGGTGCCCTATACAATATATATATATATATATATATATATATATATATATATATGTATGTATAAAGTAATATTTCTTATTCTATAAAGATCAATTTTGTGATCAATATTATTTTTATTGTCTTTACAAAATTGAGCTTCAATATAATTTTGTTGACCCTTATATCATAATCCGAAAGTGAAGATTCGATTGTTATATAAATGATATTTTATGGTAATTTTCACTTCATTTATATTTATGATTTCAATGCGATTCAACTTCCTGGGTAAAGCTTGTAATATACTTTTTGTCGTCATACAAATATATCCTTTTTTATACTACTATATTACAAATATATCCTTTTTGTAATATACTTTTTGTCGTCATACTCATATATCCTTATACAGATAATGCAAATATTCTGATTTTTAAGGCAATAGTATTTCAATTATTTACAAGAATTATATGAGACTTCGTAGCATGTCCTTACATAAAATAGCAAATCTAGGACTTATAATTAAATGATGTGTATTCTATTAATGTAATCTTTATAGATCATAAATATAACTCCAATGACTCGATTCAAGGTGGTCGATGTAGGTTGCCAGAGACGAGTTTTGCATACGTGCACTGCTTAGTGCAGGGTCTGTTCCCACAGTACTTGTATCAATCGGATTGCAGATTACATATAGCATTGGTTGTATAGTACTATCCTATCGTAATAGTGTGTAAAAACGTCAGCAGTGATCGATTCTGCATGCACTACACACACACACATAGAGTGATTGTTACAGACCATCAATCAGGGTGCATACGTGAGACAGAAAGGGCAAGAGAGATAGAGAGGGAGGAGGGCAGGCACGACATGCGCGAGTAGCAAGTATTGATATGAGGAAAATTTTAATTAACAGTGTTCCTCTCGAGAGAATCCATTCTGCACGACGGAGAGATATGATTATCTAGCCTTGTGCACGGGAGATTACGGTGTAGTTTTTCAGCTCGTCGATATCTGCTGTGCGGATTATCGGACTGTGATCTGTGCCAACTCGGAGACAATCCTTCATCCACTCTGTGTGGGTCTACCGTGTTCTGGACTGAAGTCATATTTATTAATGATATAGACTAAACAAATATAAAATAGTTATTAGCTTTCCAATATTGCCGTGCAACTAAGAAAGTTTGTCATATTAAATATATTTATCAATAAAATTTCTTTGGACCATCTTTCGGTCAGCAATTGGATACCCCGTCTAAAAAATTGATCGCCTCTTTAGGCGATGTACGAATCGACCCATTTCTTCAATCCCTCGTAAGAAATGAAATACTGCCAGACCATGAGTCATCGGAATAGGAGGTAATCTGATACAGCAATGTCTGGTGAATACGGCAGGTGGGGTAGGACGTCCCAATTCAGTTCTTCTAACCTTTTTTTTACGATTTTTGCAACATGTGTCCGAGCGTTGCCATGCAGAAAAATGCCTTTATCGTGCCTTTTGGTATATTGTGACCGTTTAATCTTCAATAATCCACTCAATTGCATCAGTTGTTGTTGGTAACCTTCCCCGGTGACGGTTGGAGTACTTCGTAATAGATTACACCAAGTTGATTTCACCAAATGCACAACATTAGCTTCTTGCCATGAATGTTTGGCTTGGCCATCGAAGGAGAGGCATGTCCAGGCTTACCCCATGACTTCCTACGGTTTGGGTTGTCGTAGTGAATCCACTTTAGTCTCTCGTCACGATTCGATGTAGAAATACTTTGCGATTGTGCCTTTTGAGTAATTGTTCGCAATCGCATTAGCGACGGTGCACGTCTCTTAACTTTAGTTCGTAAGGAACCCAATTTCCTTGCTTTTGGACCATACCCAGGGTTTTGAGACGTTGTTAAATTGCTTGCTGAGTCTCTCCTAACTCTTGTGCAAGACCCTCTTTTATTTGGCATGGATCGTCTCCCAGTAGAACTTTCAATTCTGTATTACCATACGCTTTCGGCCATCCACTGCGCGTTTTGTCTTCCACGTCAAACCAACCACTTTTAAATTTTTGGAACCACACCCGACAACTTCTCTCACTCAAATTAATATCACCATAGGCTTCTCTGAGTAGCCGATGTGCTTCAGCTGCAGATTGCTTTAATTGAAAGAAGTAAATTAACAATTCCCACAAATGACGCTTATGTGGCTCAAAACTTGACATCTTAACACGATGAGAACTAAGTGATGCTAGCAAAAAGTCATAGGTATTAAAAGGTTATACTGTTTCCATATGTCAACATATACTATACGATTTTTTACAGTTGACAATTTCGATGTTACCTTATCGATGGCGCCATAGAAGGCAATACATATATATAGGCTTGCCATATAAGGCAATACAAATTAATTTAAAGCTTTACAAAAAAGAGGAGTCACCTCACGAACACTGAGGAACTCAAATTGTCTTAGGTAAGAAATATTTTATATTGTATTTTTTCCTTTAGATTATAGAGAGCACCCATTTTTTAGCAGGTCCCTCTATAAAGATAATAGCAACACAATTTGAGTTATCCTCCACTTTTATCGTTGTATATATAGGTATCTTTTGTGTATTACGATATGGCCAAGAGATTAACCTCTCCCTCCTTTAAAGCACCGTCGACTCCAGTCGACCAATGGTACTTATACCTAAGAGGAGGTGAAGTTGATGATTACCTCCATCAGCTGTCTCTGCGAAGCGATGGTTCGATATTTGATCGGCTTCGCAGAATAAACCAATGGTTGAAAGGAGAGTATGACCAGGATAATTTTGTAGAAGAAATAGAAGAAGGGTCCGGGTCATGTCTTTCTTAAGCATGAGTCAGCCAGGAAATTCATCATTGAAATGATTATTGCCCAGGGCGATCCTTCCTGGCTAGACTCAACGGTTGATGGAGAAGAGAGGCATCCGTTGGAGTCACTGGAGCATGACGAAGAAGTCCAACGGAATCTCGAAGCCTCTAGATTGCGCTTGAGGGTGGGTCTGACCATCCAGCCTGGTGTGGATGAGCAGACGACTGCAGGAGCCCTACTCCTCCCACAAGAACAGTTGGAACAGACGACCCCACCCCCCAAGCAGTCTACCTCTATGCACAATTGAGGATATTATGCGGTTTATGGCAGTTCAAGACCAACGAACGAAGATGTTAGAAGAAGCGTTGGCTGCCATAACCAACCAAGCTATGTCTCAAATTCGTTCCGCGTCGGTCAGCAGTACACGACTGGCCGACGACTCTGCACGGAAGAAGGTGCAGATACAAGACACATTTGTGTGTCACGCATCCACCGTGCAGGAAGAATCGTCAGTCTCCCTACAACCTCCAGCCAGTGGTGTTTCGACGCCACTCTCAAGCCCTCGTGTCCGTGAACGTGGCTGGAAGGGGGGGAACTCCTCGAAACCAACAGAAACTTCGAGGATTACGCTGTCCAGAGGATTGCCCAGTGAGAAGTTACAATTCATTGGGGGATCCAAGAGGGATATAGGTTTAGTGGTTCGTAAATGGGATATCCATTATGAACATTCCCATCAGGACCTACAATTATTCCTCAAGCGGATAGAGGACCGCCAAAGAAGTTCGCAAATATCGGACGAAGAATTAACACAGGCGCTTCCCGAAATATTCAAGGGGAAGGCAGAGTTATGGCTCGACGCTTTAAGAAAAAGAGGCATAACCACCTAGTGTGAAGTTGGTACTGCTGCAAAAGAATGGTACGGAGCCGGTCCAGAATATCGAGGAAAATGTGTTAGAGAAGCCAAAACTCGAACTCAAGGAGCCAACGAACCTTCGAATGATTATACCGCTTGTCTCCTTTCGATATTCGATCGGCTAAATCCACCTCTCCCCGAGACAGAGCAATTGGATAGACTGCTACGCAATGCACGCCCCGAAATCCAGTGAAGGATACCAAGGAAATCCATTAGCAATGTGCGGTAATTTCTAAATTTGGCCAGAGATGCCGAATTTGCATTGGAGTGTGAAAAATGCTATCACACTCCTCCTTCGCCGGATAAGACGATTTTGCGCGAAGCCGCATATAAATCGCCGAATTTCAATCGGGCTAGAACTAAAGTGGCTGCAACTGTACATCAGGAAAATCCTGATCAAGAAAATAAGATTAATCCTGATATGGCAGAAATACGCAAGCTACTGACTCGTTTGGAATCCAAATTCGGGCAGGTGGGACCATCTAGTAGACCGTCTACTTCTCACTACCAGAAGAAGAAAGAACAGGGCCTTCGAAAACGAACCGACAACCCTGGAGGCGGAATCGAACACCCCCTAAGAAGAAGTCTACTAGAACTACCAGTCCGGAGCAGGTTAACAAAGCTCCGGAGGGTCGTCCACCAGATCAGAAGAAGAGTAAGGACGGCCCGGTCAAATGTTATAAATGTGGTGAAATGGGTTATCGCATTTATAACTGCCCGAAATGTTCGGGAAACGGGAAACAAGGCGGCCAATGGGGGTCCGGTCGACTTGCAACCCAAAGGTGACCCCAGATCGAAGAGAGGCCTGATTCAGTTGAGGAAATTCCATCGACTGAGGAAAATGACAGTGGCGATTTAGATCCCGGCCAAATTGCAGCACGGCCGGAAGAAGCACTCTGGTGGATTCCGGTACGAATTGCTGAGTGATGTGCATTGTACAACACCGGCGCATCTCGCACAGTCATGGGCAAGATCGGGCTACAATTAGCAACGACTTGCCAGCGAGGGTTCTACCCAGCGTATGGTGTTAGTACTAGAGGCCCAGGGAACTCTCCGCTTTACGTCACAGGTCACGTCGAACTGCCGTTCGAATTGGCAGGGATCACGCGCAGCGTGTTAGTTGCTGTGATCCCAAACCTTGAAGTAGATTGTTACGTAGGAGCCAATTTGGCACGAGCGTTCGGTACCATCCATGATCTGATTGATAATTCGCTGTGGGTCCAAGTAGCGAATAAACGGGTCAGGATGGAAGTAGCCGCAGTCACATGTAATGAAATCCAACGACTGGCACCGTTGCGATGGACTGACGACTTATCTTCTGAAATTATTCGAGTAGGCGAAATAAACTCAGAAGAAAATACTGGTTTTGATCTGACCATGGAGTTTTCGAGGTTAGCATCCATTGGTCTCGCGGATATATCACGGCAGGAGCAAGAACGTATGAAGAAGCTCTTAAATAAAATCCTGCCGGCGGGAGAAGTGCCACTGGGACGTACGACGTGGGCAGAACATATAATAGTTGTAGAAGATGCTCGCCCTATACGCCAAAAGGCATATCCAGTCTCTATGAAAATACAGGAAGAGATGCATTCCCCAGTTAGAGAAATGTCAGAGACTGGAGTAGTCGAACCATCCATGGTCAAGCCCAGTGGTGATGTTACGCAAAACTAACGGGAAGTATAGGTTTTGCATCGACTTTCGAAAAATTAATTTAGTTTCGAAACCTGATGCATACCCGTTACCTAACATGGACCAGATTCTAAGGAAGCTACAATCAGCCAGATATATTTCTACCATAGATCTGAGTACCGCGTATCATCAAATACCACTTCATCCGGAATTCAGCCGGTAAGGGAATTTACGGTACCTGGAATGGGATTGTTCCAGTTTATCAGGATGCCCTTCGGTCTATCTGACGCTGGAGCGTCGTTTCAACGACTTATAGACCGAATTATCGGACCAGACCTCGAGCCGAATGCCTTTTCATATCTAGACGATATTATCATCGCTCCTGAGACATTCGAAGAACACTTAGATTGGTTACATCGTGTTTTTGCTCGAGTACATGAAGCTGGACTCACGATAAACCGAGAAAAGAGTGTCTTTGGACACACCGAAGTCAAATACTTAGGAGTTCTCGTCAATCATGACGGATTCGTTCCCGATCCCGAGAAGATCGAACCAGTAATGTGCTACACGGAGCGAGAAACCTGAAGAAACTTAGACGTTTCCTCGGTATGGCATAGTGGTATAGGAAATTTCTAAAAGATTTCGCTACCATTTCCGAACTACTCACACATCTAACTAGAAAAAACTGTTTTCAATTCTGTACATGACAGAATTAAATTTACAAGGGAGGTTGAAGTTAATAGTCAATTAAGTTTTCTGGACATTAATGTAATTAGATGTAGTAATAATAAGGTAAAACTTAATTGGTACAAAAAGCCTACTTGGTCAGGTAGGTTTTTAGATTTTAATTCACACCACCAATTCGGAAACAAAATTGGAGCATTGAGAGGTGTCATTGACAGAGCAATTGAATTGTCACATAAAGATTTTAGACAAAATAATTTACAGATAGTAAGAGAGAGTTTCATTAATAATGGCTATCCAATTCAATTTATTAATAGATTAATTGCTGAGCGATTGTTTGACATTTATAATACCGAAAATAGACTTTATCTGAAAGAATAAAAAGAAATTTTCGGAAATATAACATTCAAATTTTCTTTAAAAATAGCAATAATTTGAGTAGATTGTTTAATAATTGCAAAGATAATGATGATTTATGTTTTTACATTCTTTTGATTTTGTGAATGTGGATATTTTGGAACATGGTATTAATATTAAGTATAAACGGGAGAGTCTTGAAAGTATTCACATTTCCAGGAATCGAAATAATGTAAATTTAATGTTAGAGTCTGGTAGATTGGACAGTGTTTATCATTCCTTATTAAATTGATTGGTTTTGGACAATTTGTGTAGAGGGGGAATTTATATTTAATTTACTAAATTTGGTGATGGGGATGGGTATATATAGATTAGAATATAAGGTTTAGTGTAGTCCCTGATGAGAAGCCGTAGTGAGCTCGAAACGTTGGACAAGTCTTCAATTAGGTAAGGGTGTTAAATAAACAGTCAGACTGCACTTTACTAACAAAGAATTTTTTCAGCTAATATTTTATTTTCAGATTAGTATACGGGGGTGAATGTAAACAAGGACAGTCTGACAGTCATTATAATTTTAATTTAATTTTTAATTTAATTTTTATTTTTAATTTTTATTTTATATTTTTGTTTATATATTTTATGTTTTATATTTTTTGGACGGAACTCATAAGGAAAAGGTGTCTAGACCCTGACGCGTAAACGTCTGACGCCTGGGTATTATGGTAAGGAATTAACCCCGTCGGCAACTTGGGTCTTACAGCAGTCTGGCCAGTTGTGACCAGGCCAGATCTGGAAAATCGTTCTGATCCTAATGCTCGGCTAACCTATCAACTATTTACATTATATACGCGGTGGCGGTAAACTACAAGATATGGTACATAGTACTTGCCAAGCAGCTATCGTCGTCTGCAGCAGGCCTCAGTCCCGTTGTTCTGAGGATGGCTTGGCGTCAGAATGTAGGGGCATGGTAGTGCGGTGGCTACAGCGTCCGATGACGGCTGATACGCGATGGCAGCGGGCCGTCGATGGCAAGGCCTGGTTGTCTCGTACTTTTGCGGCGGCGACACGGTCACGTGCACGACCAGGATAACCGGGCTCTTCTTCCCTCTTCTTTCCTCTTCTGGGATGGCGGCACTTGGCGGGTGCGAGCGTGATTTTAGTAGCGAATCATCAAGTCGCGTGAGCATATAGTCTCGTCGAGCGATTTCTTATGTGTGCACTCGATAAGAGCCAGAGCTGATCTCCCTCTATATTGCGGCGCGTCTCTGCGCTGCGTCGATTTCGCGTTTGATACATCGCGCGAGATATCGATAGTTTTCTCTCGTTATTGTGATCGTCGTTTCTGACGATCACAATAACAAAACAAACATCACAATGATCACACATCACACACATCACATCAAAATCACAATAACAAACTCTCGCTCCCAGAACCAAAGTGGGTGGTAAACCACTGAGCCTTAACTAGTTTTAACGACAGTACGTGGAACGGGAAAAAACGAAAGGGGAAAGATTTTACTGACGAGTCACCAGTTCGGGATTCTGTCTAACTCGCTGATATTTTGTAATAAACGGAAAAAAAATATGCAGCACCACTTTTATGCGTGGGGCGCCTTTTATGAAATTACACTCGAAATGCGCTGTCGATATAAAACTAACCTAAAAGTTCTTAACGGTTATTATTTACTTATTAGAAAAGAGCAAAAAGCAACAAAACTAAGACTCTATATATATCGTTCTTATACTAACCTATTTTAAGAAGGAAGTTTTGTAAGAACTATTCTTATTCTAAAACAATTGAATTGTACTTCTGTCGACTGCCCATATACAAATTAATAAATATTTTTTTATTGGTCTTACAGTCCAATCAATTCCATCCAAAAATAAAATAAAATAAAAATAAAAAATAAAAATTAAAAATAAAAATTAAATTAAAAATTAAATTAAAATTATAATGACAGTCAGACTGTCCTTGTTTACATTCACCACCGTAGACTAATCTGAAAATAAAATATTAGCTGAAAAAATTCTTTGTTAGTAAAGTGCAGTCTGACTGTCCCCAACACCCTTACCTAATTGAAGACTTGTCCAACGTTTCGAGCTCGCTACGGCTCCTCATCAGGGACTAATCTAAACCTTATATTCTAATCTATATATACCCATCCCCACCACCAAATTTCGTAAATTAAATATAAATTCCCCCTCTACACAAATTGTCCAAAACCAATCAATTTAATAAGGAATGATAAACACTGTCCAATCTACCAGACTCTAACATTAAATTCACATTATTTCGTTTCTTGGAAATGTGAATACTTTCAAGACTCTCCCGTTTATACTTATTATTAATACCATGTTCCAAAATATCCACATTCACAAAATCAAAAGAATGTAAAAACTTTAAACAATGCTCTTTTAAACCAGAAGTAATATATGAGCTACGTAAACTATATTTATGCTCATAAATTCTCTTTTTTAAATATCTACCTGTTTGTCCAGGAGTTGTTTACAAGATTAATTGCATGGATTGTGATAAATACTATATTGGACAAACAGGTAGATATTTAAAAAAGAGAATTTATGAGCATAAATATAGTTTACGTAGCTCACATATTACTTCTGGTTTAAAAGAGCATTGTTTAAAGTTTTTACATTCTTTTGATTTTGTGAATGTGGATATTTTGGAATATGGTATTAATAATAAGTATAAACGGGAGAGTCTTGAAAGTATTCACATTTCCAAGAATCGAAATAATGTGAATTTAATGTTAGAGTCTGGTAGATTGGATAGTGTTTATCATTCCTTATTAAATTGATTGGTTTTGGACAATTTGTGTAGAGGGGGAATTTATATTTAATTTACGAAATTTGGTGGTGGGGATGGGTATATATAGATTAGAATATAAGGTTTAGATTAGTCCCTGATGAGGAGCCGTAGCGAGCTCGAAACGTTGGACAAGTCTTCAATTAGGTTAATTTTTATTTTTAATTTTTATTTTATTTTTATTTTTTATTATTTTTTATTTTATTTTTATTTTTTTATTTATTTTTTTATTTCTTTTTTATTTTTTTTTTTATTTTATTTTTGGTTTGAATTGATTGGACTGTAAGACCAATAAAAAAAATATTTATTAATTTGTATATGGGCAGTCGACAAAAGTACAATTCAATTGTTTTAGAAAAGACTGTCGTTATGAGTGGACCGAGGAACAACAAGCCTCTTTCGACAAGATCAAATCGATGATCGCTTCGGCGCCCGTCCTGCATAGACCGTCGTTCGATATCCAATTCACCGTGCAAACAGATGCGAGTGACACTGGTATTGGAGCGGTTTTTACGCAGGAAGTCGACAGACAAGAACGGGTGTTGGAGTTCGTGAGTAGAGCACTCTCCCAAGCTGAAAGAAACTATTCGGTAACCGAGCGAAAGTGCTTAGCTGTCATATGGGCTATTGATAAGTTCCGTCCTTATATAGATGGATATCATTTCCGTGTCGTTACGGACCACAGCAAATTAATAAATATTTTTTATTGGTCTTACAGTCCAATCAATTTCAACCAAAAATAAAATAAAATAAAAATAAAAATAAAAATAAAATAAAAATAAAAATAAAAATAAAAATAAAATAAAAATAAAAACTAAAAAATAAAAAATAAAAATAACAATAAAAAATAAAAAATAAGAAATACAAATAATAAATAATAAAAATAAAAAATAAAAATTAAAAATAAAAATTAAATTAAAAATTAAATTAAAATGATAATGACAGTCAGACTGTCCTTGTTTATATTCACCCCCGTAGACTAATCTGAAAATAAAATATTAGCTGAAAAAATTCTTTGTTAGTAAAGTGCAGTCTGACTGTCCCCAACACCCTTACCTAATTGAAGACTTGTCCAACGTTTCGAGCTCGCTACGGCTCCTCATCAGGGACTAATCTAAACCTTATATTCTAATCTATATATACTCATCCCCACCACCAAATTTCGTAAATTAAATATAAATTCCCCCTCTACACAAATTGTCCAAAACCAATCAATTTAATAAGGAATGATAAACACTGTCCAATCTACCAGACTCTAACATTAAATTCACATTATTTCGATTCTTGGAAATGTGAATACTTTCAAGACTCTCCCGTTTATACTTATTATTAATACCATATTCCAAAATATCCACATTCACAAAATCAAAAGAATGTAAAAACTTTAAACAATGCTCTTTTAAACCAGAAGTAATATGTGAGCTACGTAAACTATATTTATGCTCATAAATTCTCTTTTTTAAATATCTACCTGTTTGTCCAATATAGTATTTATCACAATCCATGCAATTAATCTTGTAAACAACTCCTGATTTTAAGCATAAATCATCCTTATCTTTGCAATTATTAAACAATCTACTTAAATTATTGCGATTTTTAAAGAAAATTTGAATGTTATATTTCCGAAAATTTCTTTTTATTCTTTCAGATAATCCTCGAACATATGGTAAGACAATAATTTTGCCTCCGTTAAAATCAATTCCTGCACTATGTCTATTTTCGGTATTATAAATTTCAAACAATCTCTCAGCAATCAATCTATTAATAAATTGAATTGGATAGCCATTATTAATAAAAGTCTCTCTTACTATCTGTAAATTATTTTGTCTAAAATCTTTATGTGACAATTTAATTGCTCTGTCAATGACACCCCTCAATGCCCCAATTTTGTTTCCGAATTGGTGGTGTGAATTAAAATCTAAAAACCTACCTGACCAAGTAGGCTTTCTGTACCAATTAAGTTTTACCTTATTATTACTACATCTAATCACATTAACGTCCAAAAAACTTAACTGACTATTTACTTCAACCTCCCTTGTAAATTTAATTCTGTCATGTACAGAATTGAAAACATCCACCATTTCATCCACAAAAACTTCTGGAACAATTGTAAAGATATCATCAACATATCTCTTAAATATCATTGGTTCAAAAAGCAATTTTGACAAGGCTATACTTTCCAACTTTTCCATAACTAAATTAGCTATAACCGGTGACAAAGGCGACCCCATTGGACATCCGTATTTTTGTTCATAAAATTTATTATCAAATGAAAAAATTGTGTTATTAAAAACCAAATTAATTGCTTTAATAAATTCATTCATTGTCAATTTTGTATGCAATTGAGGGGTGTCATTGACAGAGCAATTAAATTGTCACATAAAGCATACAAAATTGACAATGAATGAATTTATTAAAGCAATTAATTTGGTTTTTAATAACACAATTTTTTCATTTGATAATAAATTTTATGAACAAAAATACGGATGTCCAATGGGGTCGCCTTTGTCACCGGTTATAGCTAATTTAGTTATGGAAAAGTTGGAAAGTATAGCCTTGTCAAAATTGCTTTTTGAACCAATGATATTTAAGAGATATGTTGATGATATCTTTACAATTGTTCCAGAAGTTTTTGTGGATGAAATGGTGGATGTTTTCAATTCTGTACATGACAGAATTAAATTTACAAGGGAGGTTGAAGTAAATAGTCAGTTAAGTTTTTTGGACGTTAATGTGATTAGATGTAGTAATAATAAGGTAAAACTTAATTGGTACAGAAAGCCTACTTGGTCAGGTAGGTTTTTAGATTTTAATTCACACCACCAATTCGGAAACAAAATTGGGGCATTGAGGGGTGTCATTGACAGAGCAATTAAATTGTCACATAAAGATTTTAGACAAAATAATTTACAGATAGTAAGAGAGACTTTTATTAATAATGGCTATCCAATTCAATTTATTAATAGATTGATTGCTGAGAGATTGTTTGAAATTTATAATACCGAAAATAGACATAGTGCAGGAATTGATTTTAACGGAGGCAAAATTATTGTCTTACCATATGTTCGAGGATTATCTGAAAGAATAAAAAGAAATTTTCGGAAATATAACATTCAAATTTTCTTTAAAAATCGCAATAATTTAAGTAGATTGTTTAATAATTGCAAAGATAAGGATGATTTATGCTTAAAATCAGGAGTTGTTTACAAGATTAATTGCATGGATTGTGATAAATACTATATTGGACAAACAGGTAGATATTTAAAAAAGAGAATTTATGAGCATAAATATAGTTTACGTAGCTCACATATTACTTCTGGTTTAAAAGAGCATTGTTTAAAGTTTTTACATTCTTTTGATTTTGTGAATGTGGATATTTTGGAATATGGTATTAATAATAAGTATAAACGGGAGAGTCTTGAAAGTATTCACATTTCCAAGAATCGAAATAATGTGAATTTAATGTTAGAGTCTGGTAGATTGGACAGTGTTTATCATTCCTTATTAAATTGATTGGTTTTGGACAATTTGTGTAGAGGGGGAATTTATATTTAATTTACGAAATTTGGTGGTGGGGATGAGTATATATAGATTAGAATATAAGGTTTAGATTAGTCCCTGATGAGGAGCCGTAGCGAGCTCGAAACGTTGGACAAGTCTTCAATTAGGTAAGGGTGTTGGGGACAGTCAGACTGCACTTTACTAACAAAGAATTTTTTCAGCTAATATTTTATTTTCAGATTAGTCTACGGGGGTGAATATAAACAAGGACAGTCTGACTGTCATTATCATTTTAATTTAATTTTTAATTTAATTTTTATTTTTAATTTTTATTTTTTATTTTTATTATTTATTATTTGTATTTCTTATTTTTTATTTTTTATTGTTATTTTTATTTTTTATTTTTTAGTTTTTATTTTTATTTTATTTTTATTTTTATTTTTATTTTTATTTTATTTTTATTTTTATTTTTATTTTATTTTATTTTTGGTTGAAATTGATTGGACTGTAAGACCAATAAAAAATATTTATTAATTTGTATATGGGCAGTCGACAGAAGTACAATTCAATTGTTTTAACGGACCACAGCAGTTTGAGGTGGATTCGTACGATGCAGAAACCAACTGGGAGACATGCACGATGGGCTCTAAAATTGCAAGGGCAAAGTTTCGATGTAAAGCATCGTAAAAGGACGTTGAACAACGTGCCAGACGCCCTTTCTAGGAAGTCCGAGGGAGACGATCTATCTTGCTCAACTGTAACCTGGGCAAGAGATACCCAAGACGAGTGGTATCTACAATGGTGCAAGAACGTCCAAGATCGTTCCAACGATTATCCGAAATGGAAAGTAATCGGGGGACAATCATATTGTTATCGTACAGATGAAGTCCTCGAAGTCATCATAGGCGATGAGGCCGCTTGGAAGATCGTCGTGATACAGTTCTTAAAGTGTCACGATAATCCTACGGCCGGACATCTAGGACGTGAGAAAACTTTCGCTGGAGTCAGCAAATACTATTACTGGCCTGGATTTTATAAGACAATTCAAGAATATGTGAAAAACTGTCTTATATGCCAGCAGTCCAAGGTGGACCAAAGACCACCTGCTGGTTTAATGGGTCGAAGAGTTTTAGAAAGACTTTGGCAAATGGTCACTGACAATATTACCGGACCATTTGTAAAGACTCGCCATGGATTGGAGTATATCCTGGTATTTCAAGATTCGATTACACGGTGGGTAGAATGTATCCCCATCGTAAAGCGAATGACAGGACGATCCTCAAAGAATTGAAAGAAAGGATCATACTCCAATTCGGCACGCCAGAGGTCTTCCTGTCGGATAATGGTACTGAATTTAAAAATCGTACGATTGACGAATACTTAGTGGAAGCGGGTATACTTCATACCCTTACTCCACCGTACCATCCGCTGGCTAATCCAGTGGAGCGGGTTAACAGGACTTCGAAAACCCGCATAATGGCGTTCGTAGAAGAATCTCATAATATGTGAGACGAAAAACTCGTTGAGTTGAATTTCTCACTAAATACGACGCCACATAGTTCCACTAGATACTCTCCGGCTCTATTAAATTTTGGACGAGAGCTGACTCTGCCAGGAACTCTCCGCCGTAGCCAGGATCAAGCTACGGCGAAAACTCAACAAAGAGAAAGAGAGAGTTCTTGGCTGGCGAAAATGAGTAAGTTGAGAGAACTCCAAGAGGCCGCTAAGACACGATCTCAAGGACCACAGCGTTCCCAAGCAGAGTATTATAATGCAAAGCGACGTCCTTCTCCATACCAAGTGGGTGACCTCGTATGGAAGAAAAATCGTGTCTTATCCTCGACGGATTAGCCCCTAAATACGTGGGTCCTTTTGTTATAGTACAAAAGAAAGGGACTAATACATATGAGCTGGAAGATTGTGACGGACGGATTGAACAGTTAGTTCATGCTGAACAACTCAAGCCGTACGTCCAACCCGAGGAAAACGATCTCTTGGAGGATAGTTCTACGCTGGAACCAAAGGACGAGGTTTTACCTCAACCACTGCTGGAACCAGAAGAAGAAGAAATGAATCCTCAACCTCCGTTGGATCACGATCAGGTGATGAGCGACCCGCCTGTAATGCGAGAGTCTTCACCAGCGGGTGAAGATTCTAGAGCGAGGTCCTCTGCGCAGGACGATCCCGAGAATGCTCGCGAAGCGTTAGGTTTCATCCCGGGTAGGAAACGAGGTCGTCCGCGTAAAAATGAACTTTTGATCCAGCGGTCTTCGTCTCAAGATATGGCGTCCTCTCGTCGAAAGGATCCAACAGAACGAAGTCCGCGTGGGAGGCCGCGGAAGGAGAAATAGTTTTCCCCTTCCTATTAATATAGTTCGTCCTTCTTTTATTTGTTTCAGATGGACAATTTGATGGACGAATCCTTCGTTGCCCGTTTTAAGGAGCTGCTCGGGGAGATGTGGGAGCAAGGATTGGCCTTGACGGTAGTCTGTCGAGGCTACCGATTTGCTCGTCCCATCCCTCCGAGTTGGTTCCTTCAAGGTGAGGTCTGAGCCACGATCTGGCACTTTACGGTCGGAGACCACTCCTCCCAAAGTAGGAGCTTCGGGTCAAAAGGGGGTGCGTCCCGATCGTATGTTTAAGTCCGAACAATCTGGTCCTTTCCCGGGACCTACGAACGCCTCTCCCGGAGTAGGAGTTCCGGGACAAGAAGAGGTGAGATCAGAGGCGCGATCTAGCTCTCCAGCAGGAGCTGGGAGCAAGAAGAGGCTTCTGAGACCGCTCCCACCACTCCTGGGGATCATGACCCAGGAATGAGGGGAACATCGAGACCATATACGTCTGAATGTGGTCCAGCGTCTTCTCCCCCCGAAGCATGAGTTTCGGGTTCCGGAGAAGGCAAGAACCCTCCCCCTCGCATGACTCCGCTCCAACGAATGGAACAGCGGCTCCTGGAAGCCTTGGCCGATTTCAAGGCCAAGGCAGAAGTGACCAAGAAAGCCCAGAGTCATCGATCTCTGGGAAGAATTACGGGGTCGACCTAGTGGCCGGAAACAAGTTGGTCCCGTCTTGACGCTGGAGCTTGATGACTTAGTGGAGTCATCGAGGGCTCAGGAAGCTTTCCTGAGCTTACTACGGCAGCGTCGTGAGCGACAAAGTGTGGAGAAGCTAACGGCAGCTCTCGCACTCCAAAAGGCCGCCGAGTCCGAGGCAGAGCGGGTGCATGCCGGGCTTCTCCGTACCCGTGAAGAGGATCGCCGGTTAGGGGAGGGTGTTCCCTCCTCCCATCGGGATTTCGTCAACTTAGCCGCGGCTGAGCAGCTAAAATCAAGAGCGGATCCACGACCCGGAGGGAGTCGTTGTGGTAGGATGCCAGGGTGCACCACCGGTGGCCCTGCTGGTCGCGGCAGGGGAAGTCCGTCGGGTAATTTCCGCAGAGAAGATGCCCGACCTGGGGTTTTGAAAAATAGAATAGAAACCCCAGACGAAGTCTTCCGGTCGTACTATGTTCAAGATCCTAGTGGACGGTACGGCCGAAACCACCGGTGTTTCTTTTGCGGGTACCCGGGCGTCATGAAAGAGGAAAAGTGTCCTAATCGTGACGTCCATAAATTCGTAAGAAAAACACCCTGGTTCCTTAAGGGCGGTTAAGGTCCCGGGAGATCTCTCTCTCTCCGTGACACCCAGCGGTGAAGAAAAATAAATTTTGTTTATCGTCACTTGTATATATTTGTTTTTTTCGCCGTTAGGATGTCACTGTATATATATAATAAATATTATAATTTTTGTGAATATATGTATGATTATAATATTATTTCCCTTTTCCCATCCATATTTCCTATAGTTATCCCTTAGATCTTATTGCAGTAGTATACGCAACGTCTGGAGGGAGGGTGTAACATGTATAGGTTAGTTCGACCTATACATGTTAATATTATTAACAAATGGGAAAAAGGGAGGGAAAAAGGGAAAAAGAGAGAGAGAGAGAATAAAGAGGAAGATAATATAGAAAAATTATTATTATAATATAGTTAGTTGTTCATTTACCTGACAAAAGTTAGTTAGTGTGAAAATTTTGCTTTTTTATTCTCTTGGCTATTGTTGGACATTTAGAAGTTATTATTGTAATTCAATCATAATAGTGAATGAAATCTAGTTCACCTATATAAATAGTGAAAAAGACAGTTTATAGTATACAAAAAGATTATTGCCGAGGAAAGGCAATCAAACCGGCCGGTTATATAGCATCAAATAACTCACGTTAATTTCGTCGTTGGGTTTTATTTTTTCAGCGTTGGTGTATTTTTTCTTTTTATATATTTATTGTACTTTTAGTTTTTGGTACAATATTATATACTTTTGCTTCTCTTTATTCATTTTCTTCCTGATTAAAATTATTAGATATAATGAATTAATTTTAGTAGTGTGAGATAGACGGAGAGATATAACCATAGACTTGGATAGCAAGAGTGGTAAGCGCGCATTCAACTTTATTTCATAGTACACCTTGTTCTTCTTAAGGTGGCGCTCTTGTTACTCTGTCTCTCCGTGAGACTTATAAATTCACCTCTCTCACACTCTGTGTGAACGGATACGCGCGTTAGTTAATCGCGGGTGCGTATTAGGTAGGGTTAGTATAACAATTGCTATAATTTTATTAAATTAAATAAAAATTTGAATTGTTTTATTGACTAATAAAATTTCACTAGATTATATTAGAGAATATAATACATATTCTCCTCCCTGTACCTGATCATTAATCCGTCTTTCCCTGGATTATTGATAATTTATCCAAATATATTATTATTTATATAATTTCCAGGGTAAGTAAAGGTAAGTCTGAAGAATAAATAACGGCAAAGAACCTACGGTCCAAAAAGATTGTTTTAAACAATTTAATCCGTTCGGGGTTCTTTGCACCTCTGTTAACGGGTACATCTACCAGGTCTTTAACTATTAAGTACCCCGTTACAATATATATATATATATATATATATATATATATATATATATATTACATTTTTATATCATACTTATTAAGACATACTTTATAAAGACAAGGCGTATTTTATTTGTACTATAATTTTATTTGCACTATAACCAAAAAAAATTACTGAACCGATTGTTCTGAAATTTGTCATATAAATTCTATATTATTTTCGGGAGGACATAGGCTACGTTTTTTATTTAAAATAATTTTACTTTCATCAATAAACTATGTTAACCGTCTTAGCAGCTAGTTTCAGCAGCGGCCAGTATCGAAAACAATACGTAACAATATCAATACATACCTACATTGACATTAATACATCAATACACAAAAATAATAAAAAGAAAAATAAAAATCAGGGACTGATGAGGAGCCGTAGCGAGCTCGAAACGTTGGACTGGATCTTCAATTAGGTAAGGGTGTTGGGGACAGTCAGATTGCACTTTACTCACAAAATTTTTTCAGCTAATATTTTATTTTCAGATGAGTCTACGAAGGTGACTGTATACAAGGACAGTTTGACTGTCATTATAATTTTTAATTTAATTTTTATTTTTATTATTTTTGTGTAATGATGTATTAATGTTAATGTAGATATGTGTTGATATTGTTACGTACTGTTTTCGATTGATTTGATTGGACTATAAGACAAATGAAAAAACATTTATTAATTTGTATATAAGCAGTCGACAATTAACAGTATAATTAAAGTAGTTATACTATATACTTTCATACATCTATGCAATCACAACATTCCCTACCGCAGTATTTTCTTCCCCTCTTTTATTACTTGATAATGTGTATTTGTGCTCCCTTTCTAAGCTGATTATACAACTTGCCTATATAAATTTTCTTTTAAATTCAATGAGAAACCTCTATTGACAGAAGAGGATGTCTGCTTGTACCACTGTATGAATGTTGAGAATACTCACAGCAAAGCATACCGCTGTATGTTAGAATACCCACAGCAAAAGGTACAAATTCAATACAGGAAGATTAACTGAAAATTCAAGATTTTTAAGGAAAAAAGTAGCACAATAAATTAGCCTTATCGAGCACACGTTATTCATATTTGCTCCCCAAATCTTAAAGTGAATCATCAACGCATTGGGGGCAAATATAGGAATAGGGGAATAGTACGTAGTAGCATATTCAACTAGGTATTAGGAGATACTTAAATGTATTGACGTTTTTAATAACGAAAACGAAATGTTAAAATACAAATAAATACATACTTTATTTAATAAAAAAATGAAAATACACGTTTCTTAATACAGGCTAGATGTCAATTAAACTACTACTGAAAAGTATCTCTCCTTATATATACTACAGGTAGAACGCATACAATATAAAAGGGTATAAGGTCCCGTATACCTGTCATAAGAGAGAATCAAGATACAATATTAATATTCAATATTGAATAACTAAATAAATAAATTAAACAATAAATAATGAATAATTAAATGATATAAATAATAATTAATAACAATCAAACAATATCAATATTGATAATCAATACTAATAATTAATCAATTAATATTACCCGACAACTAATAATTTTTGTTTTCTGGTTAAATAAAATAAAAATGGTTAATAAAATCTTGTTAAATAAGTAAAAATAGTTAATAAAATTTAAACAAAAAGTTACAATAATCAGTTAAATATAATTAAAATCTTTCAAATAAAGGAAGTAATCGTAAATAGTATAAGAAAAAATAAATCGATACTCACTATGTATAAAATACAATTAAGAATAAGCTAATAAATAATAATAAAATAATTAACAACAGAGTAACTAATATAAGAAATAACAGTGATAGAATAATCTATAATAAAATAATGTATACTAAATACCTAATACTTAATTTATAAATATTAGTTAATTTAGTTTAATATCCCATTGTTAATTATTTGGTATGTAAGTATTAGGTATATATTTTATTATATTAGGTATTATATTTGATTTATAAATGAGATCAAATTAATGATCGTATTAATTAGATTAAATTAACTAGAATAATTAATATTGAAGTGATAAATTAAATTAATAAAAACATGTTTCATAATTGAACTATTAGGTAAATATTAAATTAATAACAATTGAATTATAAATTAAACATGCATATCCTGATGAATTATTAATAATAAAATCATTTACAATAAAATAATCAGTAATGAAAAATACAATAAAATATTAATAATAAATTAATTATAACTATAACGGATAAACCAATAACATAGATGCTTGGTATATAAAACATATATAGTATTATGGTAATTTCTGTATATGAATTTAACCATAGAATCCAAGGCTAAGCAAATACTAAAAGGAACTACTTTTAACAGTTAATAATAAAAGTGATAATACTTTACAACGAAGAAACAAGAGAGATAAAGTGTACAGAAATTATAATAAATTATAATAATAAATTAAGAAAATTTAAATAAGTATAAACAATTTATACAAAAATCTAAATAACCATTTCATTTTTTTCATTCTATTTTTTTTAAACAAATTTTAAATAACGAAATTATAAAACCGAATCAAGAAATTTAGGATCACATGAACAATATAAAAAAAAAAATCCAATTTTAACAGTTAATAATAATAATTATAAGAATCTCGTATTACAGAATACTTACAGAATACGTTTGTAAAAAATCAATAGGTATAATAATGATGCTAGTTTATAAAACTCAAAAGTACATAAATAACCTGTAGAAAGTTTAAATAACAATTTTAAAATTTAAGTAACAATAGTGAATAAAAAATGTTTTTTTAAATAAGGAAATAACCCAGACATAGAATACAAACTAAGCCACTAAGGCTATGTTTACACAAATTAGACATAAGTGACCGGACCTCAACAAACGTCATCGCGAACTCTCGTGAATCAGAATTTTGTTGGCCCGAAGTGAAATACCTTGGATATATAGTGGACAAAAATGGATTGCGCACAGACCCCGATAAGATTAAACCCATAATTTAGTATCCAGTCCCTAAGATGCTGAAATAAATAAGGGCATTCTTTGGAATGGTGAGCTAGTATGCCCGATTTATACAATCGCTGACCGATATAAAACTGCAGTTAGCGCAACTGTTAAAAAAGGATGTCAAATGGAATTGGGGACAGGATCAACAAGATTTCGAAGATCAACAAGACGTCGAAAAACTCAAAATTCTACTAAAACAGGCCCAGTGTTAGCACATCCATCACCGAACATGCCATATATATTACAAATCGACCCAAGCGATTATGAACTAGGAGCACTGTTAAGCCAGAATATCGACGGTGAAGAACATCCCATCGCATGCGCCAGTAGAATTCTAGCGAAAGCTGAGTTAAATTACACGATGACTAAGAAAGAATGCCTGGCGGTGCTGTGGGCTGTGGAAAAATGTAGACGCTACCTCCTAGGTGGGGAATTCACTATTATTACCGATCATAGTAGCCTAAAACGGCTACACTCCATCAAAAACCCCGCAAATTGTTTAGCGCGTTGTGCAACCACCTCGCAGTACCACCTCCATTGCGTAAGGCCACACGACAAATCATCATTAACGCTCTAGGGGACTTGATAATAATCAAATGCGATTGCCTCAAAATTCTGATAACGGACAATGGTATCGAATTTGCGAACAAGTTCGTTAAAGACAATCTTGAAAACCTGGATGTAAATCAGCAGTTCATCGCTCCGTACCATGAACAAGCGACCCAATGGAGAGAGTCAACAGAGCCATCAAGTCAATGATCTCAATCTTCATCTGGGAAGATTATCGAAACTGGGACCTCTATCTTGAAGAATTTACCTTTGCAGCAAACACATCAGTACATGAGAGTACGCATGTATCACCTACTTTCTTTAACTTGAGTAATTTTTTTTTTTTACTTACGTAATCCAAGGCAGGCACCGACGTATCGTATACAGATGAAAACGAAGACATAAAATCACTGACGCAAGCATACTGACTGAACCGTATGAAACGGTTGCTAACTATTTACTCGCTAGTCAAGAAAACCCTGAGTAAAACCACCAACAAGCAGGTTGATTATTCTAATAAAAGTAGAAGGCAGGGAATTTTCAATACCGACGATTTGGTGTGTTGTCGCAATCACGTATTATCGCGTGGTTCTGACAATTTTTCGGCCAAGGTGGTACCGCAATATATAGCCCCATGTCGCGTCATAAAGAGAATTTCTCTTGTCATTAACGAATTGGAAGATGTGATCAGCGGGAGGTAAACAAAAGTACACATTTCTCATATGAAACACTATCACCATTCTAACGAACCACCATTTCTCCCTACAGGTACTATCCACAATGTATAAAGAAGTAGGACGGGGCCAAGGACTCTGTCCATAGAGAATGACTCATCGCGCAAACCCGGGAAAGCGGTACCCCGGTCACATGATGGCCGATCACAAGGAGGTACAGAAAACGCTCGCAACGGAGCATCTGCTCGGAACTGGCCCAGCAGCTGCTCAGATATTGATAGCATAGCCAATATGCAAGAAGCCATAAACCAGGTACAGGAGGTTTGCGTTCAAGGCGATCTCATCGAATTGAGTCCCGATTCGATACAAGAGATCGCCGTCGATGAGGAACGACCGATGGTTGGTATACCGGTCGACAAAAGCGCGTTCGCTTTATACCTTTTAGATACGACTAGCCCTCCTCGGATACCCAAGAGCAGGAAAAACCCTCCCAACCATCCCCTACCGAACCAGACAAGCCGTTGAGATACCCCATCCTAAAAAAGGTGAAAGATACAGATCTCATCTACAACTCCTTCACCAGAAACTACGACTATCGGAGAGACGACCTACTGCGATTTGGGAGGGAAGATAGCGGTCGTCAGTGGCTTGGACAGCAATGACGCGCACAAGACGGGTTCGAGCCATCCCGAAGGAAAATTGTAACCCATTCGACACCAGCGGACGCTATCCCGCATTCGTCAGGACGACAAATACGTTTCATCAGCCCTCTGCCCTACCGTTCGGGTCTTCGGATCCACCGGAGGCCACGAAAACCACAGTCGGCTGCACGTATCCGTGCTGAACCCATTATGTGCGTCAGTACCCCGAAAGTTCGATCCCGAGGTTCGCCTTCATCGCGGTGACCGCGAGTGGAAGAGCCGTCCAAAATTCCCGAGCCGACGTCAACAGGAGGTGGACGAAAAGATAATAATGCCCACCAAGTATGAACGGCATGAGATAATCTTGGATGTCGATGAAGTTCGGGACGACTCCAGCCACAATGCCCCCCCTACCGCGTCCAGCAGCTCAGTTCCCCGCTTGCTCGGATGACTGTCGCCTAGAAGACATATCTGGATTTAACCCATTCACCAGAGTGGCAGAAGTATCGTCTTTTGACGGTAGAACACAGCCGGCACTACTACAGGAACAGGTGACGTTAAAAGATCCCGTCAAAAGCAAACCAGCCATTCCGGCCTCTTATATTTGGCAGTAGTATCCTCAGTCGCTTTCGTACCCCCCAAACGAACCCAACTTTCAGTCCCAGCATTCCCACTATCAACGATGGGTAAGTCCCATTTGCACGCAGGATGCTGGAATTGTAGCGAGAAAGAACACCGTTATTCCGACTGCTCACACCCACGCAAAGCCAAATTCTGCTCTATTCACACATATACATTTTGTCCGGAACGGTCATCCGTTGCGGCGTCGTCTTGGGAGGAGGAGAGCGACCTTGGTTCGCGGTCGTCTAAAAAGAAGGCGAAGACGACGCGAAACCCGCAGGAACGCCAGCAAGCAGATGACAATCGCAGCGAAGGCACGAAGCCCACAGTGAATCACGCAACCGGTAATGATCGTTATGCCGGAGGCGTCTGTCTATATGAGCAAGTACACCACAGCGCCCGTGCAATCACATTCCCCCGTCCCCTAGCTCGAAAATGTCCCCTACAGCTCTGTAATCTTTGCTCATATACGTAACTGCCGCCTACCGGTCCAGCTATAATCACCGTCTCAAGTCTACAGCCTCAGCCATCACTCAGATAGTCAGAAGGTATACAAAGAGAGTCATATATATATATAAGTAAAATATAAGTAAAATGTAATATATAAGTAAAAAAGATACAAAGCAAAGATTATCGATAACCTCTATCTTAAATTTTCTATTAACAATATATATAATTTTTCAAAATATCTAACAAAATATATAATTATATTGTCATAAATTTATATAATGTATTTAAGTTTAATGTATTAATATTATATAATAGAAGTTAAACTAAGTTAATATAAAATACTATATATGTACTGAAACATATATACAAATACAAATAATTCATTTTTAATAACTTAAATAATATAAATAATAAGTACAAAAGATAAAATATAATAAACACAATAAGATAAATACAAAATATATGAACATAAGAACATAAATATAGACGTACAATTTTTATAGAATTTCTTATTTTTAATAACAATTTTTATACAAGTTCTTAGTTACATACAATTTTACAATGTATATCACAAAATATAGTTATTTCTTAATAAACAAATATAATAGAATGTATAACAGATTAAATATTAACATTACATAATATAAGCCAAGTTATATATAAAATAAAGTGGCACGGTAGCGCTACAAAAGTCAGTTTGAGAATCGCAGGCATGGCGCGGCTGTTACACTATTTACTTTTAAATTGAGATTCGAATTTTCATTAAAAAAAACATTATTTGTCACATTTTTATTGATAATTTTCTAAAGCCTATCTACTATTTATGACCTAAGGAATCGCTTCCCAGTCATTGTAAATTCGGCGGTATTTTTGTCTAAAAAACAGTTTAAATTAAAAAGCAGCAAATATTAAAAACAATATATAAAACTCCATGTGTGACTATACAAAATGGTCAGATTACACATTATATATACAGTAATAGTATATATATAGCAATAAGTTCAGACGCCTCAAATTGTAGTAAAAGTTCCGACTATGACGCTTAATGTATATATATGTACATTGTACATATATATATTATACATATATATATTATATATATACAGTTGTACATTATCATCTCTGATGCATTAAAATACAGTTTGCCATTATATAGTGAGATCAGAGTATCAGGAAAGTATAATATTATAAGAGATGGCAGATATTCAATGCTAGAGAACTGACTAGAGACATTATCAAATCAGTAGAAGTCTAGAATAGTAAAGAAGCTTATGGGTGACAATAGTAATTCGGCATCGGCGGTCTGCCGAGAAACATACAGCATATCAGCAGAGTAGAATAGTATGAGAAGTGTTAAGAGTATCGATTATATATGGATATATAAAAGATATACAAGATATATGTATATATATCGTGACGGGGAACGCAAGCGCCGTGTATGCTTGCTTTCCCACGTCCCTATGCTCTCTTTCCCGTCGTAGCTCGTGTACATATCTATATGTTTCTCGTGTTTATATGTAAATATTAATATATATTTGTTATAGGCCGACACACTAATACACCGGTGGAGAGGTAAGTGTGAGAGTCAGAATTGAGGGAGAGCTTCACGAGAGACGTGCTATCGAGCTTTTTTTCGAAAAAAACGCGAAAAGAAAGTCGGTTGAGTGATTGTGTTTTATTTTTGCTTAGCGAGGTGCTCCGCCTCTGTTGTGCGATTTTCGTCGCTATTCGTGCGGGCTGCCATCCACTTAGCAGAGACCCGCGGAGTCCGTTACGCGGACATCGTTGCAGGGCTGGAACTAACGAGCCTGCCACCCGGCTCCCGTCCGTGCGGAGTGATCGTCCCATCCCGGGGTCACCGACGACGGGATCGAGAAGGAAAAGTTATGTGTAAATGTCGAATCAATTTGAGCTGTTGCGAATAGGTTTTCCGCTACGCGCCTGTGTCCAACAGCCAATCAGGATGCACAGATCTCGCCCAGTGGTCTTTGGCCTGGAAAAGGAGAAACTAGGAGGAATTATTGATCAAGAAAAAACACAAAATCGTGGGATCTGTTGATGGGACGGCCTAAATAATACGTAGGCCACTACCGCGGCTATAAAAACCGATCTTTTTTAGTAAAGGAAAGCAGGACGCTGTCGAATTTTTATTTTGCCATTTTAATCTATCAGTTTCATTAGAAAACGCTATTAAAAATGAAATTATTTAAACAGTCAGATGATCTGTTTGCGATGAGCGACATATATATAATTATATTCTAAATATTTAGAAGATATATCTAATTATATTCTAAATATTTGCATACCACAAATGAATCGAAACTGTACGTTGCAAGATTACAATATTGGAAATTGGCACGAAAAGTTCAATCTAATAAATGTTGTAATTGTAAAAAAATTAAAAAAATTGATTTCAAAATAATTAATACTGTACTAGTAGTAATATTATAACTATTGTTATTTGATCATACAGTTCAAGGTATAGTAAAAATAAGTAACTGAAAAATAAATGCAATAACAACGAGTAAACTTTCAATTAATAAAAAAAAATATAATATTTTGAGTGGAGTATTTCATCATGGAAAGATTTCTCAAGGTCATTATACTAATATGTTATGTCTATATAAACATATGTTATACTATAATATAAACAAGTGTTCCATATGAGCGATCAAGATATCACGAAGAATGGCCAAAAGGTGCTAAGAATGTTTATCTGTTATTTTAAGAACAAATGTAATTGAATAATATCCTTAAATACTTCAACTAAAAGAAGAAATGAAATCTGTAAAAAACCAAGTTTTAAAAAAAGTATTTAGTCGAGTTTAATGTATTCTTAGCATAGTAGAATTTTAAATACATCTTCTCATTTATTTTATAAAAATTTTTATAATATAATTTCCGAAAGTTCCAAATATTAACATAAAAATTATTCAATAAGTAAATTAAAAATGAGTTCAGTAATATAGTAAAATGTTTTACTAACTGTGATAAAGGGAAACATTATAAAATGAAACCACGCACGTACAAAATGACGAGCTTGATTTTCGACGCCAAATCGTCTCAATGTAACGCATTTTTTGTTAAAAATAAAAATGCAAGCGCATTTATAATTTCCAGAAGCATCGCGAAGCATTTTTAAAAACATTTCCATGTATGATTTTTTATGCTTACTGTAAAACGAGAGAAGCTTCGTCATTAATTAATAATGTAATAAAAATAAAGAGCAAGCTAATTTTTTAATGCACGGTTGGTCGAGCAATGCGATAGAAATATTGCCTGTTGATTCACACAATAATAAAGTATTCGAAAATCCCGAAATGCGTTTGTGTGATAAAGAAGAAGAACATGTTTTAGATCATTATTGGGACGCGTACAGTCAGATTAAAATTTCACATCGAGTTAAGTAAAATATCTGAAGACATTATTTTAGGAAGTAGAAAAGAGAAATATGGCGCGTAGTAGTGTCAATTTCTGACCTATTGTTTTGGGCCCATGGTCTTCTTGCACCTTTTACTTTAAAATCAGAAATATTGATGCAGCGAATATAGTTAAGCGGGATACAATGGGATGAAAAGGTGCGAGATGAAGAATACAACAATTGGAAATTATGGCTAAGCAATCCCGATTATTTGAAGGCATGGCGTATTCCGCGTTGCTTAACGCCGGGAAATATGATAACGATAAAGCACAATTACATGTGTTTTGTGACGCGAGTTAACAGCTTTTTCTGCCGCTGCGTATTTGCTTATAAAAACAAAATCGGGTCCAAATCATGTATCACTAATAATGGCTAAAAGTAGAATCGCGCCGCTAAAGCCAACCACAATTCCGCGCTTAGTATTACAGCCCACGTTACTCGGTGCGAGGTTGTCAAAATATATATTAGAAGAACTTGAGAGAAACATTGAAAGTCACGTTTTATAGACTGACTCGACTATTGTTTTATGCTGGAACAGAACTGAGCCGATAACGCATCAAATCTATGTTGCTAACCGTTTAGGGCAAATAGCAGAACTAACAAGAAGTTCTGAATGGCGTTGGATTGAATCTGAATCCCGCAGACGAGTGCATGCGTTTCGTTTAGCACACCTTTGAAAATAACTCGGTTTGGTTTTCTGGACTGGAATTTTTAAAGCACGCAGAGTATGAATGGCCAAAAGAAAAGATAATAATGATAATAAAAGTAAAAGGGAGACAAACGAAATAAACAAAATAGAAATGAAAAAAGCGTATGTTCTTATAGTTAAAACAGTCGATCTGAATTTTTCACTCTATATACGTTTGTTAGGTTTGGTAGGTTGAATTATAACAGCGTGACGTGTAAGAAAACTTTAATATTTGGCGACACAAAATAGATAAAGCATCATCGATTCAAAGTATACAAGCAAATGAACATTATTGATTTCGATTAATTCAATATGAATGCTTCGAACCAGAATTAAAGGCAATTAGGAAGGGTCTACCAAAGTCTACCAAAAAATAGTCGAATTACGAATTTGAAATTATTTTTGGACGATAAGCAAATATTACGTGCAAACGAGCGAATCACGTTAGTATCGGCGGAAGATTTTAACAAGTTGCGATAAAAGTATTATATTATTGGTCTTAGAAATGCATTAAAATCGTATATAAGCAGATGTATCGTGTGCCGCATATGCCGTCGAAACCCTCAAAATCCGCTTATGGCAGCATTACCATTGTGTCGCGTAGCTTCTAGACAATGACCTTTTTCAAATTGTGGTATCGATTGCTTTGACCCTATATATATTGTGAAAATTAGTCGTCGAGAAAAACGATGGGGCGTTTTAATGACGTGTCTCACTACACGCGCGATGCATTTAAAAACTGCGATCAATTTAACATCAAGTTCAGCAATAATGGACATTGAAAGATTGGCTACGAGACGCGGTATGCCGATTATAATGTATAGTGATCATGGAACCAATTTTAGTGGCGCGGGCAAAGAGCTAAATGACGCGATCAAGTAATTTGATAAAAAAGAATTTCAAGGATTCACATTAAAAAGAAATATAGAATGGCGTTTCAACCCTCCAGATGCATCGCACATGGGAGGTGTGTGAGAGCGGTTGATTCGCTCCGTCAATACGGTCTTAAAAGCAATATTAAATGAACAAAAACCATCCGAAGAAGTGCTGTATACTCTCTTAACAGTAATAGAACAGAAATAGAACACTCTGTAAATTCGTGACCGCTTACTCACGTCTCGGTCGATCCGTGACGAAGCCCTAACAGCTAATCATTTTCTATAGATTCATCGTCGGGAAATATTAAATTAAGAAAATATGACATGAAAAATATATGTTTAAATAAACAGTGGAAGTTAGCACAAACATACACGGACGCTTTTTGGAAGCGTTGGCTCCGTGAGTACTTGCCAACGATAATGCCACGCAAAAAATGGACGGAAAGTGACGAAGAAATCATCGCGGAGATTGAAAGTAATCTTTTTGGTTTAAATGATGAAGTGAAAAAGGAATGTAGGGCATCTTTGGTTAATATTATTAGTAATTTTAAAAGAGAAAATAAATTTGATAATTTTTTAAATAGTAATTTTATACATGAATTAATTACCGCAAAGAATTTTTTGAGAAATAACCCTAATATAATCTTTCAAAAGGCCGACAAAGATCATGTAACTGTAGCTTCCAATAAAATTGATTACATAAATAGTATGATATAAATAATACATAAAATGATAATAGTACTTATTTGAATATTGGTAATCCACACTTCATTAAGCTACAAGATAATTTGAAAGAGTCATTAAATAATTGGAAAAGAAATGAATATATAAATGTTACTACATATAAATATTTAAAATGTGAAAATGGAACTGTGGCAAAATGTTATGGGCTACCCAAGATTCATAAAGAAAATATGACGTTTAGAATAAAAATATCTTCCCAACTTATAATATTGCTAGACTTTTATCTAATATATTGGTTAAGGTAGTTGGAAGAACTAGTTCTTATGTTAAGGAGTTAGTTGGTGTTTTTACAATGAAATGAAAGATATTGTTATTCTGAAAAACTGCAAGATGATTTCATTGAATGTAGTATCTTTGTTTACAAATGTACCTTTAGAATTGTCAAATGATATTATACAGGACAAGTGGCATGAAAGTAATTTACATACAAAATTAACAATGAACGAATGTGTTAAAGCAATTTAATTAATTTAGTTTTTAATAACACAATTTTTTCATTTGAATAAATTTTATCAACAAAAATACGGATGTCCAATGGGGTCACCTTTGTCACCGGATATAGCTAATTTAGTTATGGAAAAATTGGAAAGTATAGCTATGTCAAAATTGCTTTTTGAACCAATGATATTTAAGAGATATGCTGATGATATCTTTAAAATTGTTCCAGAAGTTTTGTGGATGAACTGGTGGATGTTTTTAATTCTGTACATGACAGGACTAAATTTACAAGGGACGTTGAGGTAAATAATCAGTTGAGTTTTCTGGACATTAATGTCATTAGATGTAGTAATCATAAGGTAAAACTTAATTGGTACAGAAAGCCTACTTGGTCAGGTAGGTTTTTAGATTTTAATTCACACCAACAATTCAGAAACAAAATTGGAGCATTAGAAGTTGTCATGGACAACAAAATTGGATCATTAGAAGGTGTCATTGACAAAGCAATAAAATTATCACATAAAGATTTTAGACAAAATAATTTACAGATAGTAACAGAAACTTTCATTAATTGTGGTTAACTAATTGAATTTATTACGAGTTGATGTTAACATAGCCAAACTTATTGTCTTAGCATATGTTAGAGGATTATCTGAAAGAATAAAAAGAAATTTTCGGAAATATAACATTCAAATTTTCTTTAAAAATCGCAATAATTTAAGTAGATTGTTTAATAATTGCAAAGATAAGGATGATTTATACTTAAAGTCAGGAGTTGTTTACAAGATTAAGTGTATGGATTGTAATAAATACTATATTGGTCAAACAGGTAGATATTTAAAAAAGAAAATTTATGAACATAAATATAATTTGCGTAGCTCACATATTACTTCCGGTTAAAAGGAGCATTGTTTAAAGTTTTTACATTCTTTTGATTTTGTGAATGTGGATATTTTGGAACATGGTATTAATAATAACTATAAAAGCGAGAGTCTTGAAAGTATTTAGATGTCCAGGAATCGGAATAATGTGAATTTAACGTTAGAGTCTAGTAAATTGGACAATGTTTATCATTCCTTATTAAATTGATTGGTTTTGAACAATTTGTGTAGAGTGACAATTTAGATTTAAGTTACTAAATTTGGTAGTGGGCATAAGGTATTCTAGATTAGAATATAAGGTTTAGTTTAGTCCCTGATGAGGAACCGTAGGGAGCTCGAAACGTTGGACTGGAACTTCAATTAGGTAAGGATGTTGGGGACAGTCAGATTGCACTTTACTAACAAAAAAAATTTTTTCAGCTAATATTTTATTTTCGTATTAGTCTACGAGAGTGATTGTAAACAAAGACAGTTTGGCTGTCATTATAATTTTTAATTTAATTTTTATTTTTATTTTTATTATTTTTGTGTATTAATGTATTAATGTTAATGTAGATATATTGATATTGTTACGTTTTGTTTTCGATTGATTTGATTCGACTGTACGACCAATGAAAAAATATTTATTAACTCTTAAGTACATTTTATGTGCATAATAACAGCGTGTATAGTTTACATAAATAAATCTAAAACTCTAAAAAATAATAAGAAATAAATAGTTTTAACGGAAATGCAGGTTAATGAAGTTGTAAGATCCTTTATAAAAACCCGAGTTGATTTTCACATTATTTTGTCCACACGTTGACTCATAAAAAAGAGTTCATTGTCTTGAATCATCGATGTTTTTAGGTGAACATTCAACTGCTATTTCTGGCTGATAATTCATCAGTATTAAACGAAAGTAGATATGAATTTGCCAGGTCCTTTCCCACAAAGATTGTGCTGTTTTTTTTTGTTAATAATTAATTTTTGCATGAAAAAATTTTATAGTATATATACTACTATCAATAAATGAAGCTTTATTCGTTAATAACTTTCAATTTTGTTTTTAAAAGCAAAAAGTCACTTTCGTTTTTAATAGCCAAAAATATAAATACATGTGATTTATAATTTATTATGAATGAATTATAGATAAGAAATAAATATAACAAGATACTGTTTAATTTGCAAAAATTAACAAATTAAAAATTATTGAATTTAGTAAAATATCTTATATAAAATTTTGTTAAAATACATGAGAAGCTGTAAAATTGTCTGAAATTGTGTCTAAAATCCTTACTATACTAAGAACACATGAAACTCACCTAACTTACTTTTGTTAAATATTGTTTTTTTAAAACAGTACTGATAATTGTATAAACTAATATCGTAATAATGATAATAATACATAATACATAAAAATTGTAATAATACATATAATCTTTATATTAAGTACAAAAGATAAATGTAATTAATACCATAGGATATAAATACAAAATATAGATATAACAACATAAGTATAAGTGTACAATTAAAACTTTAGTTATATATACAATAATTATAAATAATTATTTATATAAACTATAAAAATTATGAATTGAAAATGAACGATATTATTCAAGCTTGATAATTATTCATTCACTATTTGCTCAGCATACAACATTCAACTAGTATTCATATTTCTCAGTACTATTCATTACTGATCGGAAGAATCATTCAAGTGCTCATATCAGCTACAGATTATAACAGACTAAAAATCTCTCACTGTCTCTCACTGTCTCTCTCTCTCTCTCTCTAATAAATAAAATTCTAATTCACACACACACACACACACACACACACACACACACACACACACACACACACACACACACACACACATACGGCACGCAATTTCCAATCATTTGATGAATGCTTTTAATGCTTTTAAGCGTAGGAAAACTGCTTGTTGAGTGACGTCCAATGATGTAGTAAGTTTTTCTCAAATTGATACGGATCGTCATCTAGCAATGTTTCTAATGCCTCGTCTTACTGTTCGGCTTTCCGGAGCGATCCTTGTCTTGAACTTCAAAATCACGACTTTTGAACCATTTGAACTAGTCGTGACACATCGATTCACCAACATATTCTATCCCATTAATTTCCAAAAGCAAACGATAGACCTCAGTCGTACTCTTCTTCATATTAAAGAACAGAAGCAGCGTTTTCGGCAAATGACATTTATTTACATTTACATTTATTTACATTTTATTTAGAAAGAGCACCCCGAAATCACACAAATTGCGGACGCCTTGAGTTTGAAAGGTCTCAACGTGGGACACTCAAAACAAACACCTGACGTCTCAACAAGATAGTCGGGCACCCATGAAAGAATTATGAACTAATCGGAACAACCCCGTATTGTCTCCACATTACCACAATGGCAGGCTCTATCACATATTGCCACCGTTCGGTGTATTCCTCTAGACTATGGACGTTACCACCGGGCCACAGCACCGAGTTGTATCTGAATACTTGCTTAGTGTACAGTAAGCAAATAACCGAGGCCTACCAACATGCATCAATTGCGAATGTTTTTAGGCATAATCGGGTGGTATGCTCGGTTCATCCAAGACGTGGTCAAGATTAAGTTGCAACTCTACTGAGAAATCTACTGAGATAGAACATAAAGTGGCATAAGGGACCATATAATTAGGAAGTTCTTGACAAGCTCCGAATCGTACTGAGGCAAGCACCAATACAAACAGATGCCTGTAACTACGCCCTAGACGTGGTATTAAGTCAAAACCAACAAGGCGAAGAACACCCGATTGCATATGTGAGCAGGACGCTTGCAAAGCCGGGATCCAACTATCCGGCTATTGAGAAGGATTTTTTAGCTGCCCTGTAGGCCGTGGAAAAATTACGTGGATACTTACTAGATGAAAAATTTAGGATCATCACAGACTACAGCAGCCTGACGTGGTTACGCACACTTAAAGACCCAACAGACCGCCACGGATAATGGGCATCCGCGTTACAACCGTATAATATGGAAATTGAACACAGGAAACGAAGTCTTTTTTCACGTATCAGATGCTCTCTCCAGACCTCTCCTTCAATATACAGAACTTCCTGCCACTACTCTCAGTACCATCGAATGGGAGAAATTGTACGAAGAAAAGGTCAAAGACGTTCAGGAACAACCTGAACGATATCCAAATTGGACGGTTAAAGACGCAAAAATTTATAACTGGAAGCTGGAAGTCCCATTAAGTGATTGAGAACGAATACTCTTGGAGTACCATAATACACTGATGTCAGGACATTTTAGCATAGAGAAGACAACTCAGAAAGTCTGCCGTCAGTCCAAGTTAGTCGAAGTTATTACTAGTCTGGCTTGAGGAGAGACGTACATAAGTATATTAAGCATTGGCAGAGTGCGAAATATAAAAGGTATCGCAACGGTGGTCCATCGGATTAGTGACATAGTGAAACATAGAAGGACTCTGGATCAGCGTTGCAGCAGACATCGTGGGAACCTTGGCGGCTAGTTAAGAGCATTGTAAATACCTGAATATCGCCAGAGCAGTGGAGGAACAAGTAAATACTTGATGAAGGATAACAGCACAGAGTTTCTCAATGGCTGGTTCAAACGCAGACTAACTTCACAATAGAGCACCAACTTATTGTAGTCTACCATACACAGGCGAACCCAGTCAAACGAGTAAATTGAGTTATTAAAACAATGATAACCATCTTCGTCGAAAACAACTATAAGTACTAAGCTCCATTCCCCAGAGCTGACATCTTTAATAGAGCTCCAGGAGGAGCAGACGAACCTCGTCGAGTTCAGTCCCGACTCGATGCAAGAGGTCGTCGAACAGCTTGAGATCGTGACAGGAACAATACCTGTCGACCAAACCTCTATTAGCTTGTCCTTAATGGACGTAGATGTGTCTGCATTTGGAAAATCACAGACACCAAATCTCCACCCAGCACACTTCTACCGAAAAAATCATGCCAACAGTTCATTTATCCCCATCTCCCATCTTATCCCCATCGAAAAAGAAAATGAAATGAGCGGTCGTCCGGGATGACGTAAAAGTTCCAACAAGGACGAAGCTGAAGAAGCATACCTAGAGATTAAGAGCAGATCATCAGGACGGTCGAAACAAGAAGAAGAAAAAGGAAAAAAAAACAGATGAAACGAATTGCATCTATAATCCATGTACGAAAAGGATCTAGGGGAGAAGATCACGGTAAACTACAACTCCGACAGAGGAGATTCTAATAAGACGGGATCATTGGAGGCGTCCCATCGGAAGCTAATAGTTCACAGCAACACCTAAGACGCGATTCCATACACGTCAGGGAAACAGATACGATCCATTAGCTCCCTACCGTATCGATCAGGCCGAATTATCCGCCGTAAAATACCAATAGACAGCTCAGAATCGTCTTTGGAGGAGGGTAGTGACTGCGGAGCGCAGCCAGTAATAAAGACGAAGACGGCATGCCAGGTGTCCACGCAATGCGTCGCGGAGAGGGAAGAAGCGCGACCGAGAAGCGAGACCCTCACAGTCACACAAACATTACAAGAAGTCACGGACGCAATGGGAAATTGATAATCATGCCAGGTTCATCATAGGTTACAAATGGCCTCGGATAAAATACCTACTGTTTTTGTATGATTATTCCCTACTGCAAGAAAGTAGAAAACCCTATGGGAGCCAGCACGAATGAACCCAAATACTATTCGACGGGAATGCCAGTAGATCGCGACACGTCCTAACCGAGAAACATAAAATATTAGAATCAACCCGCTTGAGTAAGAGTATTGCGATGGCACAGCGTCCGCAGTCGAGAATGATTATAGTATAGGAGCGAACAATCGCTCAAGTATAAAATAGACTAGTGGCGGTACTAGTAGGGAGAGAGAGAGTGTGACAGAGTGAGGGGGGGGGTCGACAGCAGGAACGTCTCCGAGGCAAGTAGTCTACTCTTTAATATATGTTGTCAGGATAATCATAAGAATAGAAGTGATCTCCCCTGGCCCCCTGCTGCCTGCAGTGCGCGTCCGCGAAGGAGATATTACCATAAGCGACCCCCCTCTCCGATCGGCTTTCTCGCGTGGCTGTCTACGACCAAACTTTCTATATTTATAACTGTTTGTGTGTTCGCCCGCGCGTCGAAGAACCCGCGAGGAGTGGGTCACCCGCGAGCCACGGCATGAAAATCCAGGTTGACAGTGTTATAACTAAAAGCCGTATTATTGTTAACATACGCGCAATTCGTTATTATTTTCAGCATGCCTACTCCCTGTTCTTAGTCGCCTTTCCAGCTACCGTCAAAGCCAGCGGGGGCGCAGAAAGCGAGACTAAAAGAGGCTAAGTTTCGTCTAATTTAGCTTGTAATCTATGACCCATTCGGTGTAGTACGCGTGAATCTACTAAACTACTAAACTTTAGATGGTTATTAAGAATTATTTTATCGTTGCGATTTGCATATGTTTTTAAGTTGCATATGTCTTTAAGTTTTTTCGATATTTATTTACAGACTACAAAAACTTGCAGAAACCTAAGCAGGATAAAGAAATAGAAGAACAATAGAAAGTTTCACAAATTTCAAAAGTGCAGTTTATATACATATAACCATAGCACCCAGTTTTATTTATTTTTATTATTTCCTTCATTTTATCTACTGCTAAATATAAGAAATGTGTATGAAAAAATTAAAAAAGTATATAGAACTTTGTATATGTAGGTTATATCCTTTGAACCGATCGATGTGAATAATATTAATAAATATTTTTTTTATTGGTCTTACACTCCAATCAATTCAATCTAAAAATAAAACAAAAATAAAAATAAAAAATAAAAATAAAAATAAATAAAAAAATAAAATAAAAATTAAAAATAAAAATTAAATTAAAAATTAAATTAAAATTTAATTTAATAAAATTTAATTAAATTAAATTTTAATTTAAATTAAATTAAAATTTAATTTAAATTTAATTTAATTTAATTTTAATTTCAATTTTCATTTAATTTTTAATTTAATTTTTATTTTTAATTTTTATTTTATTTGTTTATTTATTTTTATTTTTTATTTTTATTTTTATTTTTATTTTATTTTTAGATTGAATTGATTGGACTGTAAGACCAATAAAAAAATATTTATTCATTTGTATATGGGCAGTCGACAAAAGTACAATTCAATTCTTTTAATATTTTTATAGATTTTACATTTTTTATACAATACCTATACTATATTGAGATATTGACAAGTAGAATCTGAAATGGAAACTGTTTAGACGTAATATTCATTTTTTAAGATCTAGATTGCTGTACTGAGAATATAAGGCCGATAACATTATTTATAAATTTTCTTTTGAAAACTAACGGTCGAGATAAGGAAAATTTATAATTAATTTATATAAATGAATGTGACGATATTATTATATGTCTAAGAAGTATTTAGCATTTTTGCATCAGAAACAAAATTCGTTGTTAGTTTTAAACTAAATTAAATATAGATGACTTTGTAGTAAAAATAGTAATAATAATTTTAAAAATAGTTCAACGTTGATGAAGAAGCTGGAAAACGTCAAATATATCATCGGTATTGTATGGAACGTGCTGCTGCACATTTATCGCATATATTTACTACTGTGTCTGATATAACTGGATTTGAGGCTGAACATCTGTTAAAGAGAAAACCAGATATTATAACACCAAATGGATTAAATGTGAAGAAGTTTTCAGCTTTACATGAATTTCAAAACCTTCATGCTGTAAATAAGGAGAAAATTCACGAATTCGTGAGGGGTCATTTTTATGGGTATGTATACATGGATTCATATATACACGTAAGTAGACTAAAAACTTTTTCTTTTATATTTAATAATCAATTCCAATGGTCTTATCTTATCTTTATATGGTTCTTAGAGCATTTGGATGCTTATTCCTTCACTTGAGTATTTTTGCTTTATTTCTGGTGCAGATCTTCCATGCTCTTGGTAACTTGTTGGGAAAATAAGTCATGCACTCTAGTGCCGTTTATGATATGAGCATATCTTATTAATTGCATTGTTATTAATTATCTGCTTGTAAGCCATAAAGGTCATCAATTTATTTCGAATGAATTCGCGAATTATTAAAAACTGCTAAGATCAGAAATAGAATTCCGTCACCGTATATAGCACAGTCAAATCCCGTTGAATGCATTAATGATAGAACAGATACTACGTCAGCATATTTCAATTTCGAAAGGTCTTTCCCAAACGTATCAGAAAGTAGCAGGGTGTCGATTGAAATCGAGAGCTGATGAGAGAATAAAGAATATTCATAAAGGAATTGAATAGCATAAAATAATACTGCACTCGCATCAGAGAAAACATTATGATTTACATAGAAAAGACTTGTAGCAACGGCGATAATGTATTGAAAGTGTTCGATTTACCAGTAATTGATGTCCATCAAAATAAAAAAGTTTGTAAACAATTGTAAAAGATTTAAAACAGTGTACGAAGTAGCGTAAAAAATCTTTTTTACTAATATAACGACAGTTAGACTGTCCTTATTTATAACCATAGAATCTGAAATTAATAATTACTACGAAAATCAGTACTTGAAAAGAAAAATACTATTCAAGAAAAAAAGCAAGTTATTCAAGAAAATATAACGAAATCAATGTTGATTAGACGTGTGCTCTAAGAGCGATAGAAGAAGGAAACTTCAGCGGTGGAATCTAACACTTACAGGATATATATACTCAGAGTCTCTTAAATTTTAATTTGTCTGGTGCATTTTCTAACTACGCATTCAGGGTAATTCGCTCGCCTTTCCTTCGTAAATAGGGGCATTAGGTATAGTATCAAGAAAAAAGGCAATGAGAATAAATAAAAGTTGAAATTCAGATTTAAATTTAGATTATGTTACACAATAGTATAGTAAGTATGATTCTGACTCGTTCACAGAAAACAGTAAAAAAAAAAGAAACTTGTACGCAATCGCACGTATATCAAAGAAAATTTCTGAAACTTTATGTCATAGAAGTCGGTAGTGCGCGTGGAGAGGTTGAGGCATATGCCGTTCCAAATAAAGTTCTTTCTACCAGTTGTCACATTATCGCCATTGATATATAAGAAGAGAAATACAGTGGTAGTTTCCGTCCCAAAAACAATGTCTGTATTTGTTTGTTGGTCCCATACTTGTGAGCTATCGTCCTTGACATTTAAACGTAACCTACAGGCTGTAGGACGAAGTTACACTTTGATGGATTGATGAACAGATCTACACGTAATGATGGTGTTGTTATATTTAAAGAGATTAACTAACTTACAAAGGATTTGGAGTATGAGAAATTAATGACATAACAATTTAACATGGAAAGTGTAAGAGAAACAATTTATTAAAAGTTTGAACAACTAGTTTCTATAATTCTAAAGTAATACGCGCTATCAAATGATTAATATATCAGATAACGCTGACCGTTCGTCTCGAAGACGCAGTTGCAATTGCCTTTCAAACTGCAAGGAAACGCCGTAGAACCTCTAGACGCCCCTTTTAGGGTCTTCCCACGCTCCTTTTACAACCATATAAGCTTCAAATATCAGAAAATAAACGTTGAAAATTTCTCGCTCGGATGGTCAGCTTATGGATTAGACCCGCCCACTTTATGACCTTCTTAAGAACACCCTGAAGGACTGCGCTAAAACCATCCCAATTACTTTACAATAAATATGCGGTGCATCTGAGTTTTATAACTAGAATTCTCATTGATGCCTGTAGAGAACTTACAAGGAGGCATATAAAGAAATTTGTCCTGTCAAAGTCATACACGTGATACACATCCGTACTCTACGCTATTTCCAGTCAAAACGCATTATATACTATTGACAGTTTTTTATGTGTAAATACGACATCCTCCCCGGAAATATAATGTGTTTATGTTATGTGGCTAAGCTACAAGAGTCTAAAATATCTTTATTCGATTCAGTACAGTACAATAATAAATATAAATAATATATATATATATATATATATATATATATATATATATATATATATGTATATATATATATAGCGCTATTACATGAGATTTTTGACATATTACTTATAAGAATACATTAGTCTATCAGGACGACGGGATTTACGTCCGCTACGCGTGATTACATGGTCCTGTTTTATATCAATTGGATATGGGACACTTGCTTGTGTTGTGCATTCCTTCTTACTTTGATTTACATATTTATTCTTAAGTATACTATCTATTTCAGTATCATCAGAATTTCGAAGACTTACTTCTAACGGGTACACTCTCTGTATTGGTCTTAATATCTCTCCCCTTTCAGTTACTAACTGTAGTACTCGTATGTTGCCATCCTTTCCATTGATCATTTTCTTTACACGTGCTAAGGGCCAAGCTATACGTTTGGAATTATCATTTCCTAATAGAACTAAATCTCCAGTCTGGATTGTTGTTACATTACATTTTTTAGATTTTTGACAAGCTAATGCACCCAAATATTCAGTTCGAAAACGACGTCTTAGCTTGTCCTTAATTTCCTGTCGATAAGAATATCGTTTTCCGAAATCTAACTTTTCTATATGATCTAAGTCAACTACACCGCTTTCAACTACGTCTTGTAAAAACATAGCCGGGGACAATGGAATTAGCTCATTTTTATTTTCACTTACAAATGTAATCGGTCGCGCATTGATTATTGCTTCGCAATCCGTGAGAATCGTGAGCATTTCTTCGTAGGTTAAACTCGCCTTTTTAAGCGTCGTCTTAATAATCGTTTTAATATGCCTATCAACCGTTCCCAAAATCCTCCCCACCATGGTGCCGAAGGCGGGTTGAACAACCATTCTATTTTTTGTCTTGCAACCGTGTCCTGTAATTTTTCAAAATCAATTCTCGTCAAGGCATTATTTAGACCGGTAAAATTTGTGCCGTTGTCACTGTAAATGGTATGAGGTCGCCCTCTGCGTGCAATGAATCGTCGTAAAGCCATTAAAAAGGAAGCTACGGATATTGTGTTAACTAATTCAAGATGCACAGCCCTATAGACCGCGCATGTAAAGAGGCTAATCCATGCTTTTTGACCTCCCCTCAGATGTACAGGCCCAGCAAAATCAACACCGACGATTTCAAAAACTGCCGCATTCCTTATACGATTGAGAGGCAATGGTGCCGATGTCGTACTAAGAGGCTGCGCGTCGTATCTTCGACATCTTACACACCGTTTTATGACAGATCCGATGGTTTTTCTACCACCTAATATCCAATACTTTTCTCTAAGTACATGTAATACAGTTAGTATGCCGGCGTGGTTAAGTCTGTTATGCTCTTTCTGTATAATTAGGTTTACTAGTATATGTTTCTTTGGTAAAAGTATCGGACATCGAAAATTATAAGTATCGTCTCTAAAAAACAATTTCGTTTTAATACGCAAAATTCCGTCATCATCGAAAAAAGGCTGCAAATGCTTTATATCTTTGTTACTTTCATCTATTGAGCATTCTACTTGACAAAATTCGTATTATGCATTTTTCGGCGTTTTCAATTTCATTTACTTGCAAATAATTAGATATAATTTTCGCGCCTTTATTTTTTATATTATTTATAAATCTCTTTATCCAAGCTAAAATAGAACCAATTTTATCAAAATTAGAATAACGGCTATACCACTGAACGTTTTCTTCTTCCGAAGTAGAAGTCAACAACATAAACCCCGACGTCAAATTTGCTACCCTTTTCAATTCTTTATTAATTTCGTCTTCGTCATACGTACAATAAGAGGGCCATTTTTCCGGAGGATTGCGAAGCCATTCAGGACCATTCCACCAATCCGATGCTAGTAACTGACAGGCTGTGCAGCCTCTCGACGGTAAATCTGCAGGTTTAAGTTCCCCGCTCACGTGCCTCCATCGATTAGGATCTGTGAGCTTTCTTATCTCTCTTACTCTATTCGAAACGAAAACACTCCAATTATCAACTCTGCGTATCCACGATAACACTGTTGATGAGTCAGTCCAAAGATAAATATTTAAATCTTTATACGTGAGCGCCTTTAAAACCGTATCCGTTAAACGCGCGCCTATCGTTGCAGCTAATAGTTCCAATCGTGGTATGCTTATACGCGTATTCTTATCCTCCTTTACAGGTGTTATACGCGATTTGCCTTGTAAGAAATTAACTTCAACGGCATTTCCACGTACAATACGAATGAATGTCACGGCCGCATAAGCTATTTTACTCGCATCACAAAATGTATGCAGAGTTACAGATTCTGTATCCTTTATATCACCGATTGTGCATCTGGGTATTCGTACGCTTTCTAAAACCTTTAACTCACTAACCCATTTAGACAATTGGGTTGCTATTGCTTCATCAACAGGATCATCCCAGTTCAACTGCTGTGCCCACGCCTGTTGTAATAAAATTCTAGGTTGTATAGTTGCCGGACATATAAAACCAAGTGGGTCGAAAATACGATGTGTAAAAGACAAAATTTTCCTTTTCGTTATAATATTAAGTTCGTCCCCTTTAAGTTTATCTAGACTAAGTAATAAAGTGTCGCTAGTTTTTTCCAAATTGATACCCAGTACGCATGCAATTCTATCATTTTTTGAGTGATCGTCAATGCTGCTTTCCCACCCGCGAAGGTCAAAGGCGGCTAAATTCATAACCGACTGTGCATCTCTTTTAAAATCTAACAGTTCTTGTTCGCTATTTAGGCTAGTAACACAGTTGTCGACATAGAAACTATTTTTTAATTTAATAATGTTTTCCCGTTTACATTTTACTGCGCTTTTATTTTCAATCGTTGAGTTAATACAATTATTTAAATGAAGCTCAATAATCGTACTTAGAATAAACGGACTACTACATACACCAAAAACTACTCTACAATGTCTATATATAATCAAATCGTTTTATTCATTATACCACAGAAATTGAAGTGCATCGCGGTCAGTCGGGTGTATCTCGATTTGCAAAAATGCTTTTCTAATATCCGAAATTACACCTATCTTACCCTCACGAAATTTTTGTAGAACAGATGTTATACACTCCAACTCATTAGGACCCTTGTGCAAACATTCATTAAGGGAGGGGCAGTTTGGTTGCTTGGCCGATGCATCGAACACAGGTCTGATCGTGGTCGTGGAGTTCTCCTTATAAACTGGCCTGTGCGGCAGGTAGTGAACCATGCCGCGCTCTCGCTCCTCCTCAGGTACTGCTTCTATAATACCGTCCGCAAGCCACTCCTGAAATATGGCATTGTAAGCCGTGTATTTCTCCGTTGCTTGTAGACGTTTTATCGATGTTTCCAGTCGTTTACGGGCAATATTCTTATTTTCTGGCAATACTGGATGGCATTCAAGCCATGGTAATTGTACCTGGTATCTGCCATTAGGACTGCGAACCACCGTCGACAAGAATAGACGTTTTATTTCTGCATTTTGATCACTTTTTATTTGTACTTCTATAGGATCTCTAATGCCTAACGACAGGTGTAGTACATAATCTCTATGGGTGATGGTGGCTCTCTCCGTAGGAATATCTCGCCGGCTCTTGCTCATATAGTTGTTACCAATGAGGCGGTACTGATTAGGGCCTGAGTCTTCGATCTATGCCATTCAATGGCTGCACTCAGTTCTAGAAAACGATGGTATAACTCCAACTCGACAGGATGGCGTTCCATGGTTGATTCCTGATTTTACTATGTTGGACTGCCTTTATATCCATTTTAAGGACAAAGTATGAGTTTCCTCATCTTTGTTTTCAAGATTATTTATTAATTTTAAATCTCGAACGTGAATGTTCTTAATTACTATTCCTTTTTCGTCTTTCATACCATAGACAACCGGGGATATCTTTCGTAACACAATAAATGGTCTCTCGTACTTTGGCGCTAATTTTGAATTAAACACAGCTTGTTTATTCGATAATTCATGAATTCTTTTTATAATTGTCTCCTCAATCTTAGGTTCCCGTGCTCAATATCTAAGATCGTAGTAATATTGTTCTTTTGGACCAGTTGTGTTCGTGCGTCTAATGCTTTCTGTATTTGTGTAAGCGTATCTTTATGTTCTATGTGTCCTGGTCGTTTTTGTACCTTATTTTTAATTCCTGATACTCTTAATTCTTGGCCTTAATTTAAATAGGCAAGTGTATACCCGATAGATTCGCAATGTGCTGTATTGTATGCGAACATAATATCAGGCAAGAATCGATCCGATGATTAGTTTTGCCTACATATTGAGCAATCATTGTTGTGATTATCTATTTGCCATTTCCACGGGGTTACACTGTGATGTGTACAGAAATGAGCATCGGTGTATTATTTTACAATTTTTTAATAAGATCAAAAAATTGGTACTTATGAAATTCCGTCCATTGTCCGAGATTATTGGATTAGGGAATTCGTGACGTAAAATTATTTATTCCCTTATTGCTTTTGTTACTTCTTCTCCAATTGTTTCAGTAGCGGTCATAGTTCAATGCATTTTGTCAATTTACCGTTCATGAGTAAAAGCCACGTATTTAGTTTTGCCGAACAGGACAATGATCCAATTAAATTTATAGATACTATTTCCCAAGGTCGCTCGACTTGGGTTACTTGCATCATACCAACAGGTGTTTGATGTGATATTTTGTATGACCGGCAAACATCGTTGTTTCTCACGTATTTTGCAGTCATTCTCAACATTCCAGACCGGTAAAATTATTTTGCTCGGCCTGCAAGTGTCTTTACAACACCTAAATTGCATCAGTCGGGTCGTTATGCATTTTTTTAAATGCCATTGTGTTCAATTTTCGGAACACATTTTCCATTGTGCCGTTTCGCCTATTTTATTAAAATCATGTGCATGTATAATCTGTTTTTCTAGTTTATTATTCTCTATACAGTAATGAGGATTATTTTCCGGATCGGCTTTGGCGGCTGATAAAGATTTTATATACTAGTCTTCTTCGGGTTCGCTTACGTTACGAAGTTCTACGGGCTGGCGAGAGGGTGTGTCGGCGAGATGATTAACATTACCAGGCCGATATTGAATATCAAAATCGTATTGACTGAGTTCGAGAGCCCATTTAGTTAAAAGTCCAGGTAGATTTTCTATATTATTTAACCATTTTAGAGACTGATGATCGGTCAATACAAAGAAATGGAATCCTGCTAGAAAATCTCGAAATTTCAAAGTACCCCATTTAATGGCCAAACACTCAAGCTCGATTGCAGAATAATTTTATAAGAACAAGAATAAGCAATAATACGTTCGGTCTCTCCATATGTTGCATAAGGGCGGCTTCTTCGGTGCTTATATCGGTTTAGGATGTGAACAGTCTATCCCAAGCAAGGCAAACGAGAATCGGCGCGTTTGTTAATAATTTCTATACTTCATCAAACGCTTATCATCTCGCGTTTCGCCCCATTTTCATTTAGTCTTTTTCTTTATCAGCTTATAGAGAGGAGCTGCAACGTTTGAAAGTTCTTTCAAAAATCATCTATACTATAATATTACTCCCATAAATAGTTGTATTTTTTTCGCAGTTCTAGGCGGAAAGAAATTTGTGATGACTGCTGTTTTTTGAGGATCAGTGTGCAGGTCATCTTTATCTACAATATGTCCTAGATATTTTATTTGCGAACAGATAGAATTACATTTTTCGAAGTTTGGTTTCAGTTTGGTGTTTTTTAAACGCTGAAACACTTATAAATGGTCTCGAAACGTTTTTAACATTAAGATGATGTCATCCAGATATAAAAAGACATATCGATCCATTTCGGCGGTAATCGTTTGATCCAAAAAACGTTGGAATGTTGCAGGTATGGAATGTAGGCCAAAAGGCCTCACGGTAAATTCAAATAATCTTTTGTCAGGAATGGTAAATGCAGTAATTGTTCAGCTTTCCGATTTAAGCGCTACTTGCCAGTGGCGACTTTTTAGATAAATAGTAGTGTTCAATTCGATAAAATATGTTAAAAACTTGGGATAGAATGGCTGAGATCAAATAAAATGAGTTTAACGATATATACACTTAAATTATGAATTTATTAAGGATTATGTTAAGAAAAAGGTTTTTTAACACAAAATACACAAGTCATCGAGCGTTAAGTAAATACGCGATGTTTTCGCTTCGATGCCGGGACGACACTCTTCCATCACTCCGATGTACGTCTGTCGGTCAGATCGACGAAAAGGGGGGGGGGGTCGGCATATGCCCATCCCTAAATTACCCTTGTCCCTAACGACCGTCTCAGGTATAAAACTAACTATATATTATATCTTGTTAATTCTAGCCGTTTCCCCGACATTCCATGAAGTATACATTTTCTTGTCTTTCTCGCAAACAAATAAAATTCCTAGATACACATTGAAGTACTCCCTTTTTATTATACGGAAATCCAACATCCTCGCCCCCCCCCCCAACAATGTGTACATAAGTATAAATAATACATTGGAATTTTGTTAATTAGGAATTATGATTACATATAGTTTACAGCACCCAATACAAATCAATACATCTATTCAAATACTGTACACAATCTTCTTATAATATACTAGATTTTGTTTCATAAAATATATGGATAATATAAGCAACAGAATTACTAAAGAAGGGGAATATAGAAAAAATTATGAAAATTTAGTCATATGCAAGGCGCTCGGGTTTTCTGGAAATTCGACCGCTTCTTGTGATAGTTTCTTTCAGTTCTCGATTAACAGAAGATTCTTTACCATCAACAACCGTATTTTCTTCTCTTTTGAAGTTTGATCGATTTGTGAATGTTTAATAATAATATCTGGATCAATCCCGTCTTTGTAATCATATTGTAATTCGAGTGGATACAAACTTTGGATCGGTCGCGTAATCTCACCAGTAGCTGTGATTATTCGTACAACACGCGCATTCCTATCTTTTCCAATAGTTATATCCTTGATTTTGGCAAGTGGCCAATCTATACGTTTACTGTTGTCATTGCTGAAAAACACTAAATCACCAACTTTCAAATTCTTAAAAAATTTATGTTTATTTCTTGGATGTACCAACGCGCCTAAGTATTCCAATCTAAATCTATGGCGTAATTCACATTTTACTCTTTGTCTATATATAAATTAATAAATATTTTTTATTGGTCTTACAATCCAATCAATTCCATCCAAAAATAAAATAAAATAAAAATAAAAATAAAATAAAAATAAAAAATAAAAATAATAATAAAAAATAAAAAATAAAAAATAAAAATAATCATAAAAAATAAAAAATAAAAAATAATAAAAATAAAATAAAAAAATAAAAATTAAAAATAAAAATTAAATTAAAAATTAAATTAAAATTATAATGACAATCAGACTGTCCTTGTTTACATTCACCCCCGTAGACTAATCTGAAAATAAAATATTAGCTGAAAAAATTCTTTGTTAGTAAAGTGCAGTCTGACTGTCCCCAACACCCTTACCTAATTGAAGACTTGTCCAACGTTTCGAGCTCGCTACGGCTCCTCATCAGGGACTAATCTAAACCTTATATTCTAATCTATATATACCCATCCCCACCACCAAATTTCGTAAATTAAATATAAATTCCCCCTCTACACAAATTGTCCAAAACCAATCAATTTAATAACGAATGATAAACACTGTCCAATCTACCAGACTCTAACATTAAATTCACATTATTTCGATTCTTGGCAAAGTGAATACTTTCAAGACTCTCCCGTTTATACTTATTATTCATACCATGTTTCAAAATATCCACATTCACAAAATCAAAAGAATGTAAAAACTTTAAACAATGCTCTTTTAAACCAGAAGTAATATGTGAGCTACGTAAACTATATTTATGCTCATAAATTCTCTTTTTTAAATATCTACCTGTTTGTCCAATATAGTATTTATCACAATCCATGCAATTAATCTTGTAAACAACTCCTAACTTTAAGTATAAATCATCCTTATCTTTGCAATTATTAAACAATCTACTTAAATTATTGCGATTTTTAAAGAAAATTTGAATGTTATATTTCCGAAAATTTCTTTTTATTCTTTCAGATAATCCTCGAACATATGGTAAGACAATAATTTTGCCTCCGTTAAAATCAATTCCTGCACTATGTCTATTTTCGGTATTATAAATGTCAAACAATCTCTCAGCAATCAATCTATTAATAAATTGAATTGGATAGCCATTATTAATAAAAGTCTCTCTTAATATCTGTAAATTATTTTGTCTAAAATCTTTATGTGACAATTTAATTGCTCTGTCAATGACACCTCTCAATGCTCCAATTTTGTTTCCGAATTGGTGGTGTGAATTAAAATCTAAAAACCTATCTGACCAAGTAGGCTTTCTGTACCAATTAAGTTTTACCTTATTATTACTACATCTAATTACATTAATGTCCAAAAAACTTAACTGACTATTTACTTCAACCTCCCATGTAAATTTAATTCTGTCATGTACAGAATTGAAAACATCCACCATTTCATCCACAAAAACTTCTGGAACAATTGTAAAGATATCATCAACATATCTCTTAAATATCATTGGTTCAAAAAGCAATTTTGACAAGGCTATACTTTCCAACTTTTCCATAACTAAATTAGCTATAACCGGTGACAAAGGCGACCCCATTGGACATCCGTATTTTTATTCTTAAAATTTATTATCAAATGAAAAAATTGTGTTATTAAAAACCAAATTAATTGCTTTAATAAATTCATTCATAGTCAATTTTGTATGCAAATTAATTTCATTCCACTTTTCCTGTATAATATCATTTAACAACTCTAAAGGTACATTTGTAAACAAAGATACTACATCCAATGAAATCATCTTGTAGTTTTTCAGAATAACAATATCTTTCATTTCATTGTAAGAACACCAACTATCCTTAATGTAAGAACTAGTTCTTCCAACTATCGTAACCAATATATTAGACAAAAATCTAGCAATATTATAAGTTGGGAAACCTATGGAAGATATTATTATTCTAAATGTCAGATTTTCTTTATGAATCTTGGGAAGCCCATAACATTTTGCCACAGTTCCATTTTCACATTTTAAATACTTATATGTAGTATCATTTATATATTCATTTCTTTTCCAATTATTTAATAACTCTTTCAAATTATTTTGTAGCTTAATGATATGTGGATTACCAATCTTCAAATAAGTACTATCATCATTTAATATATTATTTATACAATTTATGTAATCAATTTTGTTGGAAGCTACAGTTACATTACCTTTGTCGGCCTTTTGGAAGATTATATTAGGGTTATTTTTCAAAAAATTCTTCGCGGTAATTAAATCATGTATAAATTACTATTTAAAAAATCATCAAATTTATTTTCTCTTTTAAAATTACTAATGACATTAACCAAAGTTGCCCTACATTCCTTTTTTACTTCATCATTTAAACCAAAAAGATTACTTTTTCAATTCTGTACATGACAGAATTAAATTTACAAGGGAGGTTGAAGTAAATAGTCAGTTAAGTTTTTTGGACATTAATGTAATTAGATGTAGTAATAATAAGGTAAAACTTAATTGGTACAGAAATCCTACTTGGTCAGGTAGGTTTTTAGATTTTAATTCACACCACCAATTCGGAAACAAAATTGGAGCATTGAGAGATGTCATTGACAGAGCAATTAAATTGTCACATAAAGATTTTAGACAAAATAATTTACAGATAGTAAGAGAGACTTTTATTAATAATGGCTATCCAATTCAATTTATTAATAGATTGATTGCTGAGAGATTATTTGACATTTATAATACCGAAAATAGACATAGTGCAGGAATTGATTTTAACGGAGGCAAAATTATTGTCTTACCATATGTTCGAGGATTATCTGAAAGAATAAAAAGAAATTTTCGGAAATATAACATTCAAATTTTCTTTAAAAATCGCAATAATTTAAGTAGATTGTTTAATAATTGCAAAGATAAGGATGATTTATGCTTAAAGTCAGGAGTTGTTTACAAGATTAATTGCATGGATTGTGATAAATACTATATTGGACAAACAGGTAGATATTTAAAAAAGAGAATTTATGAGCATAAATATAGTTTACGTAGCTCACATATTACTTCTGGTTTAAAAGAGCATTGTTTAAAGTTTTTACATTCTTTTGATTTTGTGAATGTGGATATTTTGGAACATGGTATTAATAATAAGTATAAACGGGAGAGTCTTGAAAGTATTCACATTTCCAAGAATCGAAATAATGTGAATTTAATGTTAGAGTCTGGTAGATTGGACAGTGTTTATCATTCCTTATTAAATTGATTGGTTTTGGACAATTTGTGTAGAGGGGGAATTTATATTTAATTTACGAAATTTGGTGGTGGGGATGGGTATATATAGATTAGAATATAAGGTTTAGATTAGTCCCTGATGAGGAGCCGTAGCGAGCTCGAAACGTTGGACAAGTCTTCAATTAGGTAAGGGTGTTGGGGACAGTCAGACTGCACTTTACTAACAAAGAATTTTTTCAGCTAATATTTTATTTTCAGATTAGTCTACGGGGGTGAATGTAAACAAGGACAGTCTGACTGTCATTATAATTTTAATTTAATTTTTAATTTAATTTTTATTTTTAATTTTTATTTTTTTATTTTATTTTTATTATTTTTTATTTTTTATTTTTTATTATTATTTTTATTTTTGATTTTTATTTTATTTTTATTTTTATTTTATTTTATTTTTGGATGGAATTGATTGGACTGTAAGACCAATAAAAAAATATTTATTAATTTGTATATGGGCAGTCGACAGAAGTACAATTCAACTGTCTATATATACATCGCTTATTTATATCTAATTTTTCTAGCCTATCTAAATCTATCACACCAATTTCTTTTATTTCTTATAAGACATAGAGGGAGTCAATGGTACTATTTCGGGACTGTCGGGTAAATAAGTAATTGGACGCGAATTTATGACCGCTTCACAATCAATGAGGGTCGTCAACATTTCCTCTTATGTTAAGCACGATTTTTTTAATGTACGCCGAAGCAGTCTTTTCATAATACCTATGAGGCGCTCCCAAAATCCTTCCCACCAGGGTGCTGATGGAGGGTTAAACTTCCACTCTATTTGCTGTACAGCAAGTGTTTTTGCTATTTATTCATAATTGAGAGTTTTTAGTTTATTATTAAGCCCTACGAAGTTTGTTCCATTATCACTAAAAATAACAGTCGGTCTACCGCGCCTGGCTATGTGTCGTCTTAATGCCATTAAAAACGAAGCTACGCTTAAAGAATTAGCAAGTTCTAAGTGAACTGCTTTAAACACTGCACAGGTAAATATGTAGGCCTTTTTTCCTGATTGCAAATAAATTGGACCTGCAAAATCCGCTCCCACTACCTCAAATACAGCGGCATCTTGTACTCTATCAAGAGGCAACGGTGCGAGCTGTGCTTTAGCTTGCTTAGAATAATGTCGACGACACTCTACACACTTGTAAATAACTTCTCTCACGATTTTCCGCCCTCTCAAAATCCAATACTTTTCTCTCAAAATATTTAAACTCATCGTAACTCCAGCATGTTTTATATCTATGTGTTTTTCTCTAATCAATAATTCTACAAAATACTCTTTGTTTGGTAAAATAATGGGGCAACGAAAATTAAAACTATCTTCGCGATACCAGAGCTTAGATTTTGTTCTAATTAATCCCTGATCATCTACAAACGGTAAAAAATCTTTTATTTGTTTATCTTCTATATCCATGAAATGTTTGTTCTGTATAAATTTAATGAGACTAATTTCTGCCCTGCTATACTCAATTGCTGTTATAAACTGCTCATACCGAATATTTTCACGAAAATTTTGGATATCTGTTAATTTCCTAGTTTCTACCTTCATTTTGCAATTAAAAATAAATCTCCTAATCCAACCAATGACACGTATCATCATCGTATAAGTTGAAAATTTAAGTAAAAAATTATTATTTTCAATCGTAATTAAGGTACTCTGTGACTGAGCGGTTCTTTTTTAATTCAGAATTTACCTCCTCTTCGTTAACGTGATTCATATTAAATATAGGCCAGTCATTGTTACTCTCTCTTAACCAAATAGGACCATCCCACCAGCGAGAGGCTAGCAACTGTTTAACCATACAACCTCTGGACGGTAAATCGCTGGATTTAAGTACCCAGGTACATACCGCCATTGTTTCGTTTCAGAAATTGTCCTAATCTCTCTGACTCTATTTGATACAAAAACTGTCCAATTTTTATCGTACTGTATCCATGTTAGTACTGTTAAGGAATCTGTCCAATAATAGATCGATAAGTGTTTGATATCTAGTGCTTGTATTACTTGGCTAGTTAGTGTCACCCCAATTGTCGCTGCTAATAATTCTAACCGAGGTATACTAGTTCGCGCATCCGTGCCATTTTTAACGGTAGGTGCAACGCGCGATTTATCTTGAACAAAGTAAACATTTACCTCTAACTGCCTTTGAACTCTAATAAAAATTACTGTCGAATAAGCTAGTTTATTTACATCTACAAACGTGTGCAAACTTATATTACTAGCTTTATCAGTTACCCCAATCATGCATCGCGGAATTTTAATTTGTTCTAAATGTCTTAGCTCCTTTGCCCATTGAATAAAACGTTTTCTAATATCGTCGCTTACCTCTTCATCCCAAGAGAACTTAGCAGCCCATGCTTCTTGTAGCAAAATTTTAGGCCCCAGTGCGACCGGGCATATTACACCGAGAGGATCGAAAACGCGATGAGCTAAAGATGAAATATTTCTCTTTGTGATACTATTCAAGTCTATTTCAAACAAATTACTCATATTCAAAGATAGTGTATTTAGTGCTTTATTCCACAGAATACCTAATACGTTGGTGAGACTTTTCGCATTGCCATCATTCGTGTGCTCCCACCCTCGCACATCAAATTTACCAGACTCCATCACAGTTTTTATATTGCATATAAATCATTCAGTTCACTCATATCATTTAAACTTGTGACACAATTGTCTACATAAAAACTATGCTTAAGATTTCTTATATTATTAAAGACTTCGTTATGTATATTATTATCCTGAAATGAAATTAAAACATTCGACAAATGCCAATTATTCACGGCGCCTAACATAAACGGGCTGCTACAAACTCCAAACACAACTCTACAGTGACGATAAATTACAATATTTGAGTCTTTATCGTACCATAAAAAACGCAAGAAATTCCTACCCGCCGGATATACACTTATTTGTAAAAACGCCTTACGTATATCCGCGATTACACCGATGTCCTACTCGAAATCGTAGAAGTATTACTCAAATAAGCTCTATTAAATTCGGCCCCTTTTCCAGGCAGCTGTTGAGCGAAGGTGATTCTTTCCCCTCCGCCGATGCGTTGTAAATTGGTCTGGTAGAGGTCGTCGAATTTTCTTTGTAGATCGGTCGGTGTGGTATATAATGACCAAGCACATTCTCTTCGTCTAGGGGAACGCATTCAATTATGCCTGCGTTCAGCCACTCCTTGAAAATTCCATCATACTCTCGTACTTTCTTAATACCTGGAGTTTCTTCGACATTTTCTCCAAATGTCGGAGGGCTATAGTTTTATTGTGCTTCAGTTCAGGGTGGCATTCTAGCCATGGCATCTAACTTCTAAAAATATCTACCTTCGTCATTTATAACGACCGTATCTATAAACATTTTCTCTACTTGATCATCGTACTGTTTCGGAGATTTATGCTCTATAGGATCTCCAATCCCCAATACGTCTAGTGCACAAAGATCTTTAATATCAGTATTTATGGCATAGATCGAAATAGCGGAAACGGCCAAGTTTATTGGAGGGTCTATTATTGGTGCTTTACCCATGAGCGTCCATCCTAAGTATGTTTCTATCGCAGTTAAGCCATTCTGCAACACGTGTACATTGCCTGTAAATAATTTTCCTGCAACAACTGCACCTATGAGGACGGCTACGGTTTTCTCCTTGCTGCACACATCTGTTAATGTTGTAACGTTCAAAATTTGTAATTCTTTCAGCCAGTTTCTTTCTGTTATAGATGGTACATCCGCACAGATTATTTTCTCGTCAACTGCTTGAAAATTGCACCAATATTTGCCATCTATGCTACCGACATGAATCAAATATTTATTGTGCGTCGTTATACTGGTTTTATCACCACCAAAAAGCAAATGCACCATATCTTGCTTGCCAAGCGGTACGTAATTTAATTTATCAGCAACTTCCTTTAAAATATATGAATTCTGTGATCCCGTGTCTATAACTGCGCGTACTATAATTTCTTTTTCATCATTTCGCACTTTAACTTTCAATGTCTGCATAAAAGTTGATGGAATCGTAGATGATAACGCCAAACTACACTCCTCTTGAGTATTTACGGCAGCGCCCGTCGTTTTTGGCTTTTCATTGTCCTTCTGTTCTCGATCACTGCAGCACATTAAAGCTACGTGGTGACGCGAGCACTTCGAGCATTTTACACTTACTCGACAAAATCTGCTACCATGACCAATTTCCAAACAATTAAAACAAGCGCGCATTTTCTTTACTAATTCTTGTCTTTCCGATAGAGCCATATTTTTGGCTCTTATGCACTTAGCGCTATCATGGTCATTTTTCTCGCAAAATATACAGACACTCGTTTTACTTTAGCTATTAATAGAGCTCGTGCACTAGGTATATCTTTACCAGCAGAATGTCCATTCGACCTCTTTGTACGCTCCGGTTCATTATCTTTTAATCCGAAGCCTTGTATTGCCATGGAAATTCGCAGCTCGTTTTGTACCTCCCATTCCAGAAAACTAATTAATAAAAATTGGTCTAAGCGAATCTTAGACAAATCGGTTGAATTAGAATCAGCTGGAATCACTTCACTAGCACTATTAGAGCGCTGCCACACACGCAGTAATTCTTCTGGTAGTGAAGATTCCACTAATGGGAATAACATTGCAGGGCACTTCTCTGTCGTCGAGCGTCTCGAGTGCTCGTAAATATGATTCGATCTTGTCATATAGACTAGCTATCTGCACTTTTTCCGAGGACATGACGTTTTGCAGTACTAACTGTAACAGTTCGCGCACATAAACTTCGATCTGCAGAACATCACGCCCAAATCGTTTTTTCAGGCTTTCAACAACTTTGTCATAATTTTGTCCCGTCGGAGTGTAGCTTTTGACTAAATCAGCTGATAGTGTACCAGGTACCATTGGTTGAAATAAATAGTGGAATTTGTCTTCTTTTTCCATGTTTATATCTTCATGGATTTTTTAAACAAACTCCAAAACTGCAGTCTAATTTTGTCTTTTCTTCAGAAATAAATTCATCCAGTATCATTTTTTCGTTTGGCTTTTAAATGTGTCAACAGTTTGCAAAATAATTCAATTATTTCTTCGAATTTCAGTATTTCATTTTCTTAATCCATTCATTCCGAGAAACATAGGTCGATTCAACGTCATATACGGGGAAAATAATATCAGGAAATCATGACAAAGTCTTAATCCTTTTGTATGTATTGGCCCCAAATTAAATCGCCTAATTTCGTTTCCGAGCGGTCGGCTAGTATAGCTTTTCTATTACTTACCTTATTTCGAAGTCCGTAATGTAAACAGATCTCGGCCAACTGTTTAGTTACATATAAACTAACGAATCCCATATCAATAAGTGCATCTAATGAAATGAACAATATATCATCATAAACAATAGTAATAAAATATCTTACTTGTATTTATACATTTGAAACGATCATGCTCAGGCTCTTTACATTTCCAGCAACATTTAGCCTGATCGTATATAACTACAATATTTTATTTTGACGGTATAATCTATTTAGTTCTCTCTTGTTTGGGTATATGGATTTCTTGAACGGGTCGGTACTTAATTTTGTTTTCATTTCAAACCCTTTTTTGCTCTTTAAATATTCTTCCACTTTTTGTATTCTACGGTTCGGTAAACTGCGTTTCGTGGTATGCATATGCGATATTCGGAATACATAGTATCGTAAAGTGTTTCTACCTGTTTTTCTTCTCTAAATTCTCCTCTGCGGCGTATCAACGTCATTGCAGTATTTATAAAAGATCGAATAGATTCTATGGCGTTTTGTTTTCCATTGTTTATCTGATATTCTAAATTCCTTAATTCTCCCGGTGATAAATAAAAATTTCTCAAACTCCTCTAATGCACTTATATTTACCGTATAATTTCGATGCCATAGTTGTGCATCTCAGCGAAGTAATTCAGATAACCTCTCAGAATTTTCTCATCAGTATACTTATACGCTTTTAGAAGTTCTTGTACTCGCTCTAAGAAAGCATATAAGTCCTTTCTGTTGATAGTTCCATTTTCTCATTTGATCAAGTACTTTTGCGTTTGAATTAGTTGTTTAATATGCTGTGTTAAATACTTGATTATTTTCACTTCACATTGGTTCATTGGTGATGGATTGTCTGGAGGATTTTGTAAGCTTCGTAAATGGCTTAATTCCACCTACAGTCATTCTAACTCTCGTGTACCGTGTACTATCGAGTTCTTCTTTATAATCCGGTGCAAATCTATTAACCACGTGTTTTATGATTGTTTCTCTATTACATTAATCATTTTTATAGCAGCTGATGTGGTACAACATGATATAATATAACACAATATAATACAAGATATGTGATATATTGTAATATAATATTAGGTTGTGAAATACCTCCCTTCCGCCTTTTTGTCTTATGAATTTCGCGGCTATGCGCAAAGTGCTATAGAGCTCGTATCTGGCAATAATATACATCATTTGAAAGGTTTTGACATAACGTACAAAACGACGTTATGCACGATTAGTTTGTATATTGCGTTCAAAAGACATAGACTTGTAAACATGGAGTTCACTAACGACGAAATTCGCGCTACTTTAAAGTGTTCCTTCGTCAAAAGCAAATCCGCTAGAGAAACGTTCCGTAAGATTAATGGTATTTTAGGGAATCGAACAAAATATTCCTCCAACCACTCTAGATCTATTTAATTTCTCTGTCAATCAACGCACAAAGATATTTATATATCTTTCAGCATAGAACTTGTCTCAGCCTTGTGGTTCAGTTGGTCGTACCTAGTCTTCGCCTCGCAAAGTATTTATTCCATTCTGTTTCCTGTTTCCTCTATAGCTAGTAGTTGAGAGGGAGAAAGAGAGAGAGAGAGAGAGAGAGAGAGTATCTTCTACATAATTGATTCTATCATGACTTGATTGGAATGTGGAATCCTATGTGATGAAATATATTAATTTTTTTTTAGAATTTTATTCACTTATTTATTTTATTATTTATTCGATTAATTAATAAATCACTTATTTATTTATAAAATAATCTGATAACAAATATTTTCATATAAATGAAGAAAAATTAAACTTTAAATAATAATAAAAAAAAGTACATATCGACATTAACAAACTTTCATATAAACGAAAAAATTTATTCAATAATAATATACAATATAATAGTAAAAAAAATAAATCTTAGAATACAGCAGAAATTAAATAAAAAATTTTGCGCGCTCATTTTCTAGAAGCCTACTATGTACTGTTTCTAAATTAATAAATATTTTATTGGTCTTAAAGTCTTTATAATGTAATATATTAGCTAAAATAATGACATCAGAGAATAAAACTTATTACTCCAATAAATTATATCAAAAAATTAAAAATAAAATAAAATAATAAATAAAATAAAATAAAAATCATAAAAGCAATATTCTATGTTAGTAAAGGAAAACCTGACTGCCCCATCACCTTAAATTTAGAATCACCTGGTGTCCGACGTTTCGTATCGCTACGGTTCATCCTCAGGAACTAAACTAAATTGAAGAAGTCAATAATATCAATATGTATTTATACCAATGCTAATACATATCAATATATAATTAATTGAAAATTATATTGACTGTCCGACTGTCCTTGTTTAAAATCACCCCCGTAGACTAATTTGAAATAAAAATATGTTAGCTGACAAATTTCTTTATTAGTGAAGTGCAATCTGACATTATGTATTCATATAAATAACTATTCACATAAATTACTATATAAAAATATTAATATTTTTATGTATTAATTTTAATTTAGTTAATTGGACTGCTAAACTAAATATAAATATTTATGAATTTATCTAAATAGAGTCGATGGAAGCGCAATTAAAGTATTTTCGATTAGAAGTGCATTTAAACAGCATAATATTCAAGTTTATTTTAGAAACAATAATAATATTAAAAAGTTATTTAATAATTGTAAAGATAAGGATCATAAATGTTTGAAAATAGGAGTGGTATATAATATAAATTGTGAAGATTGTGATAGACATTATATTGAACAAACGGGAAGATAACTAAAACAAAGAATATATGAACATCAATATAGCTTACGAACCATGAATGGAACATCTGGACTAAAAGAACATGGTTTGAACTTCTTATACCATTCCATTTTTGAAAATGTAAATACTTTAGAACAAGGTATTAAAAATAAATATAAAAGAGAGACTCTTGAAAATATTCATAATTTGAAGAATCCCAATAATGTAAATTCAATGTTATTAGGTGTACAAATAAGTTTCTGCCGTTTTGAAAAGATGGCACCACTGATAAAATAACATCGAAATTGTTAGCTGTAAAAAGTCGTATAGTTTATGTTGACATTTGGCAACAGTATAACCTTTTAATACTTCTGACTTTTTGCTCGCCTCACTTAGTTTTCATCGTGTTAAGATGTCAAGTTTTGAGCCAAGTAAGCATCATTTGCGAGAATTGGTCATTTACTTCTGTCATTTAAAGTAATTTGCAGCTAAAGCACATCGGCTACTCATAGAAGCCTATGGTAATATTAATTTGAGTGAGAGAAGTTGTCGGGTGTGGTTCCAAAAATTTAAAAGTGGTTGGTTTGACGTGGAAGACAAAACGCGCAGCGGATGGCCCAAAGCGTATGGTAATACAGAATTGGAAGCTTTACTGCAGGTAGATCCGTGACAAATGCGAGAAAAACTTGCACAACAGTTAGGAGTGACGTACTTAACCTATAGCAGGCGGAGTACCATAAGGAGTATTCAGTGTAGGACGTGTGATGACTGGACTGGAAGTCCAAGCGGCTGCTGTTGAGACAAAAGTTGTAGGCGAAGTTGTTTAAATTCTATTTCTATTTTTTTTAAATCTTGTGTGCGGGTGATATCTTCGTTGAATTCTTTTTCGTCTTCCGCTTTATCGCTAAAGAGCTCCGTGTGAGCCCGTATATGTGAAAAAAATGATGCAAATATGCTTTGGCTCCGTCTATCGGTAAATTATTTTTAGCGAGTACGTTTTCGACTTGCTCTTTCGTTAATTTATGTTTTCAGCTTACTCTGGGTTTTGCCACTTTCGCAAGATTTTAATATTGTCAGACAGAAAAAATGTACTGTGTAATATACACATCCGGAAATGGAAAAAATATTTTCTTTAATTTTTCTAAGAAAAAAATGTTAGTTCAGTTTTCTAGATTTCAAGCGGATTATTTTAATGCAACTTCGATATGTGTTACTTCGTGCTTCGGCTCAACCCGCCTTAGTACCTAGGCGCTCAATACACCAGCAGGCTCTTGTCACACAGAACGATAAATGCGTCTTGGTATAAATAAGAAATTTCCGTTAAAAGAAAGTATTTGGTTCTTCGAGGAATAAAAAAAATTTTAATTTTAGAAATACTTTAAGTTTACGGATTTATTTTACTAGTCCCTGTTCGAGCGCCATATAACGTCCCTATCCTCCTCGGGAGAGCTTGCGCGATATTTTCCAGAGTACTTTGAGAGGGCGGAGTATATTCAGGATTGGACGACTTATCAAAAAAATAATTATTATTAATACAGTATATTTCCAGAACAAAAATATACAATACTTTTATTCATTCACTCTATTGATCAGGCATAAGTCTGTAACAAAAAATAAAACGAAAACAATTATTTAAATGAATAATATAGAAATAAATATATTAAATTAAGCTAGATATTTATTAATCATAGTGCGCGCTATTTTCCGCGACGCTGACAACTCCAGATATGATCGAAAAAGTGTATCAAATGTGCTGAAAGACCGCAGATTAAAAGTGCGTGAGATAGCTGAGACCTGTAAGTTGTCATATGAACGTGTACAAAATATTTTGCACCAATGTTTGTATATGGAAAAGCTCTGTGCAAGACGGGTGCCGCGTTTGCTAAAGGTCGACCAAAAATTGATTCGAAAGAACATTTCTACCGCCAATTTGGCCTTGTATAAGCGTAATCTAAGCGAATTTTTGCATCGATTCCTAACCGTTGTCGAAACTTGGGTCTAGCACTACACTCCTGAAACCAAACAACAATCTAAACAGTGGATTGGACCAGGAGAACCAACTCCAAAGAAGGCAAAAACAATTTTTTCGGCGACCAAGGTTATGGCTACTGTTTTTTTGGGATGCAAGAGGTATTACATACATTGATTACCTTGAGAAGGGTAAAACTATCATTGGTCAATACTACGTAGATTTATTGCAACGTTTGAGCGACGAAGTGAAAATTAAACGACCTCATCTGGCGAAGAAAAAAATCTTATTTCATCACGATAACGCAGCAGTGAATGACATGTGATTCGCTGCGATAGCTAAAATCAAGACCTAGCCCCGAGTGACTATTATCTGTTTCCTAACCCCAAAAAATCGCTTGGCGATAAGAGATTTGCGAACAATGAAGAAGTAATCGAATCTGTAAATGGGTATTTTGAGGAGCTTGATGAATCGGTCTATAGACAATATTTAACTATTTTTTTAATTCAATTATATTTTCTCGGGCAATGTTCAGACAAGGAAGCTTCTAGTACTGAGTATACTACTACGGGCTCAGTTGCGTGAGAGTTATTCCGCTGGTAGTTATCCTCTACCACATATTCCGGTTAAAGAGAACAAGAAGATCTGTTACGACAATAATGGCTACGTATTCCAACGTGCATGTAAATAATACATAACTGATACAATTCGCAAAACAAGCACCAAGCTCAATGACTGGGTAACCGGTCATAATCCCTTATGTAGATATTCAATCTGCCCTCCACTTAGCAATCTACATAAAATACTGTAGATGTGGATGGATCAGCAAAATAATATTATACAAGATCAGAAAGGAGGCCAAATTAAATACAGGCAGTTACACCAACCGACTCCAAGGTATGATTGCGTAGCTGTTCAGGTTAAAGATGACCTCAGATGCTTGGAAGAAGAAGAAGGCATCGTCAGAAAACATTTCAATTAACGATACCTAATTAACTACGACAGTAAGAGTCTAAAGTGGGGGGGGGGGGCTCACATCGAACAAGCGAATCGACGGAAGAAGTTCCCCGTCCAACTCACCAAATGGAAAAACGAGAAGTTTGAGATGTCACGATCAAGAAAGGTGTTGAGCAACGACTCTATTGTTATCATACCGGTCCATCCATCGAACATCTAGTAGATAACCAGGATGCATTGAAACTCATGCTTGAATTCATCTTATCTTTATTAGAGAATGTCATGAAGATCACATTGCCAGTCACTTTAGATGCCACATGATATATGATTGTTTAGCACGATCCACTGACTCGGAACCTCCTATAAACTGGAAGTCTACCAAAAATGACAATGATGTACTGATCTAGAACTAGTAATAGGGATCTAGAAATAATTACATATGTTTGGAGCACACCTGACCGATAAAGCAAAAGTCTGGTGCGTGCTTCCGGGTATTATGCATGTAACTAAAACCTATCGATGCATAATAGTACTACAAGGTCGCGTTACACAGAGACGAGACCCAATTTATATGTGATTGCACTGCTTGCGAACATTGTAAGGTATAACAGATGCACCAGCTGCTTTATTGGGTTATCGAACTGTCATACGTTAATGCTCAGTAGTGACCGAGGAAAAAATGAGCTCGTCCCCTAGATCTGGTTGAATATACGTTTTCATATTTTAGCTATTTTATTATCTACTTTATATATATATATATATATATATATATATATATATATATATATATATATATATATAGAAATGTGAAGTTCATCTATGCTAGGAAAAAATGAGAGGAATAATAGCGAATACGTTTAATTATGATTCAAACATGAAGCTTACATTTACAATTATTCTATATAATTCTTACAGTTTTTAAGTGGTGTGAATGAAATCCTGGGCCAATTGAATGGCGAAATATATCCTTGATTGACGATCTATTGTGATAATTATCTTCGGAGTCCTCGTCTTGGTATACATCTTAGACTATTCCGTTTATCAGTAGCCGGTCTTATCATCAGTATAAAAACATAATTAGCACATTAAAATCTAAAGGTATGTTTTATGGTGTTTGTTTAGTGAATAAAATCTTTGTGGAAGAAGAGCTCTCACACTTATTATATTAGATTGCAATAATTTTTTTACAAATATGTGTGCCCAACTGGGCTTAGCCCCGAATTATCTCGGCGAGGGAGAGGGGCGGTTCGTGATGGGCGAAGAATCGTATGCGGAATTGAGAGCTACCGAAATAAGAAAGCGAAAGAATTAAAATCGACGTGGATTTAATATCGAGTGAATTTACAACACATATGCACGAAGGCGCGAGGCGCACAGGCCGAGGATCGCCGAGGTCACGGTGCGCGAGAAGTTAGGGAAGAGAGAGAGAGAGAGAGAGAAGAACGGGCTGCCACTTACAGTAAGGTGTAGACACGTCCGTGGCACCCGCTGACAGCACTTCCTCGTTCAACCACGCCTTGGCTGATCGGGAGAGGCGGCTACTCCGCTCGTCAAAAGACCCCGGGATGGGGCGGTTATTCCGCGCAGACGAGAGTCGGGCGGCAAGCTCGTCCGTTTGGGCTCGGCAGCGGTGCACGTGCTCGCTCAGGTTCCGAAAAGTAAGAGAGAGATGCATACTTCTCTAAACTTGTCAACGGCCCTCCCCAAACGGCATAGCGGGGAAGAGTATTTCTCCCCACCCATCTCTGCTCGTTATGGCTCGCGACTCGCGGAATATGTGGTCGAGTGAATGAGACAAAAGTATTTCATGTTTTTCGTTTGGATTTACTGATCGTTAATATTGATATGAAAAATAGTTTGTTGTCTGAAAGTGTTGTAACGCATTCCCTGCGTTACAATATATATATATATATATATATATATATATATATATATACATATGCAATGCAATATGTTCTGTACAATGTATTTATTCATTGTCTGAATTCGCTGCGAGAGTACGACAAAGTCAATACTTTATATTAAAAAAGTTTTAAATCTATAAATGAAATTAATATTTTTATAATTTATTATTTATGTTTATATAAAAATTTAAAAAATTATATAAATTTATTTACTTAGAAGCTTGACTATTATTTCAGATATTTTGATTTTGACTTGGAGAAAACGCTATATTTTTTTATTGCTGGACGATACGAGTTTGGAAATAAAGGAGCTGACATATTCATTGAAGCTTTAGCAAGATTAAACTTTTACTTAAAAATCTCTAAACTAGATACAACCATTGTAGCTTTTTTAATATTTCCAACAAAAACAAATAACTTTAATGTAGAATCACTACGAGGACATGCAGTAAGTTTTAATTTTTTAGAAAAACATATTTTATAATTTTTATGCCATATTAAGTTTATTATTTTATAAGCCTTTGACATTTCGATATAATTTTACTTTCAACTTTGGAATTTAAGGAAAAAAAGTTTTTATTAGCCAAAAAATATTAGGAGTGTGAATAAGTCTTTCCCGTTTTTTGTAAGAGATGGCGCCACCAATACTGTGCGAGTATTCAATGGTTACATATGTCATAATCAAAGCTTATTCATATGTCAACAATTCCATACTAACACATTAGTTAAAATTTTTTCGCATCATAAATTTTTGATATCGTGAAAATGTCGAAATTTGAGCCGAGTCGACGTCATTTGCGGGAAGTTTCACTTTATTGGTTCAATTTGAAGAAATCTGCTGCCGAGACGCATCGATTGCTTCAGGAGGCTTATGGAGAAGGTTGTGTCGATGATTCAAGTGTTCGCGGATGGTTTCGACGCTTCAAAAGCGGTGATTTCGACGTGGAAGACAAGGAGCGTTCCGGGCGGCCGCAAATCTTTGAAGATCGAGAATTGGCGACTTTGCTTGATGAAGATTCTTGTCAAACGCAAGAAGAACTTGCTGAAGCATTGGGAGTTGACCGAACAACCATTTCCAAGCGTTTGAAAGTCATGGGAATGTTCCAAAAGCAAGGAAATTGGGTGCCGTACGAACTGAAGCTGAGAGACGTCGAACGGCGTTTTTTCACTTGCGAACAGCTGCTTCAGCGACATAAAAGAAAGGGTTTTCTGCATCGTCTCGTGACTGGCGATGAAAAGTGGATACGTTACGATAATCCGAAGCGAAGAAAATCATGGGGACTACCCGGCCATGCATCATCATCAACGGCCAAGCCAAATATTCATGGCGCCACGCTCATGCTCTGTATATGGTGGGACCAGCTAGGTGTGGTTTACTATGAGCTTCTGAAACCGAATGAAAGGATGACAGGCGAGGTCTATCGACGATAATTGATGCGTTTGAGCCGCGCACTCCGAGAAAAACGGCCACAATACTCCGACAGGCATGACAAAGTTATTTTGCAACATGACAATGCTCGCCCACATGTTGCACCGCCGGTGAAAACATACTTAGAAACGCTCAAATGGGAAGTCCTACCCCACCCGTCGTATAGTCCAGACGTTGCTCCGTCTGATTACCATCTCTTCAGATCGATGACGCATGGCCTGGCTGACCAGCACTTCCATTCCTACGAGGAAGCCAAAAAATGGGTGGATGACTGGATAGAGGCCAAACCGGTCGAATTTTTTCGCAACGGGATTCGTATGTTGCCAGATGATGGGAAAAAGTTGCAGCTAGCGATGGCCAATACTTTCAATAATTCATTTGTAACCATTTTTTCACAATAAAGGCTCAAAATTTGAAAAAAAACGGGAAAGACTTATTCACATACCTGATATAACATGATCAGTCGATAAAGAAAACCAATATAATACCTGTATATTTGCGCGTGAAAATAATATCCACGTAAAATTAAACGAAGGATATTTTACGTACGAGAATTTGATCTTGACGAAGTCAATAAACTAGAATAGATTAGATTATTGTCAAGATAATGAACTAGATTATTGCTAGGATCTGAATTAGTTTAAAGAGAGCGAAAAGTAGACCAGAGAGCCTGCCCAGCCTGTGCTCCAATCCCAAAGAGACGCACAGAAATATTTGCCCACCCGGCCGTACGAATCCTGCTTCCATGGCAACCACTGCTTCCGAGGCTCTATTGCGTTGAACCATAGGCTGATAAGTATTTCCCTCATAGATGCTCTGATTCGGGATCCGTAACAAAAGCCATCATCGACAGTAAAAACTAGTTTAAATTTTGTGTAGTATACTGTATCAGTATTCACTCTAAGTCGATATGTTCAAATTCGGGTAAAGAAATATAAACATCACATTTCTTCGAGTACTCTATACACGAATAGGCGTTTAAAGCTTTATATTATAGGTGAATGTATATAGACGGATAGTAGATACTATTTAATATTACAAAAAGAAAAAATGATCGTTTAAAAAGCTTTTAAATAGATTATTTATGATCTATTTTGTTTTCTTTTTTCGTAGGGTGTCCGGATGGTTATTCAATGTAAATACATAAAAAATAAATTATAAATAGAAATTCTAAATAGAATTACTTTAATTGTGCTTACGTCGACAGCCCTTAGATAAAATTAATAAATATTTCTATGGGCCTTAGAGTCCAATTCAATTAAAAATAATACATATTAATATATATTTATATCAATACTAATACATCATATCATATCATACTAATTTATAAAGACAAAGCGTGTTTTTGTTTGTACACCGATAAACGAAAAAACTACTGAACGATTGTTCTGAAATTTGACATATAGATTTTATATCATCTTGGGAAGGACATAGACTATGTTTTTTATTAAAAATCATTTTACTTTTATCCATAAATTAAGTTAATGGTTTTAACAATCAACTGATTGTTAAAATTACTGATTGGTAAAACTTTACCAACGGTCACCAGGTGGCTTCTTGAATCACGAATATCAACTCACTGTAGTCCACTTCGAGCTAAGACGAATGTTCAAAACTTTAGGATTCGTATCTTAAAGAAGGTGTCACGTAAGTCGGGTTTTACTCTTTTTGTTCTTCAGGTTAATCTGACGCTATTCTTACTGATGGATATCTTATTTTTGTCAATTTTATTTTCTTCTCTCTCTCTCTCTCTCTCTCTCTCTCTCTCTCTCTCTCTCTCTCTCTCTGTTTATGTCTTTCTTCCGTCCTTCTCTTATAAAATGGTTCCGTATGCCAAACAACCTCGAAACTATGTATGTAAAAATAAAATATATCGTGAATCCTGTATAAAATGGCATATCCATCGTCTGCTTAAAAAATATCGCATACCAACATTTTGATTGAACTTCAGTTGGCATTACTACAAAAATATTCACGGTATTTAATTGAAAAAACAGAAATAAACGATATATATATATATATATATATATTTTGTATGTATATTTCATATTGTACATGTTATATATACATATTTTAAATACGGTTTCTACTGAGAAATATTGTATTAGCGTGTTGATTACGGACGGTTGATTACGATATCCCGACGGTCAACAGACGGTTGATTACGATATCCCGTTGCCTCAAGACGATTTCTATAGGTAGTTGTGTGTTCGGATGATAGAATGCGAGGTTCAGGTATCTCTGAGAGATTTCTACGGGGAATATTGTATTTAGTTGACAGAAAACGACGTCCAGATATGAGGAAATAAAGTTCTATGGAAAGATTCGTGTTGGTAAGTAAAATACAATATGTAGGTCTTCCCAACGGCTAGTACGGGGAGTATTGTCTTTAGTCGTTAGGAAGCGATACTCTCGGGACGACTTCTATTGGCACTATCGTGTTTAGTTGGTAGGAAACGATGTTTAGGTATCTCGTGACAACTTCCAGATGATTTGGAACGACTCCTACGGGAAGTGTCGTGTATTGTTTGTGAGAAAAAATGTTAGGTATGTCAGTAAGACTTCTGTGCAGATATTCGTATTCTATCATTCGAACACGCACATTGCCAGTAAGAGTAGTTACAGCCGCTAACGTTAGACGTGCTTTTTGAGCTTGGCGATTTTTGTTTGTCGAGCCTTTTCGGTCTTGGCGATCCAGAATGCCTGCACTGGTACGATTGAGCCTTAGTTTCGACATCATATCCGTATTCCCATGTTTCATCACCTGTTATAACACGTTTTAGTAGTTCTGTATCGTTATTAATTTCATTTAGCGACTCCTGAACAACTTCCATTAGCCACTGTTTTTGTTCGAAATTCAACAATTTTCGAACAAATTTTGTTGCCACACGTTACATATTCAAAACATCCGAAAAAATTCCATCGCATGAGCCAACTTATATGCCAACATCATCAGCGCCCTCTCTGATTATGATTCGGCGATCGTTCATACCAATTTCTTTCACTTTTTTCACATTTTCATCGGTTGTTGATTTGCTTGGACGTCCGGGTCGTTCGTCATCTTCAACGTTTTCGCGGCCATCTTAGAAACGCTTATACCACTCGTAAATCCTTGCTTTACTCATAGCAGATGCACCATATGCCTTTGTGAACATTTTACAAACTTCACTACACTTTATTTCATTTGTTACGCAAACTTGAATACAAATTCTTTGCTCCATTTTTTTTTCACAAACAAAAATCGACGTGCTTGATAAAAGGTGTTTAACGTTAGCGGCTGCCACTTAAAAAGTAAGCAACGAATATTGCTGAATATGTTATTGTACTTCAGGGATATGCGTACCAACATAATAAACAAATTTTTATACAGGCGGACTCTTCAAGTCCGCGAAATGTAAAAATCCTCGTTACTTTTTGAACCCACCTCCTATATATATATATATATATATATATATATATATATATATATATATATATATTGTATCAATGGTCGGCGAAATATTAGCGTTTTGAAGTGGACGCGTCTTTGCAGTCGCTTTTTATACAGAAGCGACAATAGGTAAATTACGGTTAATTATTTATAGTATTAATTAATTATATAGTATTAATTAATAATTAAGAGTATTAATTAATTATACCTAATAGATTTTTATATATAGAGTACTTTTTACTTAGATATTATTGAATTGTTTATGAAATCGAGTAAATTATTATCTCGAGAAATAAACATATATTAGTTGAAAAAATTCTTTAAGTGGAATCTGAATGTCTCCACCCCCTTTACCCAATTGAAGATGGACTGAGGCTGTCCAACGTTTCGATCTCGCTACAGCTCCTCATCAGGGACTAAACTAAACCTTATATTAATATTCTAATCTATACCCGTATCCCCACTAAACTAAAAGTTTTGTAATTTGAATATACAATCCCCCTCTACACAAAATGTTCAAAACCAATCAATTTAATAAAGAATGATATATGTTATCTAATTTTCGTGACTCCAACATTAAATTCACATTATTTCGATTCTCGGAAATATGAATATTTTCAATACTCTCCCTTTTGTACTTATTACTATTACCATGTTCCATGGACATAAATATATTTTACATATTACTTCTGGTTTAAAAGAATATTGTTTGAAGTTTTTACATTCTTTTGAGTTTGCGAATGTGGTAAGACATATAAATATTTATATAAGATATTTATAAATATTTATAAGAGATATAAAGACCTATAGAAATATTTAGTAATTTAATAAAATAAAATAAATTAATAAATTATACTAATATAACCATAGTCAATCTGTCCTTGTTTATAATCGTTCCGTTAGAATCTACAATAGAAATTACTGCTAAAAATAAATTCAATTGAAAATTAAGAATAAATAAAAATGATGAAAATAAAGAAATAGAAATAATCAAAATAAACTAAATTCCATATTACAAATTAATTAATATTTTTTTATTGGTGTTACAGTCCAATAAATTCAAACTAAAAATAAAATAAAAATAAAAATAAATAAAAAAATAAAATAAAAATTAAAAATAAAAATTAAATTAAAAATTAAATTAAAATCATTATAATTTTTTATTTTTAATTTAATTTTTATTTTTAATTTTAATTTTTTTTTTATTTATTTTTTATTTTTATTTTTATTTTTTAATTTTATTTTTATTTTTATTTTATTTTTAGATTGAATGGATTGGACTGTAAGAGCAATAAAAAAATATTTATTAATTTGTATATGGGCAGTCGACAAAAGTACAATTCAGTTCCATATTACAATCTGATCCAATACCGTAAATTTAAATAGACTTTAAATATCCGACATTTTGAATGACTACGGTTCATGATCAAGGACTAAACGCTTTAATTTTATCATTATATTAGTATAATATATAATTTATATAAATTATAAAGACTGCAAGACGGATATTTATTAATTAAATATTTATTAGTTTAAAGAGATATTTATTAAGAATGACTATCCACGTGAATGTAAAGAAAAAACGATTACGGCGCGTGTGTGTAAGCGTGTGTGCGTGTGTGCGATTGAATAATACATCTGAGACTGAGATAACGCCTTCTGGTAAACTAAATCACACGTTCCTGCACATTAGTTTCTTGAATTAAGACAGCACCGATACTGAGACAGCCACATAAGTCTATCCTGTGAATTGAGTTTTCATCACAGCTCGGTGAAAGACGAGCGATGTGCCGATCATTAATTGGATCTTTTTGAAGAATACTTGTTCTTCCTGTCGCCACTTATATCTTTGGTCTTCACGAGCTAGATTCTGCTAGCCTGTAACCACCCAAGGAAACGTCTTTGTTACTTAAACTTTGCTGGCTTCAGGTATATCAGCACCCGTTTCCATTTTATCAGAATTTGGTCGAAATTCTTCTCGAATAAACCAGAACAACCAAGTATTTTACCTCGTAGTGGCGAAATACACTTGTTTGCCTATTAATCGTAAACCTAAATTCTTTCATCTATTTCAGTGCACATTGAATCCATTCCAGTGTATGCATTTTTTCATGCTTGCGACGACCAAATTCATCGCGACCGGTATACAAATTCACACTACACAAATATACCACGAACACACGAAATAAATTAAATGATATTAATTTATTTCTTTCCGTAGTATAAACTTTCGAAATAAGCAAAGTTAGAAGCTAAACCGAAATAAGATATTATATATAAAATGAAATTAATATAATACAAGTAATAAAAATACCAAAGCGGGCAAGGGTCGCGACGACTACTGTAGAAGGTAATCGACGCGACCGCCGAAGAAAACCGAAGCGTAGAGAGAGAGAACGCAATACATAGTCTCTCTCTACCACTAAGCTTAACTACGAAAAGTACAAAAAAGGGGATACACCTCGCGCAGCGTGAGAGAGTCGTGTCAAGTGTATTAGGCGGGCGGCAGCTATCCCCCTCTAATACATGCCGCACGCACACTACCGTACTCTCTCGTTGAACGACAGGCGCCAGCAGGGAATACTGCGGTAGGGGAACGCGCAAGCTTTATACTGGCGCGCGCATTCCAGCATATACAATGGGTGTCCTAAACCGAATTCACTTGCTCCATTGAATTCATATACTTAAAATAGAAAATTATTAACATCAAATATATATATATATATATATATATATATATATATATATATATATATTATAACGCTGAAAGACGAGGTTATTACCTACCGTGTGTCGATGTGTTCGCGGGCACTTCCACGCCGCGGCTCGTTCGCTTAGCTAGAAAGGGTAGGTGGAAAAGGAAATAAAACACACCATAGTATGTATGAGATGTTAACAATTATAATACATTTTATTATATAGAACTTTCTCAGAATGATATAGTAGCTCCTATGGTACTCGCTAATTGTGGGTTTCCCGACGAGACGCTAAAGATAATGCGACTATGTGATTATGCGATTAAATGCAGGGGAAGGGGGACACGGAACGGGACGCTATATTATTATAACACGGGGGAACGATAGTACGAAGTGGAACGGTACATTATACAAAATACATACGTGATATATGACGTAAAGATATTCGAATACAACATTAGTCTAAAGATGCGACATATACTCTACTTTTACGTAATCGCTACGCGATACGCGGGAATGGCGGGGCACGGGTGCGGCGACGGGCCAGGAGCCTTGCTGTACATATATATAATACAATAAGAAAGAGATAAAAGGCTACTTGCCGCCGATGACGGTGCTGTCGTTGGCTTCGAAGCTCGCTGGTGATCACTGCTATCGCCTCGTATCAGGGCGGCTGGGCGCTCTCTCTCACTTACGCGGATGCGTAAGGACGTGGCGGGCCGCGCCGCCATCTCTCGCTTCTCCTCGTCCGCTTGCGCGGCTGCGCTCGGCCGCGGCTAGCAACCAATTATGGCGTCGCTGGCTGGCGCCGGTACACCGACGGCAGAGTTCGTTCTACCTTCGCCGTTCGCACTGACAGTTCGAGGCTGCGGCAAGGCTATTGCCGTGCGTGTCTTTTCGGTACCTCCGGCTTACGCGCACGTAATCGTCGCAAATCTCACCTGGAAAACACGTCGACACGACGGACGCTAATATGGCGACCTCGAACCTTTACACGACTTCGGTCGACGGAAACGAAAGAAAATGAATATAACGGGATTGGACGTACGAAAGTGCGTCAGACTGAACGAACGCCGGAGACAAAAGTGCTCTCCTTTTCGAGCCGCGTACCTACAGTTGCACTCCATGCGTCCTCGCGGCTCGCGTGTACAATTTCGCGAGCTCGTGCGAACCCTCGCGGTTTTACCCGAGCGCTCTAACCTACAACCACCGTTCGGGTGGTTGTAAACTCCCCCTCCCAAACCGCAGAGGGGGCGTGTGGTCGCGAAGAGGTTTGAGTGTTGACGGTGCGCGAGACGTGAACGTTGCGGATATACATTGGGGAACACAGTAGGGAATAATACATAATTTGGGGAAACACGACGACCATTGACTTACCCTTTACATGGGTACGAAAGAGAAATAAAAAAAAGTGATTTGCGATAACCGAAAAAAGAACAATCTATTTACACCCGCTGGAGTGCATTTTGGTCGTCGGTCGCTCGGTGTGACTCTATATAATACTATTTTTTTTCCTATTGCTATGTTTCTACATCTAATTACAAACTAAGCCCTACTCTAACCTATTGCTATTACGAAAATTATCCTAGAACGGTACTGAGTATATTATTATTACGTGGAAAAGAACTATAACTATTATTCATATATAACCTAGCCAAATTATAATCTGATTCCTAACGCTCTATTCTGCATTGTTCTTGAAAGCATTTCGCCTTCTTTCTTGCGTTTCAGTTCTTCTTCCTCTGTGTGCCGCATATTTCTGAAAAATAGTTCGTCGTTAGAGACGTTCCAATTGTCAGTGGTTGGCGGGGCGTTGGTGGGGCGAGAAAGTAGCCTAGCTACTATAGGAGCAATTTTGAGCTCTTCTAACCACAGACACTGTGCCATCGCCGTTTCTCGGCTGAGCGGTCGGCTCTAGCATATCTTTTTTATTTCCGTCTTTCCAGGTCATCCCTTAACACGATTCGTGTTTACTCCATATGTATTTTCCATGTGGATACATGGGTATCGTTTCCTCTCGCGGGACATGACGGGGGGAGTCATGGGGATGGCCGTAGAGGAAAAAATGTTAGGGGTACTAATTCTTGTTTAATTGGGCCATTGATACACCTCATAGGACGCGTTATTTATACAATGGGCGTCCTTTTATAAGATTTGGGCGCCATTTTTATATTACCCTTGCATTGTAAATTAAAGTTGGGCACCAGTTTATATTATACTCTAATTGTAAATCAAGTTTTATATTATACCATTTTTATATTATATCATCGTATGCACTTAATGTGCGGCGAGTGTGCCATTTTACCTATCGATACCATTTACGCTTCTTAGTTGCGCCTTTATAACGGTTTACCATTTTACCATTTTACTTAATTTTACTGTTGTTGCTTGCGCCATTTACTATTATTACGCCCTTTTAAGTTATTACTCTTCCTATGCCTCTTACTTTCTCTGCGCCATTTATACAGGGTGGCCATTTTAATCTATACACCCGAATTTCTTCATTCCTAAAAGGTAAAACGAAAAAAAGGTTTAAACAACAGTTGTCATGACAAAGGGGGTCAAATAATGGTGACCTTGAATTTGACCCTGAAATCCATTTTCAAGGTTATTTGAAGGTCAAAGTTTTTTTAAAATGGGAACCCCTTTTTTATAGTGGATTCGGAAAGGGCGGGAAATTTTATGTCTGAAACGGTATATCAAAAATTTTTTTATTACCTTGAAAAGGTCATTTCAATATCAAATATTCCAAGGAAAATGATGGATGAGGATGGAGGGGAGGATTTCATTCCAAGGAGATGGATGAGGCCGTATGGGCGGAACGAAATTGGGTGGCAGAACTACAAGGGAAGCCATTAGTCCTGGGATTTTCTGGTGGCTCGCCGGAAGAATTGTTTCTATTGTTTGTTAATCCACCGAGCTATTTAAACTAGCCACAGGGCTGGTCTCCGCTGCTTCGTTAACTTGCGTTGGGATTGTAAATGGATTAAATCCCTTTTTGAATTCGATGTGATGGTCTTGGTCGTGGTATCTGTAGGTGGGTATGTGGGCGCGGTATTAGAGTGGTTTTTTGAGGTGGGAAGATTGGGAGGTCTCTACGACGTTGTCATCGTCTTCCGTCCTTTTATACTTCGACGGGATAATGACCTTCTCCTTTCTTGTTCCGTGAGAATCTTGTGTGGTCAGGTGAACTTGTTGTATCTCTGATACTTGTGTCGTGATGCGTCGCATCGCATTCATGCGATGGACCGCATGAATGCGCAACGGTCTCGGCGATACAACCTTACGTCACCGTATTCCGGTGTGCTCACATACACCAGTGGCTGCGCACTCATAAATGTGTGCGGCTTTTTGGAAGGTGGTCGCCTGGTGAACCTTGGTCCCGGCCTATAGGGCAACGGACTAACCGATCGTATTTAGTTGTGCGGGGTAAAATCTTTTTGCACCCTAACCTTCGAACGAGACGGTTCCAGTGGTCCTGTTTTAAATGAGGCCGTCTCCGAAACGTAGTTTTACGTCTTTGCGAACAGTCGCCGATGATGTTATCTTCTTCTTCTGCTTCTTTTGTAGTTTTACGTTGTTGCGAACGGTCGTTCTCAACTTGATCTAACTTCTCTACTAATTCTTCAGGTGTTATTGTGGTAGATTTACGTCTTTCCGGACGGGTGCAGACGGTGTTGTGAACCTCTGCGTTTACCGTAGTTTTAAGTCTTTGCGGATGCGCGCCATCGTTTTCTTCGATGGTATCGGTAGTTTTACGTCGTTCCGGACGGGCGTACTGTTTTTTCAGTGCCTTCTCCGTAGTTTTACGTCGTTGAAGATGCTCGCACTCCTGTTGCTGTGCGCTTTTCGTAGTTTTACATCGTTGTAGACGCACGCAAACGATATCATTGTCTGCATTGTCGGTATAGGGGTGTGGGTGATTGGCAAGATATGGGGTTGGGGTTGCGTGGGATTTTCGGTGTCGTCGAGGGTCGGTACGCTCGTAACCAATAGCGAGAGGCCGAATGACGCATCGGCTGTCGGAGTGATCTTCATCGCCTGTTCTTCTTCAACTAGCTCTTGCGTTGTATCGGGGCTGAATTGGAATTAGGTTCAGCCGCGATTTCTGCACTTCCCCTAGTGCCTCGGTCAGTTTCCCCATATGGAGGGTAGTGCCGAATCGCTTAGGGGAAACCTTGCGTATTTGCACCGTAAGTGCGGTTACACCTATGGAAGTTGGTCCCCACATTTTGTTCTGGTCGTATGCGAGGGGTGTGCAGATTTGTGGGTCCCCAGGTCTTTTGGCCTGGTACGAAATGTCTGACCGATGTAGTCCTCTGCCTCGTCCGTTGACTCGGTACATCTTGCTTCTTGTTGGTACCTGTGGAGGAATTACTGTCGTTAGATTGGTAGTATCTTTTGATGTGAGATGAGATCAGCACGTACCAGACTGATCTCTGATACGCGCGCCTTTGTCGTTTTCCGGCCAATCTGTCCTCTATCTCAAATATAATGGGGGATATTTTTTTTGTAATTCTGCAGGGGGTTACAAATTCTGGAGCCAATGTGGTCAAGAATTGGTCTGGCCTGATGACAGGACCTAGTTTCGTCTTCACACCATGCCATTGACCTCAAATGTCTCCGGTCGGCGTCCCTTATTGTAGTATTTGGCCTTTTGTTGGATTACGGCGCTCAAGTGTTTCTTCATGAGATTGTGGATGGCGGGCATCTCTTCATGCGATCTTGCCATTCCAGTGGTGTTACGTCGGCATTCCTCGGGGATTCCGGCCAAAATTTAAAAATGCCGGCGACGTCTGGGTGCTAGCGTGCACCGCTGTGTTTGCTGCAAATGCAAACTCTGGGAGGTGGATCTCCCAGTTTTTATGGTGATTTTGGACAAAGATCGCAATCATGGTTTTTATGACCCTGATTACTCTTTCTACAGGGTTTGCCTGCGCGTGGTACGGCGCAATAAATTGGTGTTTAATACCTATATCCGCGAGTTTGTTCTTGAGCCAGTTATTGGCAAACTCGGTACGGTTATCCGAAATTATGTATTTTGGGCAACCCCACTTGAACATGATCTGTTCTTCTAGTGTCTGTGTGATCGCTTGGCCATTTGCTTTTCGTAATGGGCGTATCTCGATGTATTTGGTAAAGAGATTTTGAAACACCAGGAGATATTTATGCTGTCCCTTGCTGGTTGGAAACGGGCCCATAATGTCTGCAGCGACACTGCTCCACGATGACTCGCCATTTCTTTGGGACATTAAGCCCATGGGTCCTCTCTGCGACACTTTGTGTATTTGACACTCAGGGCAGTGCTTTACATGTTTGTGTATGTCCCATTTCATAACGGGCCAGTAGTCTTGCTCGTCGACTTTGTGAGTAGTTTTATCTACTTCAAAGTGCCCTGAGGTCAGAGTGTTATGACACTCGTGGAAGACTCGCTCTCTGTTGTTAGAGGGTACCACGAGCTTCCAGTCGTCCTGGTCGTGGCCTAGTGCTTTTGCGATTTCATTTGGGCGGTATTTGTATAGACTTCCATCCTTCATCGTCCAGTCGGTGTAGAATTCGGGATGTTTTTGAATTTCAGCACTCCTTTGCGGATACCATTTGTCTATGTCAAGAGTTGTGAGGGTAGCGGTAGAGGACTCAAGGTGATGAGGAGGCCTTAACAAGGCGTCTGGCACGTGGTGAAGTGCTCCCTTTCTGTGGACGATTTCCATATTGTAGGCCTGGACTGCCGTGGCCCAACTAGATAAACCTCCTATTGGGTCCTTCAGTGTGTGTAACCACTTAAGGCTACTGTGGTCCATTATTACCGTAAACTTCTCGCCGAGTAGATACTGGCGGAATTTTTCCACTACCTACAGAACGGCTAAGCACTCCTTTTCAGTGACGGTGTAGTTCATTTCTGCTTGTGTTAAAGTCCTGCTTGCGTATGCAATTGGGTGCTCTTCGCCGTTGTGTTTTTGGCTTAGCACAGTGCCTAAGGCGTAATTGCTCGCATCGGTTTGCAAGACATATGGCTTCTTCTGCACGCGCGCGCTAGCACACGCGCTTGCGTCAACAGGATCCTGAGATTGACGAAAACTTCCTGTTGCGCTGGTCCCCAGTGCCATTTGATGTTCTTTTTTAGTAGTTTTGTGATGGGCAGCTTTATTTCCGCTAAGTCCTTTATGAACCTAGCGTACCACTTGACCATGCCTAAAAAGGCCCTTAATTGTCTCAGGTTGGTAAGCCTCGGATATTCGCTCACTGGGCGAATTTTATCTGGGTCAGTATGCAGACCGTCGGCGTCTACTATGTATCCTAGGTTCTTGACCTCCGGGCAGCAAAACTCGGATTTCTCCTTGTTTATTTGCAATCCAATTTCCTTAAGACGGGTGAGCACCGCTTTCACCTCGCGAATGTGCTGCTCGAAGGTCTTCGTAGCGACGATAACATCATCCATGTAGACGAAGACGTTCGGTTGCTACGCTGGCCCGAAAACAAGGTCCATACCGCGTTGGAAGATGGCCGGGGCGTTCGTTAGTTCAGAAGGTAATCTGGTATATTGAAAGAGGCATTTCTGCGTTACAGCAAAGGCGGTGACTTCTTTGCTGCTCTCCTCAAGTGGCATTTGATGGTAAGCCTGACTGAGATCTATTTTAGTCAGGTACCGCACGTCACGTAGGTTGTCCAGCAGGACATCCATATGAGAGGTATGCGTCCCTTTTAGTTATGGCGTTGACTGCCCAGTAGTCAATACAAAACCGTATTTTTCCGTCGTTTTTAGAGATGAGTTCCGGGCAGCTGCTCCACGAGCTTTCCGATGGCTCGATAATACCCTCCTCGAGTAGTCTATTTCCGCATGGGCCTGCCTTAGGAGTTTGTCTCGTATTCGTCGGAGTCACTGTTTTATAGGGCGATGCCCGTGGGTGTCGATAAAATGTGGCTGCATGCGTGCCAACTGCAGCGTTCCTTTAATCTCCGGTATCATGCCCGTACGGGTATCCCACGTATGGAGACCAGATCAGTGCCGTAGTGGCGACATGGTGTTCCATCGTATCCTTATTTGCTGTAGCATCGTTCTTTTCTGCTTCGTGTCGTATTTCTTCGAATGCAGTGGATCTCAAAACTTTTGATAACTCCATGATGTCTTGTTGGTTGGTCGCTACAGCTTCGTCTTCTTCAGCGTACCATTCGGCTGCATTGTGTCCGAAAATCCGACGTATTTTGAAGCGCAATATCCTATCTGTCAAGATAGTTAGCTCCTCGTCTATTCGAATGTGTACCCTTTCGGTTTCAGTTTGCAGCGCTTCTTTCTGTAATTTCGCGTAGACGCTACTGAGTCCTACTCTCTCCTCATCTATATTACTCTTAATCTCTTGAGGAAATTACATTTTTCCTTGGCGAGTTTCTTTAAATGGGGCGATACAGCAGCGCAAATATAAAAAACAATAATGATATATATACAGTTTAAAAAAACAATGTAAGAACACTTATTCGACTTGTTCTTGGTTATGTCTCTTAATAGTAAAAAAGGTATTTCTTTAGAGAGAAATAAAATTGTGTTCCTTTACTAAAATCCTTTCTAGTGATTGCAATCTCCAATAATAATAATAGGGATTTTAATCTTCCAGTAGGTTTGATACTCGTCTATCTAATATAAAAAGAATTAGTTAATATGCATGCTGAGTGACGAAAGCTTAAATAATTTTGATTATAAAATACGTAGAGTGTAAAAGCTGAGTTAAATCTTGAAGAAGAGAGATAGTAAAAAAAATTATTATACTGTAATTTATTCTGAATATGATTATTTATAAAATTCATTAGAATAAATAATTAAATTATAAAAATTATTAGATTGTGTACAAGAAATACCGATTTATTTTATAAAATCGAGTATCAATTACAAATTTGTTGAAAATAATAAATGCCAGAAAAGAATTTTGGTTGTTTATATTGTACCAGTTATTGTTATTAATTATATTTTTATTATTATTTATAATTATTATATTATTATTTTATTTTAGGTTAAATTATTATTATTATCTACATTACTTTCATTATGATTGTTATTTGTTCGTCACTACAGTAGTTCTTTATTATCACTTATTATAGAGCATAGTATTTCTAGCTGGCAGTAAAGGTTAAAATAATCATTACTGAAAAGAAAGAGAAAAGATAAGATTTTTTTTCTTTTTGTAACGCTGAATTAGATAGAAAAAAAACACGTCTATAATTTCTTGATGCTGGTTTTCCTTCTTATATAATTTCCTCCAGTTGACTTACTTGTTAATAATTAAAACATAATAATAAATATATATATGTTATATTTTCTTTCTTTTTTTGCATATATGTAATTATTATTATATTAATGTTACTTTGTTCCAATTACACGTCTAACTCCTTGTTTAAATATGGTTTTAAATATAGTAAATCACTTGACTGTCTTGGTCCTTTAAATATGTGATCAATCGTTTGGTATTACGTTGTTATTAATTATTCATATATAGTAAGTAGTTCTCTCACTATGTGGTTCCTTGTAATGTCATTAATAGTTTCAGCTATTATCTTTACTAAATTATTTTATTTTTAGGTTAAGTTACTGTTAAATTGTTAGTTACAATAATTTCTTGCAATAATCACTAGTTAGATTGTTATAATTTGTTGTAATAATCACTAGTTAGATTATTGTATACTGGTGGAATTATTATGTAGTTTATGAAAATATTTATTATATTGTAATAGTTTTAATATCATTTCTATAAGAGTTTCATATAATTATTTACTATTATTTCGTATTATTTATATGGTTATTTAATAGTTTGATATATTAATTAATATGATTATATAATAGTTTAATACATAATAGCTAAATAAGAAAGAGCACGTGCAATCTTGGAATGTTATTGTACTTAAGCATGTTATTTAAATCAGGTTCATTATGATACTCCCAGCAGCTATTTGTTGAAATTAGTATCTCAATTATATGTATTAATCAATAGATTAATTAGATGAATAAGTTAAATGAATTGCTTTAAAAAAATGCGGCATTTGCTTCTTTTCAACTTAAAATACGTATAAATACGTACATGAATATGGTGCAAAATTTTCTAAATATAAAATTGGAAGAAAATATTTTCTACACGACATTGCTTGCTTCTACAATATATACAAAAGGATAACGATACCGGGTAAAGGGGTTCATATCAATTTATTACTGCACAATGAATCAGTTAATTATTACCTATCAAATCAATAAATAGGTCTAACAAAAAGGGAAAAATTTTTAATTATTAAGGCTTGCCAGTGAATTTGACAAATTCAAGATACTGCGCAATCTTCTGCGCACAGTCATGCATGCATCCTTCGCGTGTCTGTGTGTGCACATGTCCATGCACTGCGTAATTTAGGTTCGCCTGGTTATTTTAGAAGGGGTCGGGAATATAATTGGGTGTATAGCTTAGATCTTCTACAGGCATTTTTAATCATTCTCGGTGTGAGCCCCACGTTCGCGGCGCCATTTTATAACTCGGAAACTCGAGGTTATTACCTACCGTGTGTCAATATATGCGTGGGCACTTCCACGCCACTGCTCATTCGCTTAGCTAGAAAGGGGACGTGGAAAAGGAAATAAAATACGTGGTAGTATGAGATGTTAACAATTATAATACATTTTATTATATAGAACTTTCTCACAATGACATAGTAGCTCCTATGCTAGTCGCTAATTGCGGGTTTCGCAACGATACGCTAAAGATAAGGCGAATACGTGGTTAGATGAAATGCAGGGGAAGATGGACACGGACTGGGACGCTATATTACTACGACACGGGGGAACGATGATACGAAGTGGAACGGTACACTATACAAAATACATATGCGATATATTTTACTAAGATATTATGTAGAGATATTGGAATATAACATTACTTTAAAGACGCGGCATTTACTCTATTCTTACATAATCGCTACGCGACACGCGGGAATCGCGGGGCACGCGTGCGGCGGTAGGCCGGGAGCCTTGCTGCACATATATATATATATATATATATATATATATATATATATATATATAATAGACTACGAAAGAGATAAAAGGCTACTTGCTGCCAAAGATGGTGCTGACATTGGCCTCACTGGTGATCGCTGCTGTGGCCTCGTATCAAGGCGGCTGGGCGCTCTCTCTCTCTCTCTCTCTCACTTACGCGGATGCCTAAGGATATGGCGGGCCGCGTCGCTATCTCTCGCTTCTCCTCGTCCGCTTGCGCGGTTCCGCTCGGCCGCGGCTCGCAACCGATGATGGCGTCGCTGGCTGGCGCTGGTAGACCGACGTAGAATTCGTTCTACCTTCGTCGTTCGCACTGAAATTTTGGTGCTGCGGCAAGGCTATTCCCGTATGTGTCTTTTCCGCACCTCCGGCTTACGCGCACGTAATGGTAGCAAATCTCACCTTTAAAACAAGTCGACACGACCGACGCTTATATGGCGACCTCGAACCTTTACACGATTTCGGTCGACGGAAAAGAAAGACAATGAATATAACGAAATGGGACGGACGAAAATGCGTCAGACTGAACGAACGCCGGAGACGAAATGCTCTCCTTTTCAAGCCGCGTACCTATAGTTACGTTCCAAGCGCCCTCGAGGCTCGCACGAACCGTAGCGGTTTTATCCGAGCGCTCTAACCTACAACCGCCATTCGGACGGTTATTATATATATATACATATATATATATATTAACGGCGTTTTCTTGCCGCTCGAGTTATCTCGAGGCGATGCTGCATATACTTGCGGATACTCCGAATCAGCCTAGAACGGAATAGGGAGATCGACATGGAAAAATTAATCAACAAAGTGTTCGAGGTTAACAATGAGCTTCACGCTCTTTATTCATTCACACAGATTTACACACTCGTTACACTGATATTTTACACGCACAAAATCGAATCACACTCTCGCACTTACTTAAACTAGCAGGTTCCGTGGCACTTTCATTTACGTTTTATTCCGACATAACAACATACGATCTTGCACGGGGATGGGGACACGCGATAGGGACGTAAAACAATGAACAATCGGGTATATGATCGCGGCGACGGCGGACGCGACGAACCTATTAAATAGCGCACTCAGTGGACAGGTGCTTGCCTTCGCCGTGCGCAGCAGAGCGACCTCGACCTTCCTCAGGAACGGGCTGCTAGACATGAGGTCGTCGCTCTCTCTCTCTCTCTCTCTCTCTCTCTCTCTCTTTCTCTTTCTCTCTCTCTGTCGCTCGACACCCGTCAGGCAGGCGGCGGCCACAGCGGCAGTGATGTTAGGCCCGCTCTCTGGCGCTTCCTCTCGCGTAGCTCGACTCCAGTCGGGCAGGCCGTCCGAGGTGCTGCTTCTGCTGGGGCCGTCGGCTGGTTGGTGATGGTAGAGGAGAGCAAGGTGCTCACTGCCGTCAGGCAGTGCTCGACTCCGGTCGGGCAGGCGGTCGCGGCGAAAGCGGTGTTGGTTGGACAATGACGACCGGGGAGATAATCGCTCTCCCGATGCGGGTACTGGCTGCGACGAGAACCGTAGGGGCTTGCAGCTGAGTGCTCGCTGAGTCTGCTCTGTCAGGAACTGAGACGTCGATATCGGGCCTGATGGTGAGGCTTAAAACCGTCTCTTTTCTAACGGACTACGGTGCATGAGCCATACACAGTGCGGCTGAGTGCATGTGTCAAAATGCGTCTGTATTGCACCGTGGGTCGACAGAGAAGGAGGCCTTCTTGCCACGCACACGCGGTTTTAAAACAGAGACCACCGATCGGGACGGTTACAATATATATATATATATATATATATATATATATATATATATATATATAGTGTGTGTGTGTGTGTGTGTGTGTGTGTGTGTGTGTGTGTGAGTGTGTGTGTGTACGCTATTGAATGTGTATGAAATAATATTTGTACGCAGTAATTGACTGCCGTGTTAATTATAAGAGCGAAAATTATAGTTAATATTAATTATAATTATTATTATTAGTAGTAGTATTTATTATTATTAATAATGTTTATTATTATTAATATTATGATTGTTAATATTATTATTAACAATCGTCCGATGTTATACGAGCGGCGACGATAATACCAGACAATTTCATTATAATAGTGCCTTCAAAAGGCAAAATCCGAGAGTTCGTCCAATGAACCGGCGGACTCGGAGTCGTGTTACTTGAACTCGTCCCAGAGCTAACTCTTGTCCAGAGCTCGATAAATCCTATCTAAAATATCCTACCGAAATTATTAACTTGATCTCTGTAGCGAGGCGCTCCTCAAAAGACAGACGGTTAATAATTTTACCTTTCTTGAAGAGAACACGTTCCTGTTTGCAACGCGCTCCTCAAAAGCTCAGCGGAGTTAAGTTCATTTTAGTTTTACACCTATATTAAAACCTACATAGCACGTCTAAATTCTCCGGGTATCCGTGCGGAAACTAGCGACGGTTAACTAAATGTCACGAAAACTAACGCGAATCTAGTAACGATAATAGATATATCTAACTTTAAGTCATTTTATTTCACTTAAGTAATTATTTTCGTTTATTTGTTTGTTTCAGAGTCTTGTCCATAGAAGAATATTCTTGAATAAATTTATTTTTATTCTTTGTTATAAAATATATACTGTATTGTTAAATTATTTTTCCGATCCGCCGTCCAAATCCGAATATACTTCCTCCCCTCTCAAATTACCCTGCAAAAATACCAGGTAAGCTATGCCGAGGCGGATAGGTACGTTACATGGCGCCCGAACAGGGACTAATAATTCCGTAAAATTAATATTTATTTAAATTTCTTATTCCTGTAATACCGAAATAATTTCTTTAAACGGAAATCTTAAAATTATTATACAAAACTCGCATTTTTCCAATTTGTGTGGAAAAAGAGCCTAGTGGCGTGTGAGCAACTAAGTGCTAAGGCGTGTTGAGCCGAAGCACGAAGTAACATATATCGAAGTTGTTATGAAATTAATCGATTTGAAAATAGAAAACTGAACTAATAGATTTCTCGTAGAAAAAATAAAAAGAAATTATTTTTTCCATTACAGAAAAATTAAAATTATTACACAGTATATTTTTTTTGTCGTAACTAATAAAATTGGAATCCTGCTAAAATTGCAAAACCCACAGTAAGTTGGATATATAAATTATCAAAACAACAAATCGAAAACGAACTCGCAAAAAATAATTTACGTATAAACGACACAAAAGCATATTTGCGCCAGTGCTTAATTGCTCATATACGGGCTCACTCGGAGCTCTATAGCGATAAACCCGAAGACGAAAAAGACTTCAATGAACGTCTCAACCGCACGCAAGGTTGGACAGAAATCGAGGAATAATTCCGACAACTTCGTCTACAGCTTCTTAATAAACAAGCAGCCGCTTCGACTTCCAGTCCTGTCATCACACGTTCTGCATCGTATGCACCTTATGGGACTCTGCCTGCTACTGTTTATGTATAGCAATCAAGTGCTGTGCAAGAAAACGCCAAAGTGATGGACAAAATGAGAAAGAGAAATTGCCATTTTGATTGCAAAAACTCACATTATTTTCTTGAAAGAATCGTAAAGTTCGTAACTACAACAAGCATATAATTTGTCCGATCAACAAATTCTGAACGGATTTCCAGAATTATTAAAAGGTGATGCTCAGTTGTAGTATAGAAATTATGCCTCAAATTTTAAAATTTTCATAGAATTAGAAGAAGGGCTAAGAAAATTCTAATTGTGGCCCAGTGAACGTTGAAATTTAGATCGGCAAATACATAACCCTATACAGAAGTCTAATGAAGATATACGTACATTCGACAACTAATTGCGTTAATGATACGTCGAGGAGGCTTTACAGAAGAGCAAAAAACTGAAAGTATGTACTACAACATGCTCCCCAAATATCGCCTACACATTCGCCGTGATGACGTCACCTCTACATCAGATATTGTAAAACAAGTAGAGGAATATTTAGAAACAAAATAATAGTGTGCGAAGCAGAAAAGTATGAATAATCATACATCTGCACATACACCAGAATATAAAACCAGAAAACCCGAAATTCGTGTACATAATTATACCAATACAATTGCTACGACCAAAATAAACAAACGGGACACGAGCTTTTCAAATGCACAAATCAGCCGAAAATCTTCTGTTCTTATTGTGGTTGCGATTACGTTTATACTCGCGACTGCAAGTGTCCTCCGTCGGGAAACGCGAGGAGGACCGAACCCACACCGAACCCAGCTCAGCCCATCAACAACAATTAAAAATAGAAACAGATAACCGACACTTCCTGAGAATGATAATTGGCGATTACGAAGTATGAGCACTTCTGGATACTGGATCTGTAAGTTCTTAAAAAACTCAAAATCCGTATAACTTTCAATAATCGTGAGATAGCCAAAACTTCAGACAGCCAAATACATCAAGTTTGTATGATTGGAGCGCCTTACGGACTAAAGAACTTAAATTCAATCAAACAACAAAAACTAGAAAAATTCTTAAAAACAGAAATGGATAAATTCAAGTCTATCAAAGGTCCTACTCCGCTTCTACAGCACGAAATCGTCTTAGAGGAAAAAACACCGATTAAACACAAATATCGACCGAGAAATCCGGCTATGCAAGAAATTATTAATGAAGAGGTTGATAAAATGCTAGCTGAAAAGGTGATAAGACCGCCCAGTCCGTGGAGTTCACCAGTAGTAAACGTAAAAAAGAAAGACGGAAAGGCTCAATTCTATGGGGATTTCCGAAAAGTGAAGAAAGTGACAAAGAAAGACACTTATCCCTTACCACAAATGAATGCAAGATTAGATAAACTACGAGCAGCACGATTTTTTTTTGACACTAGATTTAAAAAATGGATATTGGTAAGTTACATTAACACCGGAAAGTCGCCCTATCACTGCCTTTACTGTGGTCGGAAAAGGTTTTTTTGAATTCAACGTAATGCCGTTTGGATTGCATTCAACACCAGCTACGTTCAAACGACTTTTAGACAGAGTAATCGTTCCAGAGGTGGCACCATTTGCATAGCTAGATGATATTCTAGTAGTCTCATCTACATTCGAGGAACATCAAGTTTTCAACCGCCTAAAAATTGCAAAACTAAAGGCGAATCCAGATAAGTGCCATTTTGCCCGTTCAAGTCTAAAATATCTAGGATACATAGTAGACAAAAACGGTCTACAAACCGATCCGGAGCAAGTGGCTGTCGTACTTAATTTAGCGTCACCACGATATGTGAAAGAAATTCAACGATTTATGGACCTGATATAATGGTATAGAAGATTCCTGAAAGATATCTCAAATGTTGCCGCATCATTACGCCGTTTAACTAGGAAAAAAGCTAAGTGGATTTGGGGAGCAGCAGAGCAAGATGATTTTGACAAAATCAAGCAGCTTCTCACAAATGCACCCATCCTTTTCTTTGTCCAGATTGGAGACGCCCGTTTATCCTGCCAACGGATGCCAGAAAAGAAGGATTGGGGGTAACGCTTACACAAACATATGAGAGCAGCGAAAGAGTCATCGTATTTGCTAGCCAAACGCTCAGCCCAGCCGAAAAGAAGGATTCTGGCACCAAACTAAAATGGCTGAAAATTAAATCGGGCGTGTGGAAATTTCGTGACTATCTTGAAGGGCATCACTTCATTGTATTAACAGACCATCAATCCTTAAAATAACTCAATAATATTGAAAATCCGTCAGGCCGTTTAGCGCGCTGGACATGAAGTCAATATGATCTTGAAATTAAATACCATCCTGGAAAATATAATTTACTAGCCGATACACTATCTCGACAACCATTAGCATTCGAAGCCACCGAAATTAAAGTAGAAGATTGGTATGATAAATCGTACAAAAATGTGGAGAGTGATCCCGAAAGCTATCCGGATTTTTGTATAAAAAATGCACGACCGTACAAGCACATTTTACACACCATAGATTTCAACGATACAAGTGAAAATCTACAGTGGAAAATTTGTGTATCTAGATCTGAATAAAATAGAGTTCTAAATGAAGTACACCACGATCCAACTGCCGGGCACTTGGGAATCACGAAAACACTAATAAAAATATCTAAAAGTGATTACTAGCCTGGAATGCTCCGTATAACGGCTAAATATGTGCGAAATTGCGAGAACTGCCATGAGTTTAAATCGCAACAACACACACCAGCCGGTACATGCAACTCTAGTTAAACAGCCTTGGGCCATTGTAGCTGTAGATCTCATTGGACCACTTCTGAGATCAACACAATTAAAAATATGGCTATTAGTGATGCAAAACAAATTTACCAAATGGATTGCATTAAAAGCAAGAAAAGCGACAGAAAAGTAACAACTAAAGTAATAACGTACGCCGTAAAGCAACAGATTACACTATGTTTTGGCTGCCCGAAAATGATTATTTCCGATAATGGGAGACAATTTACTTCCAAAGAATTTACAACGATGTTGCAAAAGACCGGAATACAGCATAGGAGAAGACCACCATACATACCACAGTGTAATCCAGTAGAAAGAGCAAATAAAGTGATTAAAACTATGATTTCCCAATATATCGAAGAAAATCATAAGACATGGGTAATTACTTATATGAGCTACCATTTGCTTATAATACCGTGACATCCGATACAACAGGTTTTACACCTGCTTACTGAAATTTTGGACCTGAGTGAAAGAGACAACGCCGAAGAACGGTACGAAAACGATATATACGTTAAAAAGGCAACAGGCAGTCGGCTTTCCGCACGTTCGAGGACCTATATTTATAGCCCGGTCGCCCGGCGCCACCGAAATTTTGTCGGGGAAGATAAAGGGATGTTTTTCTTCATAGCGACAATTAGGCCTTCATTCATCGCGTACAATTATTATGATTATTTTCGGTTTCATTATATCTAAACTGCTACAGAATATCGTACAAAATTACGTTATATTTGTATACATAGGAGTCATTATTTAGACTTAACTGGTTCATTTAATGCTAATAGCAGTTTGATATATCAATGCTAAAATAGTGTATATATATATATATATATATATATATATATATATATATATATATATATATGACCGAAATTCAGGCATCGATAGCATCGCGAGACGCGTACTCTGATTCTTATGCAGGATTAACCATCCAATTTAAATACGTCCTTTCGTTACGAGATGGCCGCTTTCGCGTCGAATTCATAGACTGTCACTCTATCCTTGACTGTTAACGTCGAGGACATGAGGCCGACGCTCCGCGATCCGTCCCGTTTCCTGGTTCAAAGCCTTCGCTTTAGGCAGTATGTCCAATGGCGTTTTGTAGAAACTTTTGGAAGCCCGTCTCGTTATCCAGTCTAGGCAGCTGTAAGAGTACCGCGCCGTTTTTCGTCTCTCTTATTGTTCTTATTTCTGTTCTAGGCTGGTCAGAATCTAACTTTTGGCGTCCTGTCCGTACAATGTCCACGTATGTCTGCCCAGCAGTTTCGTGTGGATCTTGTCTACCTTCTGTTGCTTTTTGTTTTGAGCTGTCTCTGTTCTTTTCGATTTTTTATCTTTCGAGATCACCGTTACCCAATATTCGGTCTGGCTCGTCCGCTGTTGTGCTCCGGAATAGGGGTATGACGGTCTCCCTTCAGTTTTTGAGGAGTTGCCTCCTCACATCCACTCCTTCCGTTCTATTTCACGGTCTATCGGAGCGCTCTCGTTTGCTTTAACTCGTACTGTCCGACTTTTACTGCCTCATTAATTTTATGCAGACCATTCTTTATCACTTGGCTAACCTTTTTCTATATGCTAGATATATGCTAGATATATATTTTCTCCATTCCATCATTTTACTTAGGACTCTGATTATTATGTAAAATTGCTTTTGCAATATAATCTCAGCAGCATCCATAGTTGCAGGTGATCTATTAACATTCACTGTTTCATTTCCATTTGTACATACATTTCGATTACTACCTGTGAATATACTCATTTAAGTATATCGTACTACATATGTACAATGCATGTTGTATATGTTACACGACGTATGCGATATCTATTGATATGTATCAATTACTATATGTTATATATAGTCTTTCCCTCAGTCAATGGCTGCACTTATAAAAGAGAGCATCACTTGATATTTTATAGAGAAATAAAATCCATTTGGATCTAATACTAAAAGGTGTTATGTATTATATACAATATTTCCTTATGGACTACATTAACTCCTTTAACACAACCTGTGTTAGATTATGGCATACCAGCCAGGTTGTCTACTGGCATGCTAGGCGAATTGGGAAGCTCCATTGGCTCTACTGAGTCGGTTCCAGCCGGAATCCAAGAGTCTTCTATTTTCTTTCGATTACTTTTCATTTTTAATTAAATGTATCTGTAGTAAATGTGTTCTATTTGTGATGGTCAGGAAGACAGCTCTTGGAGATTCGGTATGCTGAATCTTCCCATTACTCAATGCCTCCTACATTCCGATAGCCTCGGCTGCATTTACCCCTCACCCTGAATTGTAGCGGGGTCCCAACCGTTCGCCATTTAGCACTAGTACCAGAAGCGGTATTTGACGCCGCCAGGAAAAAAAAATCTGTCGACGCCCTACCACTCTGTGGATTAGCCTCCGATGTATGCTAGACTGGGTTCGGGACCTCTACTTGGCAATCAAGGAATTTTACCTGATTTTAAAACTGTACCCTCCAGAGAAGCGCATATAGCAATAAGTAATTACCTCATAGCCAACCCTACCAATCAACCAATGATTTGACATCGAATCGGAATGATTATGTGTGCATAATAATAATACTTATGACAATTGCAAAATTTACGGTTAATCCCCATTATGCGGGCTTATCTTCGCCTCTTCTACGTATTGTTGTACCGGCATCTTGCTGCTATAACTAACTATCTCTATACATTCAGATATAAATGCTTACTTCCTATCGGCATTTTATAAACATTCATACAACTATGCAATCACATCTTTTTCTACCTCATGCATTTTCTTTCCCTCTGTTATTACTTTGAAATGTATATTTGTCTTCCTCCTTCTCAGCTGATTATATAGCTTGACACATATAACTCCCCTTATAAACTTGAGCAGAAATCTCTGTCGTAAATCTCTGCCGCAAGTGGACGTCTGCCTGTACCATTGCACATATATACGGCTATGTGTTACTGGCTTGAAAACTGTTACAAGTAAAATTAGATCAAAGAAGAGTAATTTTTGGATTTTGTAGAGCGTACTATGTTAAGAATACCTACAGAAATGGTACAAATTTGTAAGAGAGAGATTAAATGAAAACTAAGGATTTTTGGGAAAAATATTAGCAATAAAAATTGGCCCTATCGAGCACACACTATCTACATATGCTCCCCATCTCTCAAAGTATATAGCCATCATACTGAGAGTACGTATAGAGATAAGAGAATATTGTGTAGCAATATATTCAACTAGGTACAAGGAGAGATATTTTATTAACCTACAGCTATTGAAGACCCTAACCTATATAGGAGTATAGGCTTATACATATGAAAGCATATTAGGAAATATTAATTAGGAAAATTGGTAGAAGCAGATGGAATTTCTCCACTCTGAAAATTTCTACTAGTTCAGAAAAATAAGCACAAACATGGAAATAAATTCCAAAGTAATCAGATAATAAATAATAAATTTAGGAAAAATAATCTATTGGTAATTTCAAAAGTCGACCACTGACAGCTGTACACAGGAGCATTAGTAATAATGGAGTTTTGCATTTGAAATTCATAAATCAATAACAACAGTAAGTAAGAAGAAAGGATCATAATAATTCAACTCAATTAACAATAATAATTAAACAGACATAAATATATATATATAACGTTGGAATACAATAATAGAATAGATGTGACGATATAAACCTGCAATACAACAAATTTTACTTTCAACTTTGGAATTTAAGGAAAAAAAGTTTTTATTAGCCAAAAAATATTAGGAGTGTGAATAAGTCTTTCCCGTTTTTTGTAAGAGATGGCGCCACCAATACTGTGCGAGTATTCAATGGTTACATATGTCATAATCAAAGCTTATTCATATGTCAACAATTCCATACTAACACATTAGTTAAAATTTTTTCGCATCATAAATTTTTGATATCGTGAAAATGTCGAAATTTGAGCCGAGTCGACGTCATTTGCGGGAAGTTTCACTTTATTGGTTCAATTTGAAGAAATCTGCTGCCGAGACGCATCGATTGCTTCAGGAGGCTTATGGAGAAGGTTGTGTCGATGATTCAAGTGTTCGCGATGGTTTCGACGCTTCAAAAGCGGTGATTTCGACGTGGAAGACAAGGAGCGTTCCGGGCGGCCGCAAATCTTTGAAGATCGAGAATTGGCGACTTTGCTTGATGAAGATTCTTGTCAAACGCAAGAAGAACTTACTGAAGCATTGGGAGTTGACCGAACAACCATTTCCAAGCGTTTGAAAGCCATGGGAATGATCCAAAAGCAAGGAAATTGGGTGCCGTACGAACTGAAGCTGAGAGACGTCGAACGGCGTTTTTTCACTTGCGAACAGCTGCTTCAGCGACATAAAAGAAAGGGTTTTCTGCATCGTATCGTTACTGGCGATGAAAAGTGGATACGTTACGATAATCCGAAGCGAAGAAAATCATGGGGACTACCCGGCCATGCATCATCATCGACGGCCAAGCCAAATATTCATGGCGCCAAGCTCATGCTCTGTATATGGTGGGACCAGCTAGGTGTGGTTTACTATGAGCTTCTGAAACCGAATGAAAGGATCACAGGCGAGGTCTATCGACGACAATTGATGCGTTTGAGCCGCGCACTGCGAGAAAAACGGCCACAATACTCCGACAGGCACGACAAAGTTATTTTGCGACATGACAATGCTCGCCCACATGTTGCACCGCCGGTGAAAACATACTTAGAAACGCTCAAATGGGAAGTCCTACCCCACCCGCCGTATAGTCCAGACGTTGCTCCGTCTGATTACCATCTCTTCAGATCGATGACGCATGGCCTGGCTGACCAGCACTTCCATTCCTACGAGGAAGTCAAAAAATGGGTGGATGACTGGATAGAGGCCAAACTGGTCGAATTTTTTCGCAATGGGATTTGTATGTTGCCAGAAAGATGGGAAAAAGTTGTAGCTAGCGATGGCCAATACTTTCAATAATTCATTTGTAACCATTTTTTCACAATAAAGGCTCAAAATTTGAAAAAAAACGGGAAAGACTTATTCATATACCTGATAAAATAAATATTTAATCGTTATGTATAAAACAACTATGAATAATAATAATATAATTAATAACAAAGTAACTAGTATTGGAAATAATAGGTGATGGAATAATGGATAATGTAACAACGCATACTATAGGTAATATTTACATACCAAATAATAAATAATTAGGTTATAACTAATTCACTAATAATTATAAATTATTTTATAAATAAAATAAAATTAATAATCATATTAACTAGATAGATTAAAATAATTGAAACGATTAACTGTGGTAACAAGATTGAATTAATGTCAGATTTTAATAATTGGATAACTATTAAGTAGATGTTAAATTAATACTGATTTAATTATAAATGAAATAAGCATATATTAATGAATTATTAAGTATAAAATCGTATACAATAAAATAATTAATAGTAAAACATACAATCACATGCTTATAATAAATTAATAATAACGTGAAAGGATAAAATAGTGACATGGATGCGTGATACACTTATGGTAATTTTGGTATCTGAAATGTAACCATAGAATTATAGACTAAGCATATACTACAAGGAACTACTGTCAACAGTTAATAACGATATTCATAATACTGTACAAAGAAGAAACAAGGGATATAAAATTTACAGAAACTATAATAATTATAATACTATAAGTAAATTTAAATAAGTATAAACATTTTTTTACGTCTTTTTAAACAACTTCTTAATTATAAACATTCGGTATTGCAGAATACGTTTATAAAAATACGAATTACAATAAGGATGCTAGTTTGTTAGAATCAATTATATTTTAAGATTTATATAACATATAATCATTAACAATTAATAACAAAGAAAAAAGATAGCTCGATAGCTCTTGAACCCAAAGTCAATATAAAGAGAATCAAAACGTAAAGGCTGAAGACCATCTGACAAATCAATAAATACCCCCTAACGCAGCCACAGCAATGCCCTTTTGGTCCGCGTTCCCTTGCACCATGCCGTGGCCTGATTACCCGATGGGGCAATGGCTTACCTTGCCCACGCATAGCACGAACGTAGGAGGTAATAATCATATACCCACAATGGGATATCTCCCAGCGGAGATGATGCAACATTACGTTGCTATGGCGAACGCCAGCACGTAGAAAACGTCACCGACCGTGCGTCCGCACACGTCACCACAGCCCACCATGAAGCGCACACAAACAGATGCGCGCAACAGATCACTTCATAATACTTACCTCAAGGAAACGAGAGGAGGACGGCTATTGCGGCAATGGAAAGTTCAGTATTCAGGAATCCCACAAGAGGACCTGCACGAGTTATTGATAGATTAGAGGAGACAATGGGAAGCCTCGACATTCTTGCAGCAGAAATACTGAAAATGATCCCCGGTATATTCAGTGGAGCAGCAAGAATATCGGCAAGACACACATATAAAACATGACGCACTATAGACGACCTAAAGGCAGTGTTACGGCATCAATTTAGACCTGTGGATTACACACTGCAACTAGAGGAGGAACTAAGAGAACGTATACAGGGATCCAAGGAACCCATTGGGTAATACCTTACAGGCATGCGGGTATTGTTAGCCAAGATGTCCCCGCGACTTCCTCTAGAAAGTCAGTTAGACCGGATCTACAGGAATTTATATCCTGAGTTTATCATAAGATAGACCGAAAGGATTTTAACACCATAGAAGAGCTTCAGTCGATTGGGCAGCAGATTGAACTGAAAAAGGAGTTAAAGCATCGCTATCTCTCATCTGGACGAGGTAGCAAAAAATCAGGGCTATCAGCGTTTGGCAACAATAAAACAAAGAATACGTCAAGATAGGTGATAATGATGGAACCAGCGACACCGACGATAGCGATGCATATGGAAAAAGAGACGAACTAGTGCCAGAGAGAAAACACAACAATACGCGAATACAGCCCTCGACGACGAGTCTTATCCCCACGTATGACCGAACCAAGATCGCGCTACAGAAGCACCTCACCTAGACAAACACGATCCTCTCGAAATCACGATTACTCCCCAAACCGAACTACAAACAGGAATAGAAGCATGTCTTCTCGATACGAAAACAGAACCAGAGACAAGTCCTATCCGCCTAGTCCCTCGCGCGACAACCGATCCTATCGAAACACCAGCGACCAAGAGATCGTTCGATAAGCGACGTCAGATCCTATCGTAATAACAACAGACCACGCGAGGAAATACTACGCTAGAACGCGTATAGGTCGAATTCTGAAGATAGAACCAATAAATGTCACAATCAACAAGATAACAGACCGTGTTAGTTCTGTAAAAGACAGGTCACTGGGTCCAGAAAGAAAACAGGTATATTGTTTTAGTTATGGAGAAAACAACGTCACGACGATGAACTGTCCACAATATGGACCAACCGACAAAAGGTCGGGAAACGCGTACGAAAACAGGAGATTAGAGTCTATCCTACAACTCCGTACGATCAGACTCCACAATACAACAATGAAAACCACCAGAGACATCCAAATAATGATCGGCCTTTCAACTTCCCATATATCCCGCCATCTCGATGAAAAATGATAAAGAGCTCCCAAGAGCAACCCTAATCACAGAAGAGCATCCTACGGCTACAGTGCAAGATAAGGAAAACAGAACATCGACATAACAGGGAAGATATTCCTATCATTAATTGACCCCGGAGTCATGAAATCTTATATTTGACCGCGGCTAGGAAAACTGGTAAAAATGGTAATAATGCCGATCCTCTCGTACATGCAGATGCCGGACGGCCAAATATGCTTGAATGATGGCGAAGTCACCTTACGATTAAATATAGACGTAAGACTAATTATAGCCCGTTGCAAAGTTTGAAACGCCTTAACGTATGACATTATCCTAGGGATGGACATACTGGTGCAGCTCAGAATCAGCATGAATTTCGCAGAAACAACATGGCATACGCCAGGGGAGTAAGTCACCCACAGCATATCATAGCCATAGCGGCCGTAGACGACGTGTCAACGTTTAAAAAGGACGAGAAACAGAAATTACAGTACGTACTAGACATGCTACCCCGAAGCTACGGGACACTCCAGTTGGGAAAATTAACATCACACCATATTAACATACAGAGTCACCGCCCCATCAAATAGAGGATAAGTCGCATACCGGATCGGTTGCTCAAACAAGCACACGAGAAAATAGACAGACTGCTATCATTGAGCCATCCGAGAACTCATGGAGCAGCTGTCCGGTTATCGTCCCAAAAAAGGATGGTAAGATTCGCTTCTGGATAATTAACGGGCCGTAAATCAGATTACTAAGAAGAACGCCTACCCACTTCCTTATATGGATGTGTTCTTAGTCAATCTCTGAGATGCGAGGTACCTGTCAAAAATAGATTTCAGTCAGGCGTACAACCAAATATCTGTAGACCAATAGAGCAAAGAAATAACCGCCTTTGCGGTACTTCAAAAGGGATTATTTTAGTATACAAGAATATCCTATGGGCTGACGAACGCCCCGGCATATTTCCAGCGAGGTATGGATGGTTTTTACAGGCCACAATGGCAGCCGTTCGTATTCGTATATATGGATGACATAATCATCGCCACTAACAACTGCGAAGGGCATCTACAGAAATTACAGGCAGGTTTAGGCCGCCTTCGCGAGGTCGACCAACAAATCAACAAGGATAAATTTGAATTCTGTTGCCCGGAGGTAATCACCTGGGACACATAAGAGGTAAAAACGGACTGCACACGGACCCCAATTAGATCAATCCCGTAAGCTAGTATCCAGTCCCTAAGAACTTGAAACAACTAAGGACATTCTTAGGACTGGTGGGCTGGTAAGCCAGATTTATACAAGCGCTGGCCGACATCAATTTGCCGTTAACGCAATTGTTGAAGAGAGATATTAAATGGAAGTGGGGGCAAGATCAATAAGATGCGTTCAAACAACTCAAATATTACTCACACAGGCCCCAGTGTTGGCACGTCTATCAGCCAACATGCCATATATACTGCAGATCGACGCAAGTGATTAGGCACTAGGAGCAGTGTGAAGTCAGAATATCGACGTTGAAGAACACCCCATTGCATATGTCAGTAGAACTCTAGCGAAATCTCAGTTAAATTACACGGTAACTGAGAAAGAATGCCCGGCGGTGCTATGGGTTATGGAAAAATTTAGAGGCTACCTCCTAGGGGAAGAATTGACTGTTATTACAGATCATAGTAGTCTAACATGGCTACATTACATCAAGAACCCGGCAAGTCGCTTCACTCGTTGGGCCACCGCCTTGCAGGCATATAACATCGAAAAGGCGCACTCCATAAGGTGCCAGATGTCTTATCGCGTGCACCTATTAATGACACAATGGCAACAGCCATGCTCGTCACAACTCAGCATGGCTCTTGGTGTACGTATTGGCAACATGGTATACAAGCATCGTCCGCAACGATGTGAAACTACGATAACATCATAAGAAGTTCATCGGTAACGACGTGAATCTACCTATAACACCTGAAGACGCTCGTCCGCAACGATGTACGAGGGTGGATTGATAATTTTACGACCTGACCAACAAATGGCGTCACTAGGCCTACCTTGAGGTGGCATTCTATAGTACCATCCTTAGATAGCTTACCATCCTTATAGCTTCAGTTCGATCGCCAGTTTAGCTTTGAGAGCACGCTGAACTGTTTTTCGTAAAAATGGAAATGCTGGATAATCGTGCTGTCACCAAATACTTATATTTAAAGGGTTGACGCCGCAGGAAATTAAAGAAGTGATGGACTGCACACTGGGGTCATCATCCTCCCCATCATATTCAACTGTTAAGCAGTGGGTTTAAAAACGGTCGTGTGAGCACCCCTGATGAGCCTTGCTCAGGACGCCCTATTGCAGGCACAACTCCAAATATGATCGAAAAAATGCATCAAATATTGCTGAAAGAATGCAGACTAAAAGTGCGTGAGATAGCTGAGACCTGTAAGATATCATATGATCGTATACAAAATATTTTGCACCAACCTTTGCATATGAAAAAGCTCTCTGCAAGATGAGTGCCGTGTTTGCTAACAGGCGACCAAAAATTGATTCAAAAGAACATTTCTACCGCGAATTTGGCGTGGTATAAGCGTAATCCAAGCGAATTTTTGCGTCCATTCGTAATCGTTGACGAATCTTGGGTCCACCACTACACTCCTGAAACGAAACAACTGTCTAAGCAGTGGATTGGACCAGGGGAACCAACTCCAAAGAAGGCAAAAACAATTTTTTCGGCGAACAAGGTTATGGCTACTGTTTTTTGGGATGCAAAAGGTACTATATACATTGATTACGTTGAAAACGGTCTATCACTGGTCAATACTATGCAGACTTATTGAAACGTTCCAGCCACGAAGTGAAAATTAAACGACCTCATCTGGCCAAAAAAAATATTGTTTCATCACGATAACGCACCAGCGCACACGTCAGTCATTGCAATGGCCTAAAATCAACGATCTGAAGTTTGAATTGATGCCGCACCTTCCCTACTCTTCAGAACTAGCCCTGAATGACTATTATCTGTTTCCTAACCTCAAAAAATGGCTTGGCGGTAAGAGAAGAAGTAATCCAAGCTGTAAATGGGTATTTGGAGGAGCTTCACGAATCAGTCTATAGAGGTAGTATTACTAGACTAGAGCTATGAGAAATTTATCAGCCTTGGAGGAGATTATGTTGAGAATGAAAAAAAATTCTTAAAAACGTTGTTTTTCTTGGTCAGGGCTTCCGCCATATGATTCCGCTTATGACTCCAACCTTGTAAAACGACCGACACCATCGATGAGAACGATGGCAGTCGTCCGCAAAGACGTAAAACTAGCGAAAACGCAGATAACGATATCGTCTGCACTCGCCCGCAATGACGTGAAATTACGAAAGCATCAGCCCTCGACATAGACTTAGAACCATGGAAGATGGTGATTTCGTCGAAAGAACGAGAAAGAATTCTATTTCAATGTCACAACACACGCACAGCAGGCCACTTCGGTGTTGAGAAGATCTTCAGCACAGTCAACCGAACTTATTACTGACCCGGCATGATAAAAAAAGGTGTATACACCTACGTCAAACACTGCCCGGAGTGCCAAATCCACAAAGCATCACAGCGATCACCAGCTAGACTAATGATGACACAACGAAATATCGAAGGCCCCTTGACTAGTGTCGCAGCTGACATTATGGTACCCATTATGGAAACCGTTGTGACGCCCCAGCTTAAAAAAGTCGAAAAAGACAGATCTTATCTACCACCCCTTCACCAGAATCTACGACGATTTGGAGACAAGATCGCGGTTGAAAATAGCTCGGACAGCGATGATTTGCACAAGACAGGTTCATTAGAGCGATCCCGCAGGAAAATTGTCGTCTATACGACACCAGCGGACGCTATCCCATATACTTGAGGATGACAAATACCTTCCATTAGCCCTCTCCCCTATCTTCCAGGTCCCCGGATCCACCAGAGACCACCAAAACCACAGTCAGCACCCCGGAAGAAGGTGAGGTTCCCTTTATGCGAACGCTACGCATTTATGCGATCGTCCGCCACACAAAAAACAGGCAATTGGAAAAGCCGCCCAAAATCTCCGAGCCGACAGTCAACAAAAGGTGACCAGCCACAATGTACCCCTACCGCGTCCAACAGTTCAATTCCCCACATGCTTAGACGACTACCGCCTATAATACAGGACTCGGTACAACCCGTTCAACACAGTGATAGTAGCATCCACTGTCGCAGGCATTAGAGATCCGACACGAGAATAGGCATAGGCGACTTTAAAAGATACCGACGAAAACCAGCTATCCCGGCCCTCTTAGATTGGGCAGTCGTGCCCCGTATAATTTTGTACCCCCCAAGGAATCCCATCCATCAATTCCAGCATCCCCAGTACCGTCAATTATACGCAAGTCCCTTTCGCGCAAAGGATGTTGGAATTGTAATAAGATAGGACACCGTTATTCCAACATCCCACATCCAGATCTGTACATTATTACGACTTTTGTGGACCTATAGTTTATAGTGGGTTCCGAACCACTTTTTATTGCACCATGGATTTACAGACTAGAGTTGTTTTACCAGTGTATAGGCTGGTTTTTCATTATTGCTAATTGTATATTTACAGTTTGTAGACCAGTGTATAGTGTTGGTCTACTTATATAGGAATATAAATTTGTGTATATATAAAAATATTGCCATTGTGATTAGATTCGGTATCTTCATTTGCAGTTTTGTGAACCGGTGTATGGCGCCAATCCATTTATGTTAGTTATTTTTGCATTATGTAAAAATATATTTATGTGTACATTATCCTTTTTGTGTATACCCTATAGTTTCAACTGCCAGTTCCCTACCTACCTATTCAGGTTCCTCTATTATATCTGCTTCCAGCATATTCTCTATTGCCTAAAGAGATTCCTTTGTCTGGAGAACCTCTTTGGCTAGTTTTTCGAAGGCTTGATAGTGTATTTGGCTCAATAGAGCTCTGACCTCAATAGAAGTATTGTTGTCTCGCTGGAACCTGATCCTAATTTCATGATATTTGGGACAGACGGTCAGGACGTGCTCTGATGCATCCAGCTCTCCGCATGTGCATGTATCGCTCTCTCTCTCTCTCTCTCTCTCTCTCTCTCTCTCTCTCTCTCTCTCTCTCTCTCAGATGAATGCGAGAGACATGTGACCCGAAATCCCTAGTCCAGTGAGGAACTGGATTAACCATCGCGACGGCATGATCCAGTCTGCCCCAATCCTATCTCTGACACTAGGTAGGTAAGAATGTGTCAGCCTACCTTTTGTCGAGTTATTCCAGATCCTCTGCCAGTCATCGAGATATCTTTCTGATATCTCACTCGCGGCACGACGTTGGTCCTCAGGTGACATTTTTACGGTTAGCATACAGGCCCGCTTTACGCTTGCATTCCAGCACGATGGGGAGTTTTCCCACTATCACTGCTAGGGCGTCTGTTGAGGTAGTTCTGTATGCACTGGTGACTCTAATGAGCGCGTGTCTTTGAGTACTCGTCGTCCATATACATAATTGTCCCCTACCGTCCCAGACATCATTCGGATAGTCTTGTAGTACTGCTTATCGCGTTACTACTTGTGACGGCACGAGTGTAGATCAGGAGGCGCACAGTCCCGACAAAGTCCCGTATGAGTAAAGAGCGGACAATCGCGTTCAAGTTCACGTTACTTGCCCGAAACCTGATCAACACCGCTACAGATGCAACGGATGAACATACAAATACTTACACATTCTCTGTTTTCAGCAAAGCCGGTGAAGGAAATGACTTCTCGCAAATACTGGCCACAATAAAGAGCCAAAGGTGATATCAATTTTAAAAATAAAGATACCCACAGAAGTATCCTGATGCCCCAGTCGTATAGTAAAGAGGACGCGCCGAAGATTATAGCAGATTAGATTTAAGCACGTAGTATGTAAACTAATAGAAATTTAAAGATAGATTATAGAATATAACATTAGGTTAGAATAAGAATAAATTAATAAATATTTTTTTATTGGTCTTACAGTCCAATCAATTCCATCCAAAAATAAAATAAAATAAAAATAAAAATAAAATAAAAATACAAAATAAAAATAATAATAAAAAATAAAAAATAAGAAATAAAAATAAAAAATAATAAAAATAAAATAAAAAATTAAAATTAAAAATAAAAATTAAATTAAAAATTAAATTAAAATAATAATGACAGTCAGACTGTCCTTGTTTATATTCACCCCCGCAGACTAATCTGAAAATAAAATATTAGCTGAAAAAATTCTTTGTTAGTAAAGTGCAGTCTGACTGTCCCCAACACCCTTACCTAATTGAAGACTTGTCCAACATTTCGAGCTCGCTACGGCTCCTCATCAGGGACTAATCTCAACCTTATATTCTAATCTATATATACCCATCCCCACCACCAAATTTCGTAAATTAAATATAAATTCCCCCTCTACACAAATTGTCCAAAACCAATCAATTTAATAAGGAACGATAAACACTATCCAATCTACCAGACTCTAACATTAAATTCACATTATTTCGATTCTTGGAAATGTGAATACTTTCAAGACTCTCCCGTTTATACTTATTATTAATACCATGTTCCAAAATATCCAAATTCACAAAATCAAAAGAATGTAAAAACTTTAAACAATGCTCTTTTAAACCAGAAGTAATATGTGAGCTACGTAAACTATATTTATGCTCATAAATTCTCTTTTTTAAATATCTACCTGTTTGTCCAATATAGTATTTATCACAATCCATGCAATTAATCTTGTAAACAACTCCTGGACAAACAGGTAGATATTTAAAAAAGAGAATTTATGAGCATAAATATAGTTTACGTAGCTCATATATTACTTCTGGTTTAAAAGAGCATTGTTTAAAGTTTTTACATTCTTTTGATTTTGTGAATGTGGATATTTTGGAACATGGTATTAATAATAAGTATAAACGGGAGAGTCTTGAAAGTATTCACATTTCCAAGAAACGAAATAATGTGAATTTAATGTTAGAGTCTGGTAGATTGGACAGTGTTTATCATTCCTTATTAAATTGATTGGTTTTGGACAATTTGTGTAGAGGGGAAATTTATATTTAATTTACGAAATTTGGTGGTGGGGATGGGTATATATAGATTAGAATATAAGGTTTAGATTAGTCCCTGATGAGGAGCCGTAGCGAGCTCGAAACGTTGGACAAGTCTTCAATTAGGTAAGGGTGTTGGGGACAGTCAGACTGCACTTTACTAACAAAGAATTTTTTCAGCTAATATTTTATTTTCAGATTAGTCTACGGTGGTGAATGTAAACAAGGACAGTCTGACTGTCATTATAATTTTAATTTAATTTTTAATTTAATTTTATTTATTTTTAATTTTTATTTTTATTTTTATTTTATTTTATTTTTGGATGGAATTGATTGGACTGTAAGACCAATAAAAAAATATTTATTAATTTGTATATGGGCAGTCGACAGAAGTACAATTCAATTGTTTTAGAATAAGAATAGTTCTTACAAAACTTCCTTCTTAAAATAGGTTAGTATAAGAACGATATATAGAGTCTTAGTTTTGTTGCTTTTTGCTCTTTTCTAATAAGTAAATAATAACCGTTAAGAACTTTTAGGTTAGTTTTATATCGACAGCGCATTTCGAGTGTAATTTCATAAAAGGCGCCCCACGCATAAAAGTGGTGCTGCATATTTTTTTTCCGTTTATTACAAAATATCAGCGAGTTAGACAGAATCCCGAACTGGTGACTCGTCAGTAAAATCTTTCCCCTTTCGTTTTTTCCCGTTCCACGTACTGTCGTTAAAACTAGTTAAGGCTCAGTGGTTTACCACCCACTTTGGTTCTGGGAGCGAGAGTTTGTTATTGTGATTTTGATGTGATGTGTGTGATGTGTGATCATTGTGATGTTTGTTTTGTTATTGTGATCGTCAGAAACGACGATCACAATAACGAGAGAAAACTATCGATATCTCGCGCGATGTATCAAACGCGAAATCGACGCAGCGCAGAGACGCGCCGCAATATAGAGGGAGATCAGCTCTGGCTCTTATCGAGTGCACACATAAGAAATCGCTCGACGAGACTATATGCTCACGCGACTTGATGATTCGCTACTAAAATCACGCTCGCACCCGCCAAGTGCCGCCATCCCAGAAGAGGAAAGAAGAGGGAAGAAGAGCCCGGTTATCCTGGTCGTGCACGCGACCGTGTCGCCGCCGCAAAAGTACGAGACAACCAGGCCTTGCCATCGACGGCCCGCTGCCATCGCGTATCAGCCGTCATCTGACGCTGTAGCCACCGCACTACCATGCCCCTACATTCTGACGCCAAGCCATCCTCAGAACAACGGGACTGAGGCCTGCTGCAGACGACGATAGCTGCTTGGCAAGTACTATGTACCATATCTTGTAGTTTACCGCCACCGCGTATATAATGTAAATAGTTGATAGGTTAGCCGAGCATTAGGATCAGAACGATTTTCCAGATCTGGCCTGGTCACAACTGGCCAGACTGCTGTAAGACCCAAGTTGCCGACGGGGTTAATTCCTTACCATAATACCCAGGCGTCAGACGTTTACGCGTCAGGGTCTAGACACCTTTTCCTTATGAGTTCCGTCCAGCACTTTTTAAAATGTGCTCGGCTAGCTATAAAGGTATGAGGAGGATGCATAAGGCTGTATAACTATTGAATACGCCGTTTACTTCAAATTAATAAAGTTTATTACTATCTAGTCGGTAGGCTACACATTCGATAGCGTTTACATCCAGTAGTCTATGCATCAGATAACCTATATGTCCGGCAGTCTATACATCAGGTAGCCCTCTAATAATACCTGCTTTTATGCCTCGCCGTCGGACTCGAGTCTTGCCCATCATTCATTCTCGCCTCCAAAATCTATGCCCTTGTATCTTACTTAAAGCTAATCAAAAGAGGTAAAGACGGGAGTCTCCAGAAATGGTATTCGTGACACTCGCATACAAATGCGTCTAAGACACGCCGTCCCGCTCGTTCTTTCCGGTCCATACTAAACTCGACGGGATTTCATTAAGCGGGCCAGTCTGATCATGATAGCCTATGCACGGTAGCCGCTACCGTTCTCTTTCAGGAAAACGGGACGAGAGCCAAACAATGGTAGCCGCAGTGTCGGTTGCCATTGTATTGATAAATTCTCTCATTCTCTTTTAGCAGAACAGGATGAGACCTTCACAACCTACTTGAAATCTCCGAGACGAATGCAATTTCCCATTGCTAGTCTCTCAGATAGAAAGCACATAACCTGATATCGCCGTCTATCCTAAAACGTACGTGGTTGAACCGCCGTAAAATGTACTTCCGCGCCGATATTCCGGATCGGCAAGCCTAATCCAAAAATTCCGGATTGAAGAACAGTACCTTTTAAATATCCTTATTTAAGTACGCAAAGGACAGTGAATGCAAACAGTGTTTATTATGAATCATACATGGCCCGCATTAACGCCTAAGTTAATAAAACGGCCGTCGCCGTAGTCATCCCTTCTCCAGACAAAGTACGGCCCACGGCAGAGGGTCCTCTTTTGAAACGTTTGTACTGGCAAGTGGTTGAGCGCCAAAGGAGTGAACTCGCGTGCTCGTTTAACCTAAATCGTTTTCGGCGGCTCGCGATTCCCTCTCACATCGACCCTATCCTTGCTAAAGGTATTGCGCCCGTAGCGGCGCCAACCCGACCGCGCGTAGCGTACATGATGTCTGTGTCTCTGTGTAATCTCTTCATCTTCGAGCCCGGCGCCTTTTGTTTACGCCGCGGCTGAAGTTCTTCTTCCCTCTGCTTTGTTCGCCTTCTCCGCAGGCCGAGCGCCGGCGGTCTTGCCTACTGCACGTTTACATTTGGCGCGTCGGGCCGATGCATGTAGCAGCAATTCGTCGTCTCTGTGCTTCTCAATTCCTCGGGGACAATATTCGAGCATTTATTATTTTATTATATGATATTATAATTGTTATCGTTAACCGTCGAGATTCGAGACGTTGATGATTCGGAGGCTTATTTCGCACTATACGATTAGCCTATATGTTTTTCCACGTTACAATATATATATATATATATATATATATATATATATATATATATATATATTGTATCATTTTTATCAACGAAATTGAATATTGGCGGTACTATATATATTTGAATGTTTTAATACCTAGTTTCAATATATATAAAACAGACTCAATTTTCTATATACAGTTATATAATCTGGCATGCTTGCGTACGGAGCAGGGCCGCGACCCATCGTATTGTCCTGGCACGAATTCTTAAAAATCTTAAGAATTCTGTCGAACTTGTAGCTTACTATGTACAACTTGCAAAAAATACAAATAATTGTACAACTTGCAAATAATTGTACAGTTGTATCACTTTCGATCATTTGGAGCCAATATTCTTGTTCTGATATTCTATCATTAGCTGATATTCTATACACCAATATAGAGCTACAAGATCTAAATTATGCATCAGAATTACATATTTATATATTTTTATATCATAATTCAACTTTTTCATTGTATTATTTTCATTATAGGTAACTAAATCATTGCGTGCAACAATAAATGAATTACAACAAAAAATTGGAAAAAGAATGTACGAGTTGTGTCTTTCCGGTAAATTACCAGAACATAAAGATTTATTCCTTAAGGAAGATCATATTAAAATAAAGAGGTAAACTTGCATATTACTGATTAGAAAACAAATTGAATGTTTATATAAAAAGCTTACTATTTTAACAAAGAGTTACAATTTGAGTTCGTAGTTTAGAGTTACAAATAATTTAATACAGATCTTTTTAATGAAATATATCCTAATCAATAAAATGACTACATGGCAGTCTTATGTAATTCGAAAGTTAGAATATGCAGCACTGACTATTAAAGAAAAATTATTTTAACCAAATAGATTTGTTCATAGGTTCTGTAAGAATAAAAAATTCTACGCGCAATTGTATATCTATATTTTTACATATAAAATAGTTGAGGGTAAATTTAATAATTTAATTATAAAAATTTTAATAGGTTACGAACTGATAATTAATTTATTTTATTTAATTTTTAATTTAATTTTTATTTTTAATTTTTATTTTATTTTATTGATTTTTTTATTTTTTATTTTTATTTTTTATTTTTATTTTTATTCTATTTTTAGATTGAATTGATTGGACTATATTTTTTATTGTAAGACCAATAAAAAAATATTTATGAATTAAAACGAACTGCATATATTGTATCTTCAATACCTGACCTTTAGATCTTTTTATGAAAAGCAATAAAATTTAATTAAAAAAAATTCATAGGTCTGGCTAAAAACCATATCAACATATTTTAGTTTTGCAATTCTACAGATTATCTGTAATCGATAATGAAGTTTTTCAGTACAAATGGAAAAAAAGCTTAATGATATGTGGATTACTATGAATGATAATGTAGGTTTCCCAACTTATAATATTGCTAGATTTTTATCTAATATATTGGTTAAGATAGTTGGAAGAACTAGTTCTTACATTAAGGATAGTTGGTGTTTTTACAATGAAATGAAAGGATATTGTTATTCCGCAAAACTACAAGATGATTTCATTGGATGTAGTATCTTTGTTTACAAATGTACCTTTAGAGTTGTTAAAAGATATTATACAGCAAAAGTGGCATGAAATTAATTTTCATACAAAATTTACAATGAATGAATTTATTAAAGCAATTAATTTGGTTTTTAATAACACAATTTTTTCATTTGATAATCAATTTTATGAACAAAAAGACGGATGTCCAATGGGGTCCCCTTTGTCACCGGTTATAGCTAATTTAGTTATGGAAAAGTTGGAAAGTATAGCCTTGTCAAAATTGCTTTTTGAACCAATGATATTTAAGAGATATGTTGATGATATCTTTACAATTGTTCCAGAAGTTTTTGTATATGAAATGGTGGATGTTTTCAATTCTGTACATGACAGAATTAAATTTACAAGGGAGGTTGAAGTTGATAGTCAGTTAAGTTTTCTGGACATTAATGTCATTAGATGTAGTAATAATAAGGTGAAGTTTAATTGGTACAGAAAGCCTACTTGGTCAGGTAGGTTTTTAGATTTTAATTCACACCACCAATTCGGTAACAAAATTGGAGCCTTAAAGGGTGTCATTGACAGAGCAATTAAATTGTCACATAAAGATTTTAGACAAAATAATTTACAGATAGTAAGAGAGACTTTCATTAATAATGGCTATCCAATTCAATTTATTAATAGATTAATTGCTGAGAGATTGTTTGACATTTATAATACCGAAAATAGACATAGTGCAGGAATTGATGTTAACGGAGGCAAAATTATTGTCTTACCATATGTTCGAGGATTATCTGAAAGAATAAAAAGAAATTTTCGGAAATATAACATTCAAATTTTCTTTAAAAATAGCAATAATTTGAGTAGATTGTTTAATAATTGCAAAGATAGTGATGATTTATGCTTAAAATCAGGAGTTGTTTACAAGATTAATTGCATGGATTGTGATAAACACTATATTGGGCAAACAGGTAGATATTTAAAAAAGAGAATTTATGAAGATAAATATAGTTTACGTAGCTCACATTTTACTTCCGGTTTAAAAGAGCATTGTTTAAAGTATTTACATTCTTTTGATTTTGTGAATGTGGATATTTTGGAGCATGGTATTAATAATAAGTATAAACGGGAGAGTCTTCAAAGTATTCACATTTACAGGAATCGAAATAATGTGAATTTAATGTTAGAGTCTGGTAGATTGGACAGGGTTTATCATTCCTTATTAAATTGATTGGTTTTGGACAATTTGTGTAGAGGGGGAATTTATATTTAATTTACTAAATTTGGTATTGGGGATGGTTATATATAGATTAGAATATAAGGTTTAGTTTAGTCCCTGATGAGGAGCCGTAGCGACCTCGAAACATTGGACAAGTCTTGAATTAAGTAAGGGTATTGGGACAGTCAGACTTTACTAAAAAAGAATTTTTCAGCTAATATTTTATTTTCAGATTAGTCTATGGGGGTGAATGTAAACAAGGACAGTCTGACTGTCATTACAATTTTAATTTAATTTTGAATTTAATTTTTATTTTTAATTTTTATTTTATTTTTATTTATTTATTTTTATTTTTAATGATTGCATAATTGAATTGATTGGACTGTGAGACCGATAAAAAAAATTTATTAATTTGTATATGGGCAGTCGACATAAGTACAATTAAATTATTTTAAAATACTTTTATATTAATACGAAATAATATTGTCCAATTTACTTGCCTCTAACAATAAATTTATATTATTATGATTTACATTATGCATATTGTCATATATCGACTTGAGTAGTCTTTTAATATAAACATAACTTTTTCGTAGATGCTTATATGCACTTCAACGTAATGGCCTTCCACCAGTTACCACGCATAATGTTATTGATGATTGGGATGATCCAGTTTTGAATGCAATTAGGAGGTGTAATCTGTTTAATACAGTGCACGATCGTGTAAAGGTAATTGTATTTATTTTAATACTGTGCATATGTTTCATATTAATTTTGATACTTTTAAATTGAATTATCTACATAAAACTTTAGAATTCATTAGTGACAGTTTCGACTTATCGACTACTGTGTTTGATAGAATAGAGGGATCGAATTATGATACATTACATACTTTAGAATTCTAAGTTAACATGTATATTTATTAATTCAGTATACATGAGCTTTCAATTGTGAGGAATATGGTTTAATGCTAGGGACATTCTGCCAGACTTTGTCGAGCACATACGCCTTATAATCATGTGGATGGTTATCTTTGTTTAACAGACTTTGTTTAACTGGTTTATTATTTACTAACATTTTATTAGAATATTATATATTCATATCATATTATACTAATTTATCAAGACAAAGCGTATTATTGTTTGCACACGATAAATAAAAAAGTACTAAAATGATTGTTCATATTTTAACCTAAATAAATAAATATTTTTATCGATTTTACAGTATTTATAATATAATCTATTAGCTAAAATCATGACAGTCAGATTTTCCTTGTTAATTTTAAACACTGAACATGCGCAAATGGAACAATAGCCAAATCTTATGGAGTTCCCAAAATTCACACAGAGCAATTGACCTATAGAATAATAATATCATCAATTAATTTTCCACCATATAATATTGCAAGATTTTTATAAAATATATTAGTTAAGATCGTTCGAGAAAACTAACTTTTATATTAAAGTTAGTTGAAGTTTTTATGAAGCAGTTATAGATATTATAATATCCCGAATAATTATAAGATGGTTTCATTGGATCTAGTCTCTTAATTTACAAATTTATTTAAATAAATTATAGAAGAAAAATGATTAGAAATTAACATACATACAAAATTAACAAAATATGAATTTATAAAGCCAATAAATTTAATTTTCAAGAACAAATTCTTTCTTTCAAAATAATTTTATGAACAAAGATATGGGTTCAATGGTATCACTTTTATCAACTGTCAATGCTAACTTGGTAATGGAAAAGTTAGTAAATATTGCATTAAATAAGTTTTCCAATTCTACCAGCAATGTATGTAGACGAAATGGTGGATGTTTTTAATTCCATCCATGATAGAATCAAATATACAAAGGAATCACAATTAGACAATAAATTAAGTTTTTGGAAGTCAATGTTGTTCAAGTTAGTAATAACAGAGTAAAATTAAATTGGTACAGAAAACCTACATGGTCAGGTGGGTTTTTAAATTTTAACTCACATCATCGATTCGGAAACAAGATAGGTAATATAAAAGCAGGCATCGATAGAACAATTAAATTGTCACACAAAGATTTTAGAAAAGATAATTTAAAATTAGTTAATGAGACATTCATTAACAATGATTATCCTATAGACTTTATAGATTAAATGATTGCAGAGGGAGTGGATCAGATTTATAACAGCACTAGTCTACTGTCCGGTTGTGGCCAGGCCGGATCAGGAAAATCGTTATAATTTATATATTAATATACATATATTATTATAATGCATTAATCAGGGAGGATGGTCGCTCTCTAAAGGCAAGTATAGGTATTACAACCTACGGACGACCGTGCTATATTCTTTAATATTGGTGGGCGAGATATTCAAATATTTATTGCGTCAATCTTAAGCCGGTATATTGCTTCTACATCTGCCTAATAAAAAGCTATTCTTTGAGAATATATTAAAAAAAATTTTAATGAAAAAAACTTTGACTATATTAAACTTATTATGTAATAATATTTTTTACTCCTATTTGATTCTCTATAGTTGTTCACTTTTGTCCATCCGATTGAGATCTAGATCTCAATTTCTCTCGGTAAATAACTAAATTATATCTGTTCTGCTATTATCATGTAGTGCAGCAGCGATACGTTTGAAGGTCAGTTAGAGAATTTTATACAATAGAATCAAAATACCACTGAAGATAGAGTCTTATACAAGAAACCTTCTTATTCGCGCGTATGTCATTAAAAAGTGTTAGGAAGTACCTTAAGGGGGCATCTCTAGTCTTTTTGCATAAATTTTCAAGATTTTTTTCTTGCAGTAAACTTTATTAGTCCACTACAATTTTTTTTATATTAAAAAAATAGATATTGAAGTCTGCAAAAAAATTTTTTTTTCATTTTTCATCCAATATGGCTTAGATATGGCTGCCACAACGAAGCTTGCTTTTTTTTGGCTGACATCATATCTTGACACAAGAAGCTGTGAAATGAAAAATTCAAAAAACATATTAAAGTATAATAAGTGGCTATAGCCCGTACGAAAATCAAGAAGTTTAAGTAAAATAAAAGCAAAATGGCGGGCTTTTCTAATTGTCGGCCTATTTTTTGAGGTTACGTTGTTTAAAAAAGTGCTCAAATGTAATCCAATATTCATAATTCTAGTACGGGCTATAACTACATGTGTGACGAATATTTTCTCAAAATTTCAGCCCAGTCGGTTGAATAGTTTTTGTTAAATCATGTCAGCCAGGTCAAAAAATGTTATTTCGAGAAAAGCGCGTTTAAAATAATTTTTTGAAAACCTGTGTAAAAAATGAAGAAATAAACCTCTTACACTCAATCCGCGATACCAGCTCCATAGATAATTCCTTTATGGTCCTTAAAAAATTCATTTTCGTGCACCTTAGCATTTCCAAGCTCGAGTCGTCGTTCTGCTAAAGCTTCAATGCTGCGACGAATTCCTTGCTTAATTCTCTTTTCGTCCTGTCTCTGCGCAAAATCCACTGCTACGCTACCAATCGAAATACCCATGGTTTCCATGATTTTTAGTAAAGGTAAAAATCCTTCATTGAAGACGCACACAGCACAATAGATAGCAATTTCAAGAATTTTCTTCCCAGAAAACATGTGTTTTGGAGCTATATTCCAAACACAAGCATTGAAGCTCTCGTTGGTGTTTTGTGTGTGTGCTTCGATGCACCTTTCCAGCAGATCGTCTGTGGTGAGATCTTCATAAATCTTTTTTAATAAAGGTTGAATTTCTTCGTCTAGTGCTGAAGTGTGCACAGAATTTTTCAACTGGCCGGTAGCTTCAGCAACTTGGTATTTGTACCATGAGTCAGACCCAGCGGGATAATTCATATGTTGAGGCTTATTATCCGTAGAAAAGTTGCCCAAATAGCACATCTGATATCTTCAACAAAATCTGGATTTCGGTGAACAGCTAATTCGTAATATTTTGATATCTCCAGCATGACTTTATTAGTCAATGTAGCCGTTATTTTAGGCTTTTCAGTTTTTTTTTTTTTTTGTTTTTTTGTCGTTTTTTCCAGCCTCTGTTTGTGAAGCTTCTAACGCTTTTTCATCCTTTTTTATCTGTGTCAGTTATTTTTTAGCATCTTTTGCTCTTTTATAAATTCGCTTTTTAACATATAAGACACACTCCTACTTTTTTACACTCAAAACATCATCACAGGGCTGTATATCTTATAACGATGAGAAAATCTTCGAATCGCCATAACCAATATAATAGTCATAATAACTATCATGCAAATCTACAGATCTTGGAACATTTCTTTTATACCATTAACTTCCATCGATCCCGCACTGCCTTCATGATTTGCACTACATCTGGTAGTATTTTTTTATTACTACATTCTAGTAGTATTTTTGTAAATAAACATACAACAAATTAATAAATATTTTTTCATTAGTCTTACAGTCCAATCAATTCAATCTAAAAATAAAATAAAAATAAAAATAAAAAATAAAAATAAAAAATAAAAAAAAAAAAAAAAAAAAAAATAAAATAAAATAAAAATTAAAAATAAAAATTAAATTAAAATTATAATGACAGTCAGACTGTCCTTGTTTACATTCACCCCTGTAGACTAATCTGAAAATAAAATATTAGCTGAAAAAAATCAGTGATGAAAGTGCAGTCTGACTGTCCCCATCACCCTTACCTAATTGCAGACTTTTCCAACGTTTCGAGCTTGCTACGGCTCCTCATCAGGGACTCAGTCAGTCTAATTTAATCAGTTTAATTTAATTTTTATTTTTAATTTTTATTTTATTTTATTTTTTTTTATTTTTTATTTTTATTTATTTTCATTATATTTTTATTTTTATTATTAAATATTTTCACTATATTTTTATTTTTATTTTTTAGTCTGACTGTTATTATAATTTTAATTTAATTTTTAATTTAATTTTTATTTTTAATTTTTATTTTATTTTTTTTTTTTTTATATTTTTATTTTTTATTTTTATTTTTTATTTTTATTTTTATTTTATTTTTAGATTGAATTGATTGGACTGTAAGACCAATGAAAAAATATTTATTACTTTGTATATGGTCAGTCGACAAAAGTACAATTCAATTGTTTTGAACATACAACATCCAATGAAATCATCCTATAATTTTTCTGAATATTAATACCTTTAAAAGCTTCATAAAAACTATTTTTAAGGTAAGAATCGATCTTAACTAATATATTTGATAAAAATATTGCAATATTATATTTTGGAAAATTAATTGATGATATTATTATTCTATAACTCAATAGGTTAGTAAAGGATGGCTAATCATGATATATTGATACTTTACAATTGCTCGCTATGTATACATATATATATATATATATATATATATATATATATATATATTGTTGCGGTCGGCGCGGCACCATGGAACCGTATGTGTTCGCGCGGATGTAAACAAAACCCGAGTTGGGTTTGAGTTTGTTTCCTCGAATTCGGCGGCATACATCGGCCGCTGCGTGTGAACGGGAAAAAGGTTTTTTGTCCTGGACGGACAGTGTGAGTCTTTTTAGTTTTTAAGTATTTAGTAGTAAAGTAGTAGAGTACTTTTCCCTGTTTTTATGATTAGTTCTGATTTGTTACATTAACTTTGCTTCACATTATTTATTCATTACATCTTTGCTTCAGTAGTTTTTTTTCTTTTATCTGCATTTGGCGTATATTTTTTCTTTTATTTTTTTTTATTCATCACAATTGTTTTAGATTCACTATTTGGATTTATAATATTATTCACATTATTTGTGATCGCTTTTTTCAGAATCATTATCTATTCACACAATTTTTATTATTATTTACTATTTTTGTTACTATTTGAAATATAATGGTTTTATTTGTATTTACTCATTTGTATTTACAATTTACTCTACTTATTATTTTCAATTTACTTCACATTGTCATCAATTCTCTTGTTCTTTATTATTTCTTTTTCTTCACTTTGTCTTTCTTATTTATTAATTTATGTTTATTTTATCATTATTCATTATTATCATTATTCTCTTTATTTTATCATTATTCCATATTTTATCATTTATTATTTATTATTTTATCTTTACTTCAATTTATTTTATCATTTTCTCTTTACATTCACTTTGTCTTTCATTCATTATTTTATCTTTATTTTATCATTATTCATTATTATCATTATTCTCTTTATTTTTTCCTTAATTATGTATTATAAAATGTGTTTATTTCGTGAGTGTTGATGGCGTTCTTCTTTCGCCTTTTAGGAAGTGTGTGTCGCGCGGCTAGCTTACCCTCGAATAACAATCGTCCCTCTTGACGATGGGTGTCGACAACGAGCTCCCGCCTTACCCATAGGTCCTCTCCTGGCCCATCTCCTCCCCCATTGCCTCGATGCTCACGGTTCTTGGAGCCCCAGGCACCCCTTTGATACCCAGCGACAACCTCCAGCAACAATTGGACCAACGCCCTTACCGATAGCCATCGTGACTCTCGACGGACAGGTCGTGGAGTGACGATGGCTACCATCTGTTGCGATGGTCCGCCTGTGGCCGATCAGCCCGCTGGGTTTAGGAGGAAAAAATAACAAATACGGAAATGGTACGCAAACCTAAAAACCCAGCTTGGGACTCCCAACATCGCGAGGAGAGGGGACGTACCGTTTTAGTTCCGACACGTGCACCTTCGCGTTTCGCCGACGCAAGCTCGTCCTGAGTACGTAAGCCGTCGGGGAAAGCTGATCGGAAATTCGAAAGGGGTTCCCGCACCGGGTAGCAAACTTGAAGAAGCTTACGGTCACTCCCAGCCATACTCTCACCTTTACAACGTGGTCTCATTCCACAGCGGTCTCTATTCTCAGATCTTCTTCGGTCGGACGTGGCGTCGGGAGATTCTTGGCCCGAGTCTCACTCTCCATCCATTACAACTCCGCTCCTCCTCTGAATTTTGCTCCGCGGTATCTTTAGTATTCACCACCAGGGTAGTACCGCTTAGCCAGAAAGGTGGCTAAACTTTATTCCAATCCTATTCTTCAAACTTCCAGGTCTCTCCGTCGATGATGCAAATTTATCAGGCATAATGCAGTACCATTATGAACATGCTGCTTTCTTCTCTCACCTCTCAGTCTGATGCTTCGTCGGGTACTCCCCGGTATCAATCATACCTACAAATTAGGCGGTGGTCTCGCCAGCTTCTGCTATCCATACAAGACTCCTGTATTATTGAATAGTATCACTGTCTCTCTAAGTAGTATCTCCCGCTATTCTATTGGTTCTTCTACACCTCATCTCGACTTTATCCTGTGCCCAAATAACTTCTTGAGGGTAGCCCTGCGGTCGCAGAACTATTACATTTCCCGTTCTCTCGTTTCCCTGCGTCGATAGGAGGCGAGCACGATCGAAGCATTCTCTTCCTGTTACCGTCTGCCCGCCACACAATTGACACGCCAGCATTCCAATGGTTATTGGGATAGTCTGACGCACGGTGTCCTATTACCCCAAAACTGAAACAGGAACCGAAAAATCTTCCACTGTTTCTATTTCTATCACGTGCACTTCGGACGTCTTCTCTACGGTCCCACCATTTCCGAGATCCATTGTTTCTGCCTCGTCATCGCCGGTTGCGAGGCGGTCCTGTCCTGGACGGTGGTGACGGCCAGATGTCTCTACGCAGCATGCTCTGACGAAATGGAGACTTCGCTGGTGTGGCATAACTCTCTACACTCTCTGATTCGGCTTCTACCATTGGGACTCCCGTAATGGTCTCTACAATCTTTATCATTGCCGTTCTCTTCATTCTCTTCCTTCCCTTCCCTCTCGATTTCTTCGGCATCTCTCTGACGTTTTGCTGGCTCACGTTCGACACGATCCTTTTGATCGGTCTTATCAGAGCAATAGACGCCACCTCTACTACATTAATCGCCGTACTAGTGGCCACGCTACACGACTTAATTTTTTCTCTCTTCGAGAGCTCCCCAGTCTGGCTTTGATCTCGTCCGGTCTCCTCAGACGGTCGTGACCTCACCAGGTCCTGGGTCTTCATAGGTCCAGGGCCTCGGTGTGACTGCTGATTCGACACGAGCATATCTTTTTGCATTATCGCCTGTATCGTCGGATCGCCTGGATCGTCTGCGTTGCCGTTGTCACCCTGAAACATCCCGACGTCGTTATCGCCGGGGTGTTGTGGTGCTCGTAACGGTAATGGCCGAATACGGTACCTTGAGCGGTTGCCCTTGTTCTCTGCGACCTGCCCTGTCTTCTCGCGGAGGGGTTTATTCCAATAGCCGATGGTAATGCTTCATCGTCAGCTGACCAGGACACGCACCACGTGGTATTCTAGCGGCGAAGTCTTGCCCTCAGAAGACGCTTTCTCAGGACTAGTCGATGGCCCTGCGCATTTGCGCCGATATTTACCAATGCGTTCGCCAACTGACCTTCGTTCAGGCGGCGTGTCTCATCATATAGCTCGTATGCTTGGTCCAACAGTTGCACCAAGCCTACATCGCTCGCGTTCTGTTCTTCAGATGCCATGATTATTCCTGGTCTAGTCTTTCCTTGGTCCCAGATACTTCCCAGATACGGTAATCCCATTCGAATCGCGATCTACTTGCCGTCCGGAATCGTCAAACGGAGGCGGGATCGTGGACGAAAACAAAGGTGTGTGACGTCTCGATGGTCGCAGCCGTCGTTGCGTGGCGATGGCGAAGACAGAGGGCACGGCGGACTGGCAGGCTACCTCAACGGTGACGATCCTCAGAAGATGCTCGGCAGCGTTGTCGCCACTCACTTACTCACGTACGCACTCTGTGAATTATTAAAAACAATGAACTAGGTTACTATCGTTGATCGATGAACCAGAAAAATTCAAATAAACTAAGGATCAAAAATAAGTGGATCACAAAAAGGTACGGTAACAGGTTGATGAAATCAAACTCTAACAGGGTAGTAATTTCAATATAAACGCTTTTTAATATAACCACTACTAAAAATTATACAAGCGAAGAGAACAATAAATGTACACTGACGCGATTTCAATTACTAAGCACTTTTCACGAGACAAATCACACGCAAAATTGCAGAACCGCAAAATCACACTGCACTGAGACACACACACGATGATGAAGATTACTCGTTGGGACGATGCAACCGGAGCTGAGACGAGTCTGCCGTCCGTTCATTCCGCATCTTACTCATTATCTCGGTTTGCTCTTTCTTCTCCACCCACCGCTTTCGCGTTGTTCTCTCATTGGCACGGTATCACCGAAAAGCGAGTGGTGGGGGAAGAGTGGTGACCAGGGGCGTGACGATGCGCTCGGATTGGACGGCAGCCTTTGTCTCACTCTAAACATAGTCACTCTCTCTCACAGCATTCGGGGTCAAATTACACGTATTTATAATATTCATATAACGTTTGACCCTCCCGCATGCAAGTATATACACACATATATGCTATTCATTCGATGCTCCGTTTTAGGTGCTCGCTTTTAATTTACGATTCTCTTGCTACTTGTATCAATCGTATTCCTATAAGCTTACAATGTTTGTCTCCCTACACTTTCACCCATTCTTTCGTACATACATTCGTTGCCTACACAATACAAATGCATATATAGGTACATTCGTTTACACAGCAACTTGATATATTCATTCTTCATAAAATGCATAGCATAATTTATATTCAAACATTCGTATTACGCAGCTACACTGTTTATAAAACATACAAATATCTTTGTTTATTTAATTAAATACATTATTTATTATTCAATACATTATTTATATTTGTCACACACGTCATACATTCAATCATCCCTCAAATACAATCTGTCGATAATTATAAGCATATCATATACTTCATATCATAATATATACATAAATTAATACATATATATAAACAAATAGATATACATTGTCAAAATAATAATCGCCTCACTCGTATGTATTTGTCCGTTGGTGTGATTGTTTCGTTTTCGTGCACGGCGAAACAAACACCCTTTCCGGAATTGGCCTGGGCGTTTCGGGAAACCGTGCGCAAACCTAAAGGGGAAAAGACGCGGAGCTACTCGAGTGCAGGCGTTGCATTAGGTTTTAATTTTAGGCAACTCGCGTGCGCAAGGAACGAGGTCATCCTCGGGACGCAACAGGTGCACGCATATGGGAGATAAAACGGGTATGGGCCCGAGTCACGTGCCAGCGGATTCATCGGAACAATAATTTAGATTCACTATATATAATCAAAATTTAATAGAATCTGGCGATTACCTTAACCGCTGCCTCTAGAAGGAATTAAAAAAAAACATGAAACGGGTAAGAGCTCCAACACCGGCTTTGCACACCGTCGATGGTAGCTCGTCTAAAGTATTCAAATATTCCTCTTCATTTGATCAAAATTTCAATTTTCCAAACTATTGTGAAATTTTAAATCTCTTTTTTTATTACTGGCTCAACCTCCTGAAAAGGTAAACAACGCGAGGTAGCTGGCAAGCGATCGGGATTATTCGATGTTCGTTGGGCATAAGCAAAATATATAGATGCATGTATATCAATAAGATGTGACAATTGTCAATTAATTGACATCGATCAATAAGAAATTTCATAACATATAATCATGATCAATAGTAGCAAACCTCAAACCGGAAATTTGGTTTAAGACTCCCATGCCTCAGGCTCGTCTCTCGGTTCATTTGCCCAAGGGCGGTCTACCTCTACAGGTCCAATTGCAGGATGGGAGGCCCTCGGGTGACCGGTGCCATATCCCCGTCGAATAAATTTCAAATTTCTCTATCGGAAATCTCAACCCTCCGGCGCACTGTAACTGGCGACTGGTGTAATCAGATCTACTAGTTATTCAGCTATTTATAATAAGTCGATTGGCGGTTACAAGTGGGATCGAACGGTGTAAGTAACGAGACTGCAACGACGTCGCAGATAATTCCCCTAAATTCTCTCCTCTAACGAGCTTCGAATGTTGTTAAGATATGGCGAAGAGCAAAAATGTCAGAACGTTATTCCGGATCAAAGAAAAAAAACTGAACCATTAATTTAGGAAAGCTCTAGCTCGAACTCATTGTTTATCCTTGATTATCTCTTTGAAGTTTAACAACCAAAGCAGAAAAAAATAAAAATAAAAATAAATATTTAAATAATAAATTTAATAATAAATTTGTTATGATAGTGACTCTTATTTTTCTTCAGTGATTATGATTTGTACGACTAGACTAGGTGACGCTAATTAGTACATTCCCTATCTCCCTATACTAAAGTAGAAACCTCCAAAAAAATCATACAATGTTTAACTACAAAGAAATACTAAAATGTATAATTTAATGACTATCCAGATTCACTTAACACATTGTAAAATGTTAAACAAGTCAACCGCGTTATTACTTTTGAAATTGTATTTAATTTAAATCACACATTACCTAATTTATTCTGTAAATTCTCCTTTATTTATTTTTAAATCTCTCTTCTGAGACTTCTATATCGAAATATAATTATTAATGAGTGTCTTAAATCTGTGATGCTTCAGTCATTAAGTATAATATGTGTACTAATGAGGCAATTCATTTATCTATATGCTCTCCTTACAATTAGAAAATATGTAGTATAGTTAATCCGGAAGATATATGACCAACATGGTATTGAAAATTTTTGTTGAAAGTAATAAAGCTATTTTACAGAAATGTTTCCTTTTTATCCAGTTCAAAATACAATTTCTTTCCAGTAGTAATATATATATATATATATATATATATATATATATTCTAAAAATGATTCAATAGTGTTTGAATAAAAAAAACAAACGAGCGTCAAAGCGTACATAATTCCACCTTCATAATATCAAAAAAAATATTCCTGTACCATCAGGATAAGAACGAATATATAAATTTGTAAACGTATCTTAATTATTAGGAGTGTGAATAAGTCTTTCCCGTTTTTTGTAAGAGATGGTGCCACCAATACTGTGCGAGTATTCAATGGTTACATATGTCATAATCAAAGCTTATTCATATGTCAACAATTCCATACTAACACATTAGTTAAAATTTTTTCGCATCATAAATTTTTGATATCGTGAAAATGTCGAAATTTGAGCCGAGTCGACGTCATTTGCGGGAAGTTTCACTTTATTGGTTCAATTTGAAGAAATCTGCTGCCGAGACGCATCGATTGCTTCAGGAGGCTTATGGAGAAGGTTGTGTCGATGATTCAAGTGTTCGCGGATGGTTTCGACGCCTCAAAAGCGGTGATTTCGACGTGGAAGACAAGGAACGTTCCGGGCGGCCGCAAATCTTTGAAGATCGAGAATTGGCGACTTTGCTTGATGAAGATTCTTGTCAAACGCAAGAAGAACTTGCTGAAGCATTGGGAGTTGACCGAACAACCATTTCCAAGCGTTTGAAAGCCATGGGAATGATCCAAAAGCAAGGAAATTGGGTGCCGTACGAACTGAAGCTGAGAGACGTCGAACGGCGTTTTTTCACTTGCGAACAGCTGCTTCAGCGACATAAAAGAAAGGGTTTTCTGCATCGTATCGTGACTGGCAATGAAAAGTGGATACGTTATGATAATCCGAAGCGAAGAAAATCATGGGGACTACCCGGCCATGCATCATCATCGACGGCCAAGCCAAATATTCATGGCGCCAAGCTCATGCTCTGTATATGGTGGGACCAGCTAGGTGTGGTTTACTATGAGCTTCTGAAACCGAATGAAAGGATCACAGGCGAGGTCTATCGACGACAATTGATGCGTTTGAGCCGCGCACTGCGAGAAAAACGGCCACAATACTCCGACAGGCACGACAAAGTTATTTTGCAACATGACAATGCTCGCCCACATGTTGCACCGCCGGTGAAAACATACTTAGAAACGCTCAAATGGGAAGTCCTACCCCACCCGCCATATAGTCCAGACGTTGCTCCGTCTGATTACCATCTCTTCAGATCGATGACGCATAGCCTGGCTGACCAGCACTTCCATTCCTACGAGGAAGCCAAAAAATGGGTGGATGACTGGATAGAGGCCAAACCGGTCGAATTTTTCGCAACGGGATTTGTATGTTGCCAGAAAGATGGGAAAAAGTTGTAGCTAGCGATGGCCAATACTTTCAATAATTCATTTGTAACCATTTTTTCACAATAAAGGCTCAAAATTTAAAAAAAAACGGGAAAGACTTATTCACATACCTGATAATTTGTGCTCATACACATTTCTTAGTTTTGACTAGTCATGCGAATGCTACTATACATTAACTTTAATGCTATTAAATATAAACTTTAATGCTGCTTAGCAATATGAGGAAAATTAATATAAATACAATGTATTTGATTGATGCATATGTTTACAGCTACAATGACAAAATCAATATAATAAAAGTATTGGTAATTTTTAATAAATTACAGTTACTTCTAAATTAATTTTCCAGTTAAGTTGTAAACTATTTTGTAGACATTTCGGACCGCTATGGTTCATCCTCAGGAACTAAACTGAATTGAAAAACTCAACATGCTACTTTATATACCCCATTCCCACTCGAAATTTATTAGTAAAACATTTACAGGACCATCCATTCATAAGCTAAATGCGAAATACAAATTTTATATTAAGAAGGATTGATAAGTGTTGTCCAATTTACTTGACTCTGACATTAAATTTACGTTATTGGAATTGTTCAAAATATTATTATTTTCGAGAGTTTTCCAGGATATTTATTTTTAATGTCTTGTTCCAAAATATTTATATTTTCAAAATGGAAGAAATGTAACAAGTTTAAACTATGTTCTTTTAACCCAGATGTGCCAGTCACACGTTTTAAACTATATTGATGTTCATATATTCTTTGGTTTAGGTCTCTTCCCTTTCCTGTTTTAGCCTGTATTATATAGATATATGTTATAACCCCGAAATCGGGTTATTACTTACGGTTCACTTGCGTGTGTGTGTGGGCTCTTCCACGCTGCTGGTCGTGCACTCCGCTGAAAGGGGACGGGGAACGAAAAATGAACCTCGCGGGTGATTTTAGCAGATTATTACAATATTAGCGTTTATTATCATTAGCGATCTATTTACAATAACAGTCCGGTACATACATATGGTACTGGTTGCGGGTTCCGCGACGCTACATCAATTATTTATATAATTATGCACTCATTCAACATACACGGGGACAGGGGAAACGGAACGGGACGCTCTCGATACGAAACACGTGGGAACGACGGTATAACATTACATACTATATGCTAACAAACTACTTATACGCGAACGCATTTACGACAGTACAATATTATAAAAAGGAACTACGATACTTATCACTTGGCTACGCGCGATATATACATATTATTACCGATGAACCGCGAAGCTATATATTCGGTAGATCGCGGCGCGCGGCTGCGGCGGCGGGTCAGGTCCTAGCTATACGCACACGTGAACATAACAGTAAAAGCAAAAGGCTACTTGCCGCCGACGACGACGATGCTGTCGCTGGCGCTCGCTGGTGCTGTCGCCGACGCTCGCTGGTGCACGTCGGTGTCAGGGCGACCGGGCGCGCGCTCTCTCTCTTGCCCCTGGCTGCGAGCTTGCGCGGTTCCACGTGGCTGCGGCTCGTAGCCGCTGATGGCGTCGCTGGCTCACGACGGCACACGTATGATAACGCGTACACGCTTCCTCGTAGCTTTCGCTCACGGTCCGGGGCTGATGCGAGGATGTCGCCGCGTATCCTCTCCTCGTCGACACCGATGCGCTCGCACGGAGTTTGCACGAGGGCAAACTTGTAACACGTTACCGCAAAAGGCGCAAAAACTGCGGCCTTAACTCTACGATTTGCAATACGATCGCGAACGGAAAATACCACAGTATTTTAAAGCGGAACGAAATAAAAGTGCGTCGGGGACGAAAGGAAAAAGGTGTAAATTTAGGACTACGAACGATGAAAGCCAACTCAAGAACGCGAATTGACGAAGGTCAAATCAAGAATGCAAAGTTCGTTCCGAACTTCTTACTTCCTATAGCGCTTCTAGCGCCCTCGCGGCTCGCGCGTATCGTTTCGCGGATACGCCCGAACACTCGCGGTTTCACACGAGCGCTCTCACCTACAGCCGTCGTTCGGGCGGTTACAATGTATATATTCGATATTTATATGTATATATACTTGGATAGTTATGTTAGAGGCCAACGCACTAGCATACCGGCGAAAACGTTAGTAAGAGAGAGCGAGAGAGTTTTTTTCCAATTAACAATAAGTTTTTTAATGAATTTGTAAATAAATGGCTGTTATTTATGATGACGGCTTGTGAAAACTTATTTATCATTCTTGCGTTATGCCGATTTCATCAAGTCATTTATGGTTAATTCTACTCCAGATAATTTTTTTTCAAAGTATTTCTTGAATTTAATTTATTTTTACGCCTTATTTTAAAGCTTTCTATTATATAATTTTTTTTTTTTTTTTTGAATGAAAAAAAAAATTATCTACTACTGGAAAAGTGAATTTGCCCAAGTAGAATAAATAAGAAGATGATTATGAATAAAATTATTGTATAAAAATTCAACCCCCTTTTTTTATATAAAAGTATCAGATCGTAAATTTTAGCAATCATATAAGTGCAAAATAATTTAATAACACGCGGTCATCGTCGCACACATCCTCCCACACGATATCTCGCGGCAACAGTCGTTTCCGCTGCACGCAGTCCTATGTCGACACGTGGCGAACATGGCCGCGTCGCGTGGCGAGAATCTTACTTTCCCGTTGCAGACCGGCCGGACCCATGTTGGGCGCCATTTTTGTAATGCGGCACAATTACATAAATTTATTTATTTAATTTCGCGCACACAAACACTTTTTTGTATCAGTCACCTGTGTCTTACTGGGGGGGGGCTCCGCTGACCTGTAAGGGAATGCAACCCCATACGCGGGAAAGGAAAAATGAAGAATCGCAATACGCTCCAATTTATGTAAGTGCTCTAGCCACTCTTTATTTATAAAGCGTCACGCGCCCACCACGCTCGACGCGTCCCGATCAGCGCGACCACCGACGCGACCGCGTTTCCCCGGGGGAGACCCGGACCTCCAGAAAGAAATACATCCCAACAAAAATGAACCGGACTACCGCGCGACGCGCACTCACGTTTGTCCCGAGGAGGAGGAGAGAGGATTGGCGATGGCGACGAATCCGTGGATGAAAGAATGACGTGAGCACACCGGAAAATTTCCTTCTTACGGGCTGCCGCTGTCTGCCGCTGCCGTCACTCTCCCTTGCTCGACCTCGTTCCTCCTCTTTAACTTGCTTCTTACTACTTCTCCCGCTCTCTTCCTTTATTCTGGCTCTCTCTCAGTTTTCTTCCCTTCACCACCTCGCTTACTCCCCTTTATCCCCTTTCTTACTGTTTCTTTGGATCTTTCCTTCTTCACTACCTCTCGCCTTTCTTCACCACTTCCTCTGTCCTGTCTATCTCTCTCGCAATCCTGCTTACTACATTTTCACTGCACTTGCCGACGTCGGACCTTTGCTCTTCTTCAGCCCCGGTGAGAGAGACAGACTGCCAGTCGCGCGGCTCTCGGCAACATTTCCTTTAGAACGAGAAAATGAAACGATAAAGAAAAGGGGTATGGACGACGGTGAGCGACGGAGATGGGGCCACGTCGGACGCGATGCTCTCGGTACAGTTTCAACTTACAATTTTACCTTTTTATTACCTTAATTCTTTTTTTTTATTAAAAATCGTTGTTAGGTATCAATATATATATAGAATTTCACAAATTTGTTCAATATTTCAATATTAACTCAACAAAAAAAAACTGAATTACTATCCATATTTTAACTATATTATAATAAATTTACTTCATTGCTTAGGTTAAATTTAAAATATTCAAAGATATCTCTAAGAATTTGTAGGTACATAAAGTTTCTAATTTATTTCTGGAATGTCTTAAGTTAGTACTTCAAATTCAATAAGTTCAGAAATTACTTTGCAATTTTGCAATATTATTTGCTTCTATGAGTTAGATATAAATTATAATGTAATCCATAGGAGGATAAATTGTTTCCTACGTGTCGCTATAGCAATAATGACTACTTTAAATATCGTAAGTTTTACATAATCTGATAAGAAGTTTACTTGAATCTTGAATAAACTTATGAGCTACATGTGAAAGCAGAATCAAATTAATTTGTTTTTTTTCTTTACCGTTTTTTTTATTTATCGTTGCTTTATCATTACTCGCCCGAATAACTTCATTATTAATACTTTTGTTATTTCTCATTGATGCTACATTCAATACAGTATACTTTTACACTTATTTACAGATACCTCTTTTTTCTCGCATTGTTCACTCTATCTTATGATTCACTCTGTCATCAATTCACTTGTTCTTTATTATTTCTTTTTCTTCACTTTGTCTTTCTTATTTATTAATTTATGTTTATTTTATCATTATGCATTATTATCATTATTCTCTTTATTTTATCATTATTCCATATTTTATCGTTCCATATTTTATCGACACGGCCATTGCAGACGTATACCCGGCTTGGCTAAGCCCCGAATCAATCCGACGAAGGAAAGGGGCGGATCGCAGGTCGAGGTCCGGCGGAGCGACGGCGCGCACGAAGCCGGGTATGCGTCTGCAATGGCCGTGTCGGTCATCGAGACATACATGCGCACCGTGACAATATATATATATATATATATATATATATATTGTGACAAGTGTCACAATGTGCCCGCGCCGACTTGTCCAAAGAGAGAGAAGACGACGCGCCATCCCAGGAAGAGGAAAACCTCAAGGCGGTCGCGCGCGTCGTCGCGCCTTGTGTTCGACACCGTCTTCCGTCCCCTTACTTAATGTAAGCACTTTGGAAAAAAATGTTAAATATAAAAGTTTTTCAGTTTTGAAGGTTGAACTAAATGATAAACTTGGATTTGTTATTATTATTTTCAAGGTCATTGGAATTCAGTTTTTTAAATAGAGAACCCTATTTTTTATTTCAGATTTTAAGGGAGTACGAAATATTACACCTGAATATGTACCCACGTTATAGCTCAAAATGGCCTACAGAGATTATTTCGTAATACAAAACTAAGAAAACCCGATTATTAAGAACTTTAAGCGTATCTGACCAATACTAAAGTAAGTTGATTTTGTAAGACAAACGTTATGTCAGCGTAAAGTGCACATTACATTAGATTTTTTGTACTTCTGCTGTCATAATAGAGAGCGAGGGAAACAACCTAACCTGTCCCACCTACACCTGTCACCGTCTATATTTGATCAAAAACGACCGATGAAACCTAATCTTATTAACCCACGTGACTACAAGGGTCTTCCATACGCGTGAACGAAAACAATAAAACGCGAATCGGAAAACTCCAACCGATTTGAACGAGTCAGACCTCTGAAAAGGGCCTATTTCTGAGCGTTACCCTGACATTCACCGCCGGCTGCTGTTCAATGCACCACGAGGCTACCTCTATAAGAGAATAGTCCACGAGGCAACTTCTACCAGAGACGATAATCAAGGCACTACGAGGCTACTTCTAAAAGTTAACCATCAAGTTAGTTGCTGCAGACTCACAAATACTTACTCAGCCTCTCTCTTTCTAGTCGATTAGGCAGGATTGTGCAAAGAAAAAAAATAAAAAAGTTAAAAAAAAATTTAATAATTTGTTTAACATTTCCTTCTCTCCTTTCTCTTTCACATTACCAAGTCCGGGGAACTGACTGGTCCTCTCATAAAGGGTAGGACTGTACATATACCATTGATATACAATTGTTTTATTTATTTATTTTTTATTTCTTTATACTTATTTCCGCAATGAATATTAGGGAAGTTGTTACGTCCGGGTCAGTTTGTTAAAACTTTACACCGGCGTATTTATGGTGTAACTTGTTTTCCCTGAAGACTTACCTTGTCTTTCTAGGATGGCAGCGTTGGCGTGGGTTCCCGAAAGGAGCGCTAAGCTCGTTTAATTGTTGCGGGCTGCCCTACCGTAGTGCTACGCCACTTATTGCAGCTGGCTCTCGATGTTGGTTCGAGGAAAAGGGGGGCAGGAAATATGTATAATTTATGTATCTTCTTCAATAAATGAACTAAAAACCAACACCTGTGTATCCTTATAATTGAAATCACTTATTTATTTATATTTTCTTACAAATGTCACAATCACGACACAGAATTGTTACGTCCACTTTGATGCTGTAAGTTTCGGTCGAAATTTAAATATAATTATTATTCGCTTAATTATTACTTTAGATTGACGGTGTACGAGTCGCGGCTTCGTGGCTGAACCGTGTTGCAGCAATTGGAAGTCGCGGGACGATAGCCGGATTAATCTTGAGTCGAAACTATAAACGTAAATTTGGTTTTTTCCCGCGATCGCTCCTAATTATAGGGCGAGAGTTCCGACTCCGTGGCTGAACTATGTTGCAACGATTTGAAGTCGCGAGAAGGTGAACCAACGAAAACTTTTTTAATCGATCGTAAAATATACTTGTATATGCGCGAAGACTTGTCGCGATCTATTTATGCGGAGGTTGTAATTGAACTCGTATATAAGCGCGACCCGTACTCGAAGTTGACTTGGAAATAAAAATTAACGTTAAGTCCGATTATTCTCTCGATAGATACGTGTTTAAAGTCTCGTGGCTGCCTTGGAACTGTCTGGCGCGTGCTCGTGCCGGTTTATAAAAGGGTGAGAAAGAAGTTCCCTCGTGCCGCCGCTGCGGCCACGTACAAAATTATGATTGGCTAAAAACTCGGCGTAAACTCTGTTGCTAAGTGCTAAGAGCAGTTCGTCGGTTGCAAAAGTTACCTTACGCGACAGCCTAGTCAGCGTCTGGCTGTGCTACCTGAGATCTTCTTATCGTCGTGTATATATAGTTATACTTCGCAATGTAAATTGGACTTATTATAATTTTATGAAGTCGTTCGTGAACATAAAAGTTATACATTCAATTTGATTTTACGGCTTATAATTAATTATTACAAATAAAGTTCATTAGGCATAATCGTTGCGAAAGCTATGGTTTATCTATATGCGTAGTTTCGCTTAATTCTAACGATTTTTCGAGGCGTCTTTGGACGTAAAAGTTAGCGATGATACGATAATTATTTATTTACTTGTACGAATGTTGACGGAGGATGTTTTACTACGTACGTCTCTTACTACAAATACATTTATCTATGAATCCTCCTTTCTCGTAGGTTATTTGTGTCTAGGCGTATTGAGGAGCTTCGCCTCTTACAATTTATTTAATGCGCACTTCTGTATCGTTTTTACAAATGTTCTTTCGTGTTTATATAAATTATAGACAATTGTTAATAGGGATTCGTACATCTAGAAGGTAAGTCAAGAATATTTTATTCGTCTATAGGTAAGCTGTCGCCTTGTGGTAATTGGCGTACAGTAGGTCGGTTATCGTGTGTAGAGTGTCGGTGAGGTATTGTGTCTGTCGGTGGGTGTATTATCCTATGTCGATCGTCGGATCGATAAGTAGTTTGTCTGTAGGTGCATTACCGTGAGTCGTTGGATCGGTAAGTGTTTGTCTGTAGGTGCATTACCGTGAGTCGCCGGATCGGTAAGTATTCTGTCTGTAGGTGTATTACCATAATATATAATATAATGCAATAATAACTTATAATTCTAACTTGTACATTTTCGTGTCGATAATACGTAACGTATATTGTATTTATATTTATATTAGCGTATATTAATATATTTCCTATAATTCTAACTTGTACATGCATATATATTGGTTACAAACATATATATATATATATACGTATAGGATATATATTGTGTTACAAACGGGTTTTAGATACATTGATTACGAGTGTTATAATAAAGATATCGGAGAGGGCCGGATGTTACAAAGTAAGCCGGTAGGCCGAGGCGGATAAAGATACTGTCTCGAAAGAAAAAGAATCTGCACCCAAGTGAAGCGCCTTGGACTCCAGTTTAAATAACCAAGAATAGGGTCACCCAAAATAACACCGACTTAAATACACATTCGCACTATTAGATAATTATAATGGGCAACATTTCTTTAAAATTTTTGATATTCCTGGGCTAATGGAGGAAACTCCAGACATAACAATAGTTACATTGCAGCAATTTCATGCCGGAAATTATACAAATCTAGTGCATATACCGGACAAAATTAATGAACTAGAAAGACAATGGAAACAGTAAAAAAATCACTGCATTATTATGCAACTTCAATAATAACTTATAATAACTTCAATACAATAAAAGGTTTTACACAATACTTTTTGTTTAATTGTGGTATAGCAGAATAGCTTTCTATTCAGCATGATTAGAAGTAATATAATGGTTTAATATTGACCCAATAATTTTTGAAGATAGTAAATATCAAAGGATATATACTTTCGCACGGTTGTTCGAAGATTGTAGTAACCATACTTGCCCTCGGAGCGTGAATGCGCTCTTTGCTATATTTACTTTGATAGATTGTTATAAAATTACTAAAAGAATTACGAAATATATTGTTTTCAGATGTTAACATATATTATACGAATTAATAAATATTTTTTATTGGTCTTACAGTCCAATCAATTTCAACCAAAAATAAAATAAAATAAAAATAAAAAATAATAAAAATAAAAAATAAAAATTAAAAATAAAAATTAAATTGAAAATTAAATTAAAATGATAATGACAGTCAGACTGTCCTTGTTTACATTCACCCCCGTAGACTAATCTGAAAATAAAATATTAGCTGAAAAAATTCTTTGTTAGTAAAGTGCAGTCTGACTGTCCCCAACACCCTTACCTAATTGAAGACTTGTCCAACGTTTCGAGCTCGCTACGGCTCCTCATCAGGGACTTAGTCCACGGGGGTGAATGTAAACAAGGACAGTCTGACTGTCATTATCATTTTAATTTAATTTTTAATTTAATTTTTATTTTTAATTTTTATTTTTTATTTTTATTATTTTTTATTTTTATTTTATTTTATTTTTGGTTGAAATTGATTGGACTGTAAGACCAATAAAAAATATTTATTATTTTGTATATGGGCAGTCGACAGAAGTACAATTCAATTGTTATATATTATACGACTTTTTACAGCTGATAATTTCGATGTTATCTTATCGGTGGCGCTATCTTTTCAAATCGGCGGAAACTTATATGTACACCTAATATTTTTCTATTCAGTATTAATAGAATTGTTTTAAACTATATAAAATTTTATATAGAATTTATGATGAAAACTGTATTTTATATTGCTTGATTATTATTTTGCAGGTTATTATAATTATTATAATCATTATTTTGCAGGTGGTTTTTCATCCAGAATTTCTTTCTTCTACGAATCCCTTATTTGGCTTAGACTATGAAGAATTTGTTCGTGGATGCCACTTAGGAGTTTTTCCGTCTTATTATGAACCGTGGGGATATACTCCAGCAGAATGTACAGTTATGGGAATACCGAGCATCACAACAAATTTATCTGGATTTGGATGCTTTATGCAAGAGCATATAGCTGATCCGATGAGTTATGGTATTTATATAGTCGATCGACGATTCATTAGTCTTGAATCAAGCGTTCAACAGCTTGCTCAATATATGCTTGATTTTTGCCAACTTAATAGACGACAGAGAATCATTCAACGAAATCGAACAGAACGGTTGAGCGATCTTTTGGATTGGCGAAATCTTGGTATTGTAAGTATTATACTATATATTTTTACAAACTAAAATTTATATTATCTGCATATGTAGATCATTATTCACGTGAAAAATATTGTATATCTTAATATATCCATGGGAATTTATTGATTTACTTCTCAAAAATACTAGTCATATTTGTTTTCATATTTTTATCATCGAGTACGATAACGCTCCGAACGCAAGCTTGTATATCCAGCACTGAAGTTGTATATCGATTGTATATCCTTCTACTAGTATGTGACCTATGCTGCACTGCGGAACTTAGCTTGCAACACCAGTTTTATACACTCAGAAGAATTATACAATCTCATTTCAGTATTATGTTATAATACGAGGGTTTACATAATAACTCGTCCATTTTTATTAATAAAACTTTAGATTGTTTAGATAAATCACGGTAGTCTGCTTTTTACTCTATCCCTGCTATTTTCTGTAGACAAAGTTCAAACAGAGCACAGCTAATGGTGTCAGGAACGGTAGCGGTTCTCGTTGAATCTACCAGTAATTCATCACCCTATATATATATATATATATATATATATATATATATATATATATATGTATTAGCGTATGTATTCGCACGTAGCACGTCGCAGGTGAATACGGCTTTGCAAAATAAGTGTGCCCAGCTGACCCGAGCTCCGACGAAATATCGGCGAAGGAGAGGGCGAAGATCGCGAATGGCGTCTGTACTGGAGAAGCGACAAAGGTAAAGAGAAACACTAATATAAATAAAATAATTGTAAAGGACATTTATTAAAAAGTAAACATACGTTATGTCTAAAGGACACCGTCAAATGAACAAGTGTATCATATCGTAGTACAAGGTGACCAGAGAGTATGCGAACTGTGACTTACAATTTTGTATGCATGTCCGCGACGGCAGGTCTATAGGCATAAAAAACAAAAATAAAATAAACAGTCTGATAGAGCGAAAAAAAGTGTCCAAAAAGTCCCAACATCTTAATAATTTTCCAGGTAAACTGATTTTAGAGAAGGTCAAGGTCAATCTAGAGGTAACTTTTGTCAAGGAATTTAATAGTGACCTTGGATTTGACTTTCAAGGTTATTGCAAGGTCAACTTTGTTCGTTCAAATGGGAACCCCTATTTTCGACAACGGAAATCGAAAGAACAGAAAAATTTACGTCCAAACATGTGCTCAAGTCATGGGTCAAGGATGGCCTTGATGGTCATACAAGGTCATTTAACCTCGAACAAGATCTGCAAACCTCTTGGCATAGGAAATTCTCAATTGTTGTACCACAGAAGATACCTTTCTCAAGGTGTATGCAATGGTGACGCTCTACACGGCCTTGACGATGACCTTCAAGGTCATTTTACTTTGAATTTTCTTATTTACTTATAGCATTACCCAGGAACATCGACATGGTTGTAGTAAAATCTGTCCCTTTTGGGATGCTTCATTAGCGTGAGTCCCGTTGCCTCTGACGATGAGGTGCTTGATTAGTTCCCTTGCCTCTCACATTTGATCATAAGCATTATGGTCTGCAATTTTTTACTTTAACTGCTCAAATTGACCTTCATTTACTTGACAGTAAGCTAACCGGTTGTAAAAAGCATCAATTGCGTTTTGAATTATTTCCGTAGGAACAAGCGCTGATTCATCAATAATTCTTTGCCGTAATTGGTCTAAATTTTGAGGTTTTGTTTTGTATACCCTATCTTTTAAGTAACCCTGTGGCGGCTATGTCGCTATACCAAGATATAGGGATTTAAGAAACCCGACCACGCCTCGACACTATGAGGAGACGCTGCACAGATGGGCCGCCGGCTAAGAAATATCGGAGCATGCGAATACCTCGCTGACCCTTAGGTTTATTGGTCCCAGATAATAAATAGATTTTTCCTTACTGGCAAATGGTCCTCATGGGAAGATTACCTCACTTGGTCTGCAGCCTCGATCACGAGATGACGTGTCTCCCGACCGGCCCACGCAAGCAACCGACGTAGCAGTTCGCCGCGATCGAATTAATATTTTTCCTTCTTGTAGTTTGTGGTATTAATAAAGTGTGTATTTTTACGTGCCTATATATCGTTCAACAAATTGTGTTATCCTTACCCTGCTAACAATCCCACAACCCCAAAAAAATAATCAAGAGATGTTACGTCAGGTAATCAGTCGATAGTACCTCTCCGCCCTATCCATCGACTTCATATATCTTTAATTTACATTATTGGATAAATGTTAACTTATCTTAAAATTATTAAATTATTCATCATAATATAAAATAAAAATTGAGTATAATAGAATTTAATAATTAAGTAACGCGCAAAAACTTGCAGCCGAAATAAAAGAGGGCGAGAAATGAGTTCGTCCTCGTATGCCGGTATGTGACAAAGTATGTGAAACGCCGTCTTACGAATTGCTAGCAATGAGAAAAATATGACATTATAAATTTGTGGACGTTGGTAACTTTGTCCACCCTATGGTAACGCTCCTGAACGGCTGTCCCCCCTTCTTATTAAATATGGATATAAAATGAAAAGGAAATGGAGAAAACAACTTAAGAGTAATTGAACATTAACAAAATTTTCAACGTCAAATAAATTACTAACTAATTAATTTCAATAACATCAAGAATAATAAATATAAACAATATTATCAATAGAAATAAATAAATAATATTGAAATATAGTAACCAACGAGTCACCACAGAAGTACTGAATGTTATAATTATAATTCATATCTAATTATATATAATTATATATATAATTAGATATATAATATATAATTATATATATATATATTAGTATAACCCAAATATATAATAGGTCACGATATAATTTGAAAACACATAATTATAATAGTTAATAATTATAAACTACACGCATTATTTTAATTAAAATAATTTAGAATTAAAATAATTCTAACATAATAAAGAGTGAAAAACATATTTTAGTCATTAAATACATGCTCACCTGAATATCATATTTGCTAATAAAAAATTTAGCCTAAGCAATTTATATGAAAGAATCATTTAATTAAACAGGTACAATTAAATCACTTTGTACACATCATCTCATTGAATTGTCATACAAGACAAATATATAACAACATAAATAAGAATGACATACGTTATAGCATATTATAACGTATATACCATAAACCTACCACCACAGGTGATATAAAAAATTACTGAAATAACAACATATTAATATTATTAAAAATTCATGTAAGTTACAGATGTAACTGAAATAAGGAACATTATCAACCTTACATAATAGCGTTATAAAATAATCCCACTACAAATGATATAAGAAAAATCGGTCCCGATGTATGACATCATACCAATGGTATAAATAAGCAATAGAAATAGTAACAACGTAAATAAACAATAAGAAACATAAATTCAACGCAAACAAAAAATATAAATATAATATTAACAATAAAAACTCACCAGCAGCTGTTTTATAGAAATACCACAATTCTATTTTTGTACCAATAATAACAACATAAAAGACAACAATAGAAACAATATAAACTAATTACAATAACGACTTGAAGAATCTAAGAAAGCTTTTAAAGAAATCAATGTTTTATTCAACTAATTCACCTTTCTTTTTATTTAAGCAAGAGTATTGGTATAGCAATTACCACTTCACTATTCTTTAGAAATTTTATAAATTAATAATTAATGAATATAATTATAATTAATTTTTTAAAAAATAACAAAATAATATAGATCACATAAAATACTGGTGTAAATAAACGGAAATAGAGGAAATACTCTAGACTGCAAAAATTTTCTTTTTATTTAACAAACAAACAATAAAGGTTAAACTTCATGCTTTCTCTCGAAATAGAATTCTCTAGAAGATCAGCAGGATTGATACACTGTTATAACAATATATACTGGGAATGCTCAACGTATCAGTAACACAGAACAAATAAACCAAATTTAACTATTGTTAAACAATATAAGAAAAATTTAAATAATTAGAAGATATATATATATATACAACATTCTAATACGTACTAAAAATAAATAGACGAGACGTACGCAGAGTCGATACTAATATTAAGTATTGCAAATAATATAAATATTCATAGTAATAACAATACCATCTTACGCACAAATATTCGAACATGCACCGGAATTTTGAGCTCAGGCTGAGTACAGAAGTCTACACAGTATTCAGCACTGTTGATCAGCAGACACTGCAATTATCCTTCTCTCCGGTGTCTCACCTCTTAGTGTCTAAAATACTTGAAATGTAGTATTTGTATTAATACTTGTATTAGTATGTTCTTTATTCTTTTTTACTTGTAGTACTTATATTAGTATGTTCTTTATTCTTAGTGTCAAACTATTTCACCGCGACACCAACAAATGAGGAAGCTAAACGAGAAGATTGTCCTTTGAACATAAAAGTGATAAAGGAAACCCCGTACGAGGTTGGATCTTCAAGTACTTGGAAGAAAACTCCCTAATTTAAAAAAAATAATTGTGCACCTCATTTGACCCTCCCAATATGGACCAGTAACAGATGGCTGATAACGTGCAGGAGCATGCTGGAAGTCCGGGAGAGGACAATCCTCAGATCACGGAGATCTCGGATGCCTTGAGCTCGACAGTCCTCGGGGTAGGTCGCTTACCACAGATGCTCGTGGGTCCATCAACACAGCTAAACACCAAGGAAGGAGATAAAAATCGGACGGGACGATCCCGTAAGGCCCCCACGATACCACAGGTACAATTCCCACAACCAACACAGGCATTTCGTGACGCAAAAAAACGGCCTGCAGGAAGTAATCAGTGTAATAGCTGCCGTCAATGAAGTACCTCGGCTCGACAGCACTGAACGCCGTGAGCTTGTATTACACCATCTCATACCCCTGCGACCGGACGGTTTCAGCTGGCGTGGATGCAGCCCCATCACATAGATGCTCAATAAAGCAGCGCTTGCGCGGCATCTGGACTAACGAACGAATAATGTCATATGGACTAACAAACGCCCCAACTACTTTCCATAGAAATATGGACCTCGCCTTCGGACCAGAATGGTAAACGTGTGCTTCGTTTATACGGACGCCATCAATGTCGCGACGAAGATTGTCGAGCAGCACACTTGTGAACTGAAAGTGGTTCTCACCCGCCCCAATGAGGTCGGGTTACATAGATATAATAAATAGAGAAAAATTTTAGTTCTGCTGCCCGGAAGTCAAATATCTATAAGTCGAAAGCTCGAGAAAAGTCAATCGCAACCAATAGTATGTACAACTTCTTTGTTATCGGAGGCTTGGCGAATATCATCACAAATTTTTAAGCTGTTTGTGAGCTATGTAGTTTTCTAAAAGTATGTATTTTTCTATGTAGTTTTCCCGACTGGTAGTTGTCTAGTATCTTATTTTCGGTGATAAACCCGGAAATTTGCTTATATGCAACACGTTCTAGAATTTTTAATGTAGCGCAGAGTATGCTAATCGATCTATAATGACTCATTTCACGTCGCGGTTGACATTTAGGTATTGGAATAACCTTTGCAATTTTCCAAGTAGTTGGAAATATTCCTAATTTAAGGAAGAATTATAGATATTTACAAGTGTAGGTAAAATTATTGAGATGTTCACTCCCATGAGTATTAGAATGCATAGACAGAGAGAGAAAGAGAGAGAGAGAGAGAGAGAGAGAGAGGAACAGATTCCCCAAGTAAGAGAAAATAAAATTTACAAGAATCAGAAGATGTCCATAAGGTGTGATAGTAGTGTCAGATTAACCTGAAGAACAAAAAAGATACACCTCCTTCAACGTTCGTACAAATAAATAAATAATTATCGTATTATCGCTAACTTTTACGTCCAAAGACGCCTCGAAAAATCGTTAGAATTAAGCGAAACTTCGCATATAGATAAACAATAGCTTTCGCAACGATTATGCCTAATGAACTTTATTTGTAATAATTAATTATAAGCCGTAAAATCAAATTGAATGTATAACTTTTATGTTCACGAACGACTTCATAAAATTATAAGTCCAATTTACATTGCGAAGTATAACTATATATACACGACGATAAGAAGATCTCCGGTAGCACAGCCAGACGCTGACTAGGCTGTCGCGTAAGACAACTTTTTCCACCGACTCTTACCACTTAGCAACAGGGTTTACGCCGAGGTTTTAGCCAATCTAATAAAAAAAGTCTTCACGCGGATACAAGTATATTTACAATCGATTAAAAGAATTTCGTTAGTTACCTTCTCGCGACTTCAAATCGTTGCAACATTGTTCAGCTACGGAGTGGGAACTCTCGCCCTATAATTAGGAGCGATCGCGAGAAAAACCAAATTTACGTTTATAACTTCGATTCAAGATTAATTCGGTTATCGTCTCTCGACTTGCAATTGCTGTAACACGGTTCAGCCACGAAGCCGCGACTCGTACGCCGTCATTCTAAAGTGAACGCGAAGCGAATAATAATTATATTTAAATTTCGACCGAAGCTTATTGCACCAAAGTGTTCGACGTGCAGACTGTGCTGTGATTGTGACATTCTGTAAAATACGAATAAATAAGTGATTTCAATTATAAAATACAAAGGTTTTGTCTTAGTTTATTTATTGAAGAAACGAACAATTATACACAGAATATACATAAATTATACATATTCCTGCCACCCTTTTTCCTTGAACCACCATCGAGTGCCAGCAGCACTAAGTAGTAGAGTATAGCGGTAGGACAGCCCGCAACAATTAAGGATCAAACGAGCCTAGGGCTTCTTTCGGAAACCCTCGCCAACGCTGCCAACCTAGAAAGACAAGGTAAGTCTTTAGGGAAAATCAAATTACACCATAAATACGCCGGTGTAAAGTTTTAATAAACTGACCTGGACGTAACAATATACACTTTTTAAATACGGTTTCGACGGAGAAATATTGTATTGGCGTGTACGGACGGTGGATTACGATATTCCGTTGCCGCAAGACGATTTCTCTAGGCAGTCTCTGGACGATTTCTACGGGGAATATTGTATTTAATTAATAGAAAACGACGTCCAGGTATGAAGAAATCGACTTCTATGAGAAAATTCGTGTTGGGACGGTGAAATACGATATCCAGGTCTTTCCGAACGAATTCTACGGGGAGTATTGTTTTTAATCGTTAAGAAGCGATACTAGCTTTCTCGGAAAAAATTCTAACGGGGTTTCATGTTCGGATGTTAGAATGCGCTTTCCAGGTGTTTTGGAACGACTTCTACGGGGAAATTCGTGTTCGGACGGTAGAAGATGTTGTCCAGGTATGACGAGACGACTTCCATGGGAAGATTCATGTTGGGACGTTCAAAACGATGTCGGGATGTTTTGGAACGACTTCTACGGGGAGTGTTTAAAAGACTTCTATAAAGAGATTGATTTTCTATCATTCGAACTCACACACTCCCGGTAGAAGTCGTTCCGGGATACCTTGACCCCGTAATTTACCTCCCCAAAAGAAAAGTCTCTATAACAGTCGTCCTGAGACATGTCCTATATTCCGAAGATGATACTCTCTGTAAACGTCGTCTCGAGACACTTGGACATCTTTTTTTACCACTCGAACTCGAAAGTACAATTTTGCCCATAGAAGCCCTATGTAATATGCATATATGTGCGTATTAAATACGGTTGTACATTCTATATATACATACTGTATATACTGAAGCGACGATAGGTAAATTACGGTGAATTATTTATAGTAATATAGATTATTTATTATTATATAATATTTTACTTAAATATTATTAAATTATTTATGAAATCGGTTCAATTATTATCTCGACCGAAGCCGAGACAGTGGATGCTACTATATATATATATATATAGCCAAACTGCCGGTCCGCGGTGAACACCGAGTGTTCCCGCGCGGGAGCGAAAATAAGCGAACCGCGATAGGCGAGAGTGCGAGACGACCTTCTTCTCCGCCCAGTTATCGAAGCACGTAGTGATGCCGAGAGAGTTCCAACAAAATATAACCTCCGACTCGAGCACGCTTACCTCAATTACCCAGCCGCTTCCAATCGCCAGGACACTCTAGCAACATCTCGGAGCTATACGAGCAGCCCGACCACTTTTACGGTCGCGCGTCCAGAGAGAGAAGAAAAAAAAGACAAGAAGAACGAAGAAAGTCATAGGAGCCAGAGAGACAGAGAGAAAGTAAAGGAAGGAGGGAAGGAAGGATAGAGAGTGCGAAGAGTGATCAAGATGAACTTCCGTACGAGAGTAACCTACGACGTAGTCGTTACCACGGCAAGTAGCTTCTGTTTGACTTTATAAGTAGAAGTGTGCGCGTCCCCGCGAGAATGCTCGCCATGCCTGTATGGCCGCCGCACGTCTCCATCGTGTAGATCGTATGCGTTCCGTCCTACTAAATACCACTCCTTACCTGCGGTATCCACTCTGTAGTAGCACGTCCTCGCCGCGCTATGCGAACCATGTAAAATCTGTGAAATTAGTGTTAATAAATAATAAAGTGTTTTTTATATACGATTCAGAGTTATGCTCAGTACTGTCTCTTTCTCCTCTTTTGCTCCTGTTTCAGCTATAGCGCCGTTGGCATGCTGTCAGTACAATAGACACACCTACGTAAGTAGTAACCTATACTAAAGTATAGGTTACAAATGGCTCTCATGTAGTGAGGCTCGCGGGTATAACTGGCATTATCCAGGCGAATCCGAGTTACGCGTTGCAACCTATCCTCCTTCCCCCCGTGCGACTGCGTGGCGAGTACACACGTACTACAATTGCACGCGGAGAACATTAGAACAAAAAAGTATCGACTCGCGTAGTTTTTCCATAGGTATTTACGGTCAGAAAATTGCAATTGTTTTAATGGCAAAAAGGTCGAAATGGCGAAATAAGATGTGCCGGTCATGTTGCCGAGCTGTTCACGAGAAGGCCAGTGCACGCAATGAAATCAAAATGGAATCAAAATTTTCTCCCCATCTCGTGATAAATCGTTTTCCCCTTTTCGAAAAAAATTATTATTAAAACGAACTAAAAATTGTCATGAACATAATGCCCGTCACGTCCCCGTTATCGTCGCATTATAATGTACTAATGCCTGTGTGATGTACTTATTGTAGTTTACATCGATATAGTTCTAAAATATTTTATTGTCAATATATAAAAAATAAAATATATAAATATCATATGCGTATGATATATTATTTTCATATTTATATTTATATTACATATTCTGATTCCATTTGTAATTATTTGACATAGTATATATCTTATATTATCATGTTGTTCTCATGGTGTACTTGCGGCCGCTTTCCCCTTGTCGTTCAGGTCACTAGCTTGTAAAGGTTAGTAGCGAATACTTTTTAATTTTCTTCGAGTCACCCCTTTAGCTAAAAAGGAGAAAGATAGATACAAAAAATCCTAATTTCGTTTCACTAGCTATACTCAGCTAAGCAGCAGCAGCTGGCAGCTGCTATGCTCAATGCGTATACATATACTTTGGATTTTCGTTTGACCGAAAAGGAATAGAAAAAGAGTGGATTTTTCAGTTGTATAAAGTACATATTGTTCAGGAGAGCAACACGTAACAAGGAAACTACAAACCATCTTTCCATTAGGTCGACTATCCCATGTAAATTTCACAATATTGAACAAATCAAGAAACCACAAGGGAGAAAAACAACTCAGCAAGTAGTGCATATTCTTATATATTACATTACATATAATATAATATATCATATGGTATATATATATATATTAAATGAATATATTAAATATATCATATTGTATATAAAGAATTGTATGCAAAGAAAGATATTGTATGTAAAGAAAAAAAAAGTGTATTGCTCTAGTAAGGTACGGTCAATGCTAATTAGTGAAAGTGTGTGCATGCCAATAAGACTAACTCGGACAGAAAGGTTATAGCTGTCTGCTGTAAGAAGCCTAGGCACACACGTATAACCTATATGCCACCAGTTGTGCATATAGCTGAAAATTAAAAACGAGTTTCCATGTTTCTAACCATGTTAGTTGATTCTATTTTCAATACCTAGTAACTATTTTTCAGCTATTTAACAATTACCAGGTTTCTGCCAGCGTAAGTTGGTTTAAAAAATTTTATGAAATCATATTGTAGTAATTAAGTAATAAACAATTAATTATGTATATCTTTGAATTCACTTCTAGAAAAGTAAAATATAAGCAAAATGTACTGTAATTTCTTACCACTTTCAAACCTCTTCTCATTAATGTATTACATTTATTATTAGTTTTATTGTTAACATTCGCATTTTTCAGTCAAAGTATTTCCCGGTTTCTAGTAACAATATTTTATTCTCGCCTAACAACTAATGCTGAAATGTGTCATACAGGATGCTTTAAATCATTGAGAAAGGCATCCGTGCTTAAATGAACAGTGACTTCAATTCGAAAGCCCTTTGTAAAAAATCGCACAACGACGCAGATGTCAGCCTATTTTGTAGATTAGAACGTGCAATTTATCAAATTAAAAATGTACCTATATAATCGTCGCTGTTTTCTGAAGGGGCTCCCAAGTGTAATGCTGAGGCAATCTTAGAATAAGATACCGTTGTTTATATGGGACAGATCGATTCACAAAAGTCATGAATTGATTACAGTGGATACAGTTTTCTGATTTTTAAAACATTTAAATCATCTCGAAGCCTCTGAATGTCGGAGCATATTTCATTAACATATTCGTACAAATTTAAGGGGGTGGGGGCAGCTACGTTGTCATTTACTTACATAGAATATAGATTATTTGACATCTTCTTAGTTGACAATTAAGAAAACGCTTAGCGAATAAATTAACAAACATAATTAATAAATAATATTAATATTCTAAGATAGAAAAAGAAATAAATTTTTAATAGATTATATTGTACAGCATTTAGTTTTTTAGAGAAAGTTATGTGAGTGCATTAACATATTTCTTATGTAAAGGAAGTATCACTTGAGCACCAGAGTTTTTCCAGTTTCTTTATGTCTTTGATGATTTAGAAACGAAATTTCTTAGGCGCAAACTTTAATTTTAAAGTAACATAAAACATATTCCATATTTTATTAATGTAAAAATATTTTATTAATGTGTTTGTATTAATTTGAAAAAGTGTGACAAATATTTGCTTCTGATATAACATTTCATTATTTCTTGTTTTATTCAAAACCTAAAGACAAAGCTAGCAGTTTTTTTGGATTGTTCTAACAGGATATCTTCAAATAGGAGAGACCAACATCGAGTTTCAGACATTCAGAAGATCTATGAATGTTCGTGCCCTTATTTTATACGGACTACCAAAAATCTATAAAAAACATGCTCCAGTGTGCCATATAATTTTTTATGTTAATGCATCCAATATTCTCTTATGTGACTGAATACTACTACCTAATCTGTTAAAATTCGATTCAAAGTTTGCAATAATAACTAACTAAACGAATAACTAACTAAATATAATAACTAACTAAATAAATCAAATAATTAAATAAAAAATTGTACTTATGTCGACTGTTCTGAATTAAATTCAGAAATATTTTTATTTTATAGGTGTTTATGATATATTATTTTGTTTATGATATTATATTTCATAGTTATTATGTTATCATAGTATATTATTGTATTTATATAAATTTTTAAAAAGCTACCTATTCTACGATCCATAATGTTATTTCTATTGTCGTTTTAATAAGTATCTGTTTTATTTTACAATTTTATCTAAATTATGTTACTTGATTAAATATCACTACACTCCAAATATCTTTGAACAATCGTGATGAATTAGGAAATTGATACGGTGTTACGTTGATACATGTTTCAACGTATTTATCGATCGTGTACCACATCGGAAAGTATAATTATGAATTAAAAGTCTTCATACGCAATTTTAGAATAATATATATCATTATTGTCGCGTGTATCCCAATAAATTTTTTTTTTAAAACTATGGAATGTTTACATAGATTATAAATATCAATAAAAATTATATAATATAGATATAATATAGATCAGCATATTCACTGTAAATATATGAGAAAAAAATAAAATAAAAAATAAATATAAATAAATAAATATATATACAATTGCTATAAACACTCAGACTTCACATACTTAAACATAGAATTTCAATGACCAAGTCGTGAAATGGGGTCGATATGAGAAAACATAAGGTGTGTGCATGTGTATGTAAGAGTGTGAGTGCGTAAAGATGTAAGTGTCAGTGAATCATTGTGTATTTGTTTACGACATCGGCGCTTGCTGTCTCCACGTTTTATTGATGTGTATTAGGCGCGACGATGAGGGGGGAGAAAGGGGAGAGCGCTCAAGGAGCTGCGTCAAAAAACGCGTGGGACGCAAGCTCTCGGTCTCTCGCTCTTTGGATGTCGTCACGAGAACTTATTCCATGCAATTTCAAAAGTAATAGATAGTTTTCCTTGAAGAATCTTTTCCATCGAAAAGTTGTCATACATGCGAGTCTTCTCATTCTTGCATTGTAAGTAGAGAAATACTATTATTAGAGAGAATGTTGAAGGAGATGAGCAGAGAGTAGAGTAGAGTAGAGAGAGAGAGAGAGAGAGAGAGGAATAGATTATGGAAGTGAACGACGACACAGAAATAAGTACTAAAACAATAAGTACGGTAAAGCTTATTCTATATTATAAAATTAGTCATTTGTCGAAGTATCATTAAAATTCGAATCTCATAATTTGTTTCAAGTGAAGACTCAGTTTAGTGTAAGTTATTACTAAACAATAATATTTGTATATTCATTGTTCAATATAGTGTTTTTAATTTATTTGCAATTGATCCAATAATATTATGAAATATTCCTATATAATATAAGATCCTGTACTCGGATTCTTTGGGGACGCTCGCGCTACAGGGCCAAGAAATCTCAATAACGATGGTGCGATCGTACACAAGAAAGGTAGGTGGGTAGACCTAACACCCCATTGAAATATGTATCATAATGGTTCAAAATTCAATCCACATTTTTTAATGCTCGCATAGCAAGAGCCAGATGTACTCTCAGCGTATCTGTAAAAAAATCCAAGCTCAATGTTTTTCTATTCATGATAGAATTAAATATAAATTTAATTATAAAAGAAATATAATTAAACAATAAATTCTGTTTTTGTACGCTATTACAATTAGTAATACAGTATAATTAAATTGGTACAAAAAACCTACATGATCAGATACGTTATTAAATTTTAATTCACACTATCCATTCGTAAGTAATATGGGTACAAAAAAGGAGTCATCGCCAGAGCAATCAAATTGTCACATAAAGCTTTTAGAAAACATAATTTAAAATCAATTATAAAGATATTCATTAATAGTCACTATTCAGTAATCTTTAAAGTTAAAATGATTGTAGAGAGTAGATCAGATTTACAACAATAGTAACGAACATAATATAAGACATAAACAATAAAAATAAAATCGTAGTATTACCATATATAAAAGGTTTCTCAGAATGAATTCTAAGTAGTTTCAAAAAACATAATATTCAAGTTTACTTTAGAAATAATTATAACAATCTAAAATGCCTATTTAATAACTGTGGCAAATATTATATTAGACAAACGAGGTACCTACAACAAATACTGTATGAGCAAAAGTATAGCTTACGAAGTATGCTATATTAATTAATTAATTAAATACACAAATACATTAAATTCTACTACTGCACTGTGCTCCTTTCAAGAGAAGACCATAACTCGAGTCAAACGCTGCAAGAACACAGATTCTTTACCGTTCTGGCAGTACACCATATTCTGTCGTTGATCGCCTTCGTCGAGTTGAATGTACGGTTGGAGATACACCGCTGCGCTCAATTATATAACTCTGCCAAAGTTTCTCAACAATAACAAGGCACTAGGGACTAATTTTCCCTGATACTGATGAGAATAAGATAGTATTCTTTTTCTATACCATAATATGGAGAGGGTCATGTTTGGCATTGTAATATTCGAACTGATAACGCTACTGGACTTTGGTTTATGATCTAACTGTCCTGGAATTCCTTAAGTTTTTTGTAGTTTTGTGACCTAGGAACTCTCGAGTTCACGCTGTTGATTTTCCGACGTAGTTTATTTTATTCCTGGCGAAGTAATCTCATTACCAAAAGTTTAATAGTTCGAAACCAGTATTTTCTTCCGAAGCTAATTCGCTTACTTGGCTCTATCTTTGTCCTTTATCTCGCTAGAGTATCCAATTAACGTCTTATTTTAAATTCCTATTTATTTTCCACATCTCGTTACTCTGCGAAAATAGAAATATTTGCCAATATTAATGTCATTGAATATATTTTTCAAAGATAATTCGAAATCTTATTAAACTTTTTATAAATTTATAAGATTATAGGGCAATTGTAGCAATATAAAATTTATGATTATATTCCTTTTTACATTATTTAATATTCAATAATTTTAGTATTATCAACAAGCTCGACGCAGAGCATTAAGTAAAGTGTTCTCTGAGATAAAAGAGGAATTCACAAATGATTACTTAATTCAGCGTTTAAATTATCCAAAGCCAGTAAGTGAGCCTTCTTCACCTTCATCATCGAAGCATACAACACCATCAACATCACTTCATGGTTCAGATGGTGAAGACGAATTTGATGATGAAAAAGAGGTAAATAGAATAGACTCTGTTCTTTATTTATTACTAAACTTATTCAATACTTGTTTTATTTGTTTATAAAATATTGACATGAATTAATAATAAATAATCACGATAAATAATTATATAAAATATTCTATCCTACTAATTTATAAAGAGAAAGCGTGTTTGTGTTTGTACACGATAACCGAAAAAACTACTGAACCGATTGTTCTGAAATTTGACATATAGATTTTATATTATCTTGGAAAGGATATAGGCTATGTTTTTTATTGAAAATCATTTTACTTTCATCAATAAATTAATTTAATGGTTTTAACAATCAGTTTCACCAGCAGCCACAACGTGGCGTTTTGAATCACGAACATCAACTCAAAGTAGTCCGTTCAAAGTATTAATAATAGGCCAGCTCAAACGATTAATAATATCCAACTCTGGGATTCGTATCCTAAAGGAGGTGTGACGTTAGTCGGTATTACCTTTTTTGTTCTTCAGGTTAATCTGACACTACTCTCACACCTTATGGATATCTTTTGATTCTTGTAAATTTTATTTTCTCTTACGTGGGGAAATCTCTCTCTCTCTCTCTCTCTCTCTCTCTCTCTCTCTCTCCTCTCTATCTTTGTCTTTCTTTCTCTTTCTCTTAGAAAATGCTTCTGTATGCCAAATCATACTGAATATAGTATGTGACGACCAATTGTATTTTTATTTTTATACATTCTATTAACTTCAGAATTGTGAAAAAAATCCTATGTTTTTCTAGTTCGAATAAAAGAAATAATGGTAAAATAGGGTTTCTTACCAACAACCTCGAACTATGTATATAAATAAAATATGTCATCACTGCTGCATAAAAAAGCAATATGCAGTCTGCTTAAAAAATATTCTATGCGCGTACCAGCATTTTGCTAGTATTTCAGTTGGCATCACTATGAAAATATTCACGGCATTTCATTGAAACAATGGAAATATACGAAATATGTAATAATATATGTATATTATATTGTAATGTATATTATATTGAAATAATGTATGTATATTATATTGTATATATTATATATACACGTTTTACATTATGTTTTTATTATGTATATTATATTATATATATATATACGGTTTCTACTGAGAAATATTGTATTAGCATGTACGGGCGGTTGATTACGATATCCCCGTTGCCTCAAGACGATTTATATAGCCAGTTGTGTGTTAGGATGATAGAAGACGATGTACAGGTGTCTCTGAGCGATTTCTGTGGGGAATATTGTATTTAGTTGCTAGAAAATGACGTCCAGGTGTGAGGAAATCAATTTCTATGGACAGATTCGTGTTGAGACCGTAGTCTTTCCGATCGACTTCTACGGGGAGTATTGTATTTAGTTGTTAGGAAGCGATGCTACCTTTCTCAGGATGACTTCTGCTGGGAATATGGTGTTCGACGGTAGATGACGATGATCCAGGTATGACGGGACGATTTCTACGGAGAGTATAGTGTTTAGTTGATAGAAAACGAAGTTCAGGTATATCGACCCGATATATCGGGTCAACTACGGGGAGTTTCTTGTTTGGATGATAGAATTTCCAGATGATCTGGAACGATTTCTACGGGGAGTGTCGTGTAGCTTAATAATTTTAGTTATATTATATAATAATGTTAGCTATACGATTACGTATAGTGTTACGTCCAGGTCAGTTATTAACTTTACGCCGGCGTATTTATGGTGTAATTTGATTTTTCCTAAAGACTTACCTTGTAGGTTGGCAGCGTCGGCGAGGGTTTCCGAAAGAAGCGCTAGGCTCGTTTGATCCTTAATTTTTGCGGACTATCCTACCGCTATACTCTACTACTTACTGCTGCTGGCACTCGATGGTGGTTCAAGGAAAAAGTGTGGCAGGAATGTGTATAATTTATGTATATTCTGTGTATAATTGTTCGTTTCTTCAATAAATAAACTAAGACAAAACCTTTGTATTTTATAATAAAAATCACTTATTTATTCGTACTTTATATAATGTCACAATAAGAGCACAGTCTGCACGTCGAACACTTTGGTGCAGTAAGCTTTAGCCGAAATTTCGATATAAAATTATTAGCTTCGCGTTCACTTTCAATGAATTGTGGCTGAACCGTGTTGCAGCAATTGGAAGTCGCGGGACGATAGCCGGATTAAACTTGAAACGAAGTTATAAATGCAAATTTTGGTTTTATCGCGATCACTCCTAATTATAGGGTGAGAGTTCCGACTCCGTGGCTGAACTGTGTTGGAACGATTTGAAGTCGCGAGAAGGTAACTAACGAAACCTTTTATTAGATTTTAAATATACTTATAAACGCGTGAAGACTCGTTACGACCTATTTATTTGATAGTTGTATTTAAACTCGTATATATGCACGATACGTACTTAGTGTCTCGAAGTCGACTTGAAAGTAAAATATAAAAATACGTTAAGTCCGATTATGTATTTATTCTCTCGAAAGGTACGTGCTTAAAGTCTCGTGGCTGCCTTGGAACTGTCTGGCGCGTGCTCGTCCCGGTTTATAAAAGGGTGAGAAAGAAGTTCCCTCGTGCCGCCGCTGCGGCCACGTACAAAATTATGATTGTCTAAAAACTCGGCGTAAACCCTGTTGCTAGGTGGTAAGAGCAGTTGTCTTACGCGACAGCCTAGTCAGCGTCTGGCTGGGCTACCGGAGTTCTTCTTATCATTCTTATCTTCTTATCACCGTGTATATTATAGTTATACTTCGCAATGTAACTTGGACTTATAATTTTATGAAGTCGTTCGTGAACATAAAAGTTATATACTCAATTCGGTTTTACGGCTTATAATTAATTATTACAAATAAAGTTCATTAGGACTTTGTTTGTAATAATTGTTGCGAAAGCTATGGTTCATCTATATTGTTACGTCCGGGTCAGTTCGTTAAAACTTTACACCGGCGTATTTATGGTGTAACTTGTTTTCCCTAAAGACTTACCTTGTCTTTCTAGGATGGCAGCGTTGGCGAGGGTTCCCGAAAAGAGCGCTAGGCTCGTTTGATCCTTGGTTGATGCGGGCTGCCCTACCGTAGTGGTACACTACTTATTGCAGCTGGCTCTCGACGTTGGTTCGAGGAAAAGGGTGGCAGGAAATATGTATGATTTATGTGTATTCTTTAATAAATGAACTTATAATTTTATGAAGTCGTTCGTGAACATAAAAGTTATACATCCCATTTGATTTTACGGCTTATAATTAATTATTACAAATAAAGTTCATTAGGCATAATCGTTGCGAAAGCTATGGTTTATATATATGCGAAGTTTCGCTTAATTCTAACGATTTTTCGAGGCGTCTTTGGACGTAAAAGTTAGCGATGATACGATAATTATTTATTTACTTGTACGAATGTTGACGGAGGATGTTTTACTACGTACGTCTCTTACTACAAATACATTTATCTATGAATCCTCCTTTCTCGTAGGTTATTTGTGTCTAGGCGTGTTGAGGAGCTTCGCCTCTTACAATTTATTTAATGCGCACTTCTGTATCGTTTTTACAAATGTTCTTTCGTGTTTATATAAATTATAGACAATTGTTAATAGGGATTCGTACATCTAGAAGGTAAGTCAAGAATATTTTATTCGTCTATAGGTAAGCTGTCGCCTTGTGGTAATTGGCGTACAGTAGGTCGTTACCGTGTGTAGAGTGTCGGTGAGGTATTGTGTCTGTCGGTGGGTGTATTATCCTATGTCGATCGTTGGATCGGTAAGTGTTTGTCTGTAGGTGCATTACCGTGAGTCGTTGGATCGGTAAGTGTTTGTCTGTAGGTGCATTATCATAAGTCGCCGGATCGGTAAGTATTCTGTCTGTAGGTGTATTACCATAATATATAATATAATGCAATAATAACTTATAATTCTAACTTGTACATTTTCGTGTCGATAATACGTAACGTATATTTGTATTTATATTTATATTAGCGTATATTAGTATATTTCCTATAATTCTAACTTGTACATGCGAGAACATATATTGGTTACAAACATCGTTGTATATATATTGAATATACATATATATACGTACAGGATACATATTGTGTTACAAACGGGTTTTAGATACATTGATTACGAGTGTTATAATAAAGATATCGGAGAGGGCCGGATGTTACAATATGCGAAGTTTCGCTTAATTCTAACGATTTTTCGAGAGGTCTTTGGACGTAAAAGTTAGCGACGATACGATAATTATTTATTTATGTGTATGAACGTTGACGGAGGAAGTTTTACTGCGTACTTGTTTTACTGCAAATATATTTATCTATGAATAATCTTCCTTTCTCGTAGGTTATTTGTGTCAGGGCTCGTTGAGGAGCTTCGCCCTCTCACAATTTATTTAGTGCGCATTTCTGTATTGTTTTTACAAATGTTCTTTCGTGTTTATATAAATTTTAGACAATTGTTAATAGAGATTCGTACGTCGTGCGTAGAGTGTCGGTGAGGTAAATCATTCGTCGGTATGTTTCCACTCGTAGGTGGTCAGTAAAGTATTGTGTCTGTCGGTGGGTGTATTATCCTATGTCGATTGTCAGATCGGTAAGTAGTTTGTCTGTAAGTGCGAATCGGTAAGTGTTCTGTCTGTAGGGACATTACCATAATATATAATATAATACAATAATAACTTATAATCCTGACTTGTACATGCAAGAATATATTGGTTACAAACATCATGATACAGGTTTTAAATACTTTGTTATAATAAAGATATCGGAGACGGCTGGATGTTACAATAGCTAACAATGTCTAGGTATGTCAGTAAGACGTACAACTTTTCGATCAATCTGAGTCCCTTTCTCAAACCCTTATTCTCTTTTGTCGAACGACTTACTGAATAATTTCTTTTGGAAGCTTTTGAAGTCAAAATTTAATCAGAATTACAAGGCAAGTAAAAAGTTAATACACTATATGCTTTACACTATATGCGTTCGCTTTCTTACTTCGACACGCACAGTATATCGATCGATTTACAGAAGCAAAGACTAATAGGAATACGTTTACGGTATACGCGTTCAATTTGACTTTCCGTTATTGTACTTCGTTCTACATGCACTTTACATTATTGCTCAATTTGTAATACCATATACTAATCCGTATAGATTTACACTATACCAGTTCGACTTGCCACGAGAGGCTCACTTCATCGTAAAACTAATTTCCTCGAGAAGGTGAACAATGTTAAATAATAAATATAACAAAAAACTTAAAAGTTTACCATTTTTTATTCAAATGTACCTTGCTTCCTATTACTAGTTTTAAGAAAATACGAGGATCGATTTTATTTCTCGGCCTGTGGTACTGCGAACAGTGAACAGTGAACAATACACTGTGAACCTGCAACTCCGCCACCGTAATAGTAGGTCTGTACTCGCTCGATTGTGGCCTTGACGACCCTATTACGATCATTCCTTTGTCAGCTGTTTAGTGTTTTGTAACAACTTGCGCGTGGTGCACGAAAATGGAACAGAGAAATTTAGAGCAACGGTGCACGATACAATTTTGTGCAAAACTCGGCGAAACCGCGACAGTAACTAATGAATGAGTGCCTAAAATGTATGGTAGTAATACCCTGAATAAGTAGTCAGGTGCTTCGGTGGCATGCCGATTTTAAAAAAGGCCGTGAGAACGTCAATGACGAGGCGCGGAGCGGAAGGCCAATTCAAGTGCGAACCGACGCGAATGCGCAGCGTGTTCGCTCCCTTGTTCAATAAGACGGCGAATAACCATTCCGATGTTGGCTGACCAGTTAACTATTAACCGAAAAATAGTTAAAAAGAATTAACCGAAATTTTGTCAGCTATGCGCAAATATGGTATCGAAAAGCTTTCTGATGAGCAAAAAGCCCACCGAATGAACATCGCTCAAGATTGTTTCGAGCAGATTGAAAGTGATCCTACTGTTCTCGATCGAGTTATTACTGGTGATGAAAGAGGGTTTTTTTTCAAAATGACCACGAAACTAAACGATAAAGCCAAGAGCCACTGTCTCCTGGAGCACTGGAGTCTAACCTCGTAATATATCGAATTATATTTACTCATGGACATACGCATTTTATGGTTTCTGGCTACTTCAAATATTTTTTTCTTAGCTGAAGACATAAATTTATGTGATAAATAACATTTGTGTGATTTCTAATTGCTCTATTCCTATTCCAAATTAGAATTATTTTAAATTATTTGGATTTTTTTAAATTGATTGTGAAATGTAAATAATTAACGAATAAAATTTGCAAATATTTCTAAATATTTATACGCATGTTTCAAAAAACGTTGTAAATTCATAGAAATAATCAATAACTTACTCCATGTCCACCTGAACAAACTATTTTTGTATGTACAATTTTGTTAAAAATTTTTATTAAAAAATAATTTAACAAGAAATTATAAAATCTAATAATAAATTCTATTATTATTCGAATTACTCATTCAAGTAATTTAATAAATAATATTCATTCCATTAATATTATGAAATTATAACAATATTCTGTTCGATTATAACCGAGTATAAGGAACTGGATGAAAATAATCTGAGACACTTGGTATATTTTAATAGTATAAAATATATAATATATTTAAAATTGTATATTACAAAAGGTTGTATCTCCCTTAAAGCGTCGCACTGTTCTGAGATCTCCTCTCGATGATCTGAAGGCCTTCAATCGCACCCCTCTTAAGTATGAAAAAATCCAAGGAGGCAAGGCTCCGTACAAATTTTACGCAGATGGAGATCATATAAACTCGAAAAAACGACTATTGTTTCCAAACGTATGTCAGAAAATCTATAGGCTCTCTCGAGATTCTCTCGAAGCGCTCGAGACCGCCTCTCCCAGCAATTGTAAGCATAGTTCAAACATATTCATTCCATTTCTATATATTTATATAAAATCAAAACATAATTTTTACCAACTGCTGGTCTTGGATGCACTTCATGTACTTCAAGCTCATTACAGGATCGCCTTTTCTAGAACTATATATACGAGGGTGGATTAATAAATTTCCGAGCTGACCAAGAGATGGCGCCACTAGGCCTACCTTCAGGTGGCGTTGTATAGTACTATTTTAGCTACATTGAAGCTGTAGTTTCAGTCCGATCTCCGTGTTAGTTTAGGTTTGAGAGCATGCTGAACAAGACACCTCTGTGTTTTTCGTAAAAACGGAAAAGCTGGAAAATCGTGCTGTAATCAAATACTTTTAATTGAACGGGTTAACGCCGAAGAAAATTAAAGAAGAGATGGACTCAACTTAGGACATCCTCCCCATCATATTCAACCGTTAAGCAGTGTGGGTTTCCGAGTTTAAAAAGGTGTTAGCACCTCTGATTAGCCTCGCTCAGGACGCCCCATTGAGGTCATAACTCCAGATATGATCGAAAAACTCCATCAAATAGTGCTGAAAGACCGCAGATTAAAAGTGCGTGAGATAGCTGAGACCTATAACACGTCATATGAACGTGTACAAAATATTTTGTACCAACATTTTTTTATGTGTGCAAGCTCTGTGCAAGAGGGGTGCCGCGTTTGCTAACAATCGACCAAAAATTGATTCGAAAGAACATTTCTGTCCCTAATTTGGCATTGTATAAGCATAATCCAAGCGAATTTTTGCGTCGATTCGTAACCGTTGACGAAACTTGGGTCCACCACTACACTCCTGAAACCAAACAACAATTTAAACAGTGGATTGGACCAGGGGAACCAACTCCAAAGAAAGCAAAAACAATTTTTTCTGTTTTTTGGGATGCAAGAGATATACGTTGATTACCCTGAAAAGGGTAAAACTATCACTGGTCTATTGACCAGTGATATTACGCAGACTTATTGCAACGTTTGAGCCACGAAGTGAAAATTAAACCACCTCATCCAGCGAAGAAAATCTTGTTTCATCAGGATAACCAGCGCACGCATCAGTCGTTGCGATGGCTAAAATCAACGATCTGAAGTTTGAATTGTGGTTCAAACTATGTTTGAAAGTGGACGCTGAAGCAGCTTTTTATACAAAAGCGACGATAGGTAAATTACGGTCAATTATTTATAGAAACATAGATTTTTTTATATAGAGTACTTTTTACTTAAGACTAAAGAACTGCTTATCTAATACAATTTATCTTCTTCATATTCCATGTACTTGATAAAACTGTAAACTAAAAATAAATTCACTCTCTTTCTCTGATATTTAAGGTTCGTTCATAAAATCCTTTAGAGTCATAAGTGGAAAATATTATTTTTAAATTAAGACTAAAGACCTACTTATCTAATACAATATGCTTTTAACAAGTTCAATTGTCATTTGATTGAAGAGAAAAAGAACGGGATAGAGAGAGAAGAAAAACAGCTGATCTGGTATAATCATTTGATGTAACAGTTTTATCAAGTACATGGAATATAAGAAGATAAATTCTTTATAAGAAGATAAATTGTATTACATAAGTAGTTCTTTAGTCTTACATTTAAAGAAATAATTTCCATTTATTATAATTAAATTGTACTTTTAAAAATTATTTTTCAGCACGTGACCGTTATAAATAATTCTGTCAAGTATCACAAAACGTTTTGCGAATGAACCTCAAATAGGAGTGATCGAAAGAGTAAATTATAAATCTGAAATCATTTTAGCGAGCTTTTACAATATTCTAAAATATATGTGAGATATATGATACTATAACTTGTACCGCTACTATTATCTTTAATGTCCGATGGTTTCTGAAATATAAAGGTGACGAGAGCAGAATTACAGGAATACCCTGGTATTGAGTACAAAAATACATGCAACCATTTATCTAAATAAAAATTAGAAATACAAATAAAATTAATATAATAGTTCCATTACATTACACAGTTGGGCGCCAGTCAGGTGATTTTCCCACCATGGATCGAGATGGCTCGGTATGTTTTCTCGATCTTAGATAAAGTACTCAAGTAAATACGGAGAAAAGGTGAAACTTACCGCATTCTTATTACATCTCCACCACGTCTCGAGCTGTTGGTTCACTAGTCGATAGGGCTATTGGAATTCTAGCTAGCTCGAACCTTTTATTATGAGAGGTAGCCTATTATCAGCCTCTATTATCAACCTTCACTCGACATCGTCCGTGGCTTCATTTTATCTATATGCGTACGTTTAATCTTTGATTTTTTCATTTTGGTAAACTTGTCCCGGAAATCTGTTAATAGTTTATTGATTTAAATTTTTTATGCAGAACGAAATAAAGTGTTCCAAAAAACTGGTGATAGTGGCAAACTGTGAATCTGCTTATAGTCAACGGAAATGGCACAAGCCGATAAAGCTTGAATTTTGTATTTTATCGGCATAATAGAAAAACGCCTTAAAACTAGTACCAGACACGTAGACTTCGTATTTCATCTTCCGATACGAAACTTCCCATAAAATCCGTTCTGAGAGATCAGGAAATGGTATTCTTTCACCAGATAAAAATAAAATGACCGTGGTACTGACCATCCTTTCTAATCCTGAGAATTTCCAACTCGACGTAGACATTTTCCCACTACACCTATACATCTTATTCTAACATCACAACCACAGGTGTATACGCAACACAGTCTCACGTTAATCGAGCATTATATTTGAACGTATTATTTATATATTTATAGTAGATGGTTTATTGATGACAATTTTTTCGACAAATATTATATAAAAATTTTTTTTTCAGCTGCAAGAACTTCAACAGAGTAAAGAAAAGAAATAGCATTTTTATTAACATAACGAGTGGATTCCAGATGATAGCTTCTGATAATATAATAGACTTCAATAAAATTGTTACGATACTATCTATTGAGTATTTTAGTAATATATCAATAATATATCAATAATTGCAAGCAATGTCAATATATATCGATGCATTAACAAGAAAATACGTAGAACTTTTAATTACTATAGGAATGCAATTGTTTCATATTAAAATATAATTTATTTTATTAAACCTAGATATAAAACGTTCAGCAAAGAAAAATATTTTTGAAATTGTATCGTCCTCTGCATATCATGAACATGTATGTATCTTTTATAAACTGTTTTCTAACATATCTTCAATAAAACATATTTTTCATATGTAAATTATAAATTACAAGTAATCCCATGTTTATAAAATATAAATAAAGATGCCAATTTCAATCTCTATAGCTCTAAATTAAATGTAAGAAGTTTTTCTACAACATTTAATTATTACAACCTAAAAAGAAATCATGGTCTGCGTAAAAAGATTGCCTTTAAATTATCCGTCTGAATCATCGTTAATAAAGTTAATTAATAAATATGTAAGCCTTCGGCGTTAAGAAGTAGTAAACAGCATCTTCAAATCAGCTTTTCCAACTGAAAAATTATAATTTCTTCCAATAATAATCAAAATTCAACGGATGAATATATGAATAAAAAATGTTTTAAACTCAAAAAAATCTCATTCTATTAATTCGTTCTAAATCTTTTTTTAAACTCTGATGCAGAAATATAAAGAACAATAACAATTAACATTAAATAACATTCGATTTGAAATAATTTAAGATCAAAATCTGTTCTAATTATTGTAAATGAACAATTTTGAAACTGTATGTTGAATTGAATATCATTTTCATATCATGCTGCCTCATCCGGATAAGATGCGAATAACATTTCCCGCTGCAGAGTTTCTGGTTGGGGTTCTCCAGAAGAGCAAGTTTTCAGTTTTCTAAATAATGTTACATATATAAAAATAATTTATAGTCATATTAAAATTTTCAGTTAATAAAAAAATAACTATTTATTCAGAGAAGCTGCTTACAAAAATACGTGGTTAAAACACCAGATATATACGTTAATAATTTATATAATGTTGCTAAAGTATCGATCGCTTCGCCGTTTACGTTTTCTTCAACCCAGACTATAGGACAGAGGACTCAGACCTGTCCAAACCTGCGACATTTCCAGTTATTAAAATATGCTAATCATTCCCACTCAGATAGTATTCTTTGCTGATTTATAATAAACATAGGTGGTATTTGGATAGGTCTCTCCTAATATTTAGTGCCTGCGAAACAGCACGTACTTAGGTTTAGAGAGTTTTAGCTTTCAAGGACAAGATAAAAAATTCAAGACAAACTCCAACAGAAAATCAGCTCCAATTTAACGAATGTCTAGAAAGAAAGGATAACCGAATGAGCAAGTCCTTGGTTTAGAATGTGCCCCAAAAACTTGAAAGTTCCAGACAATACTTTTTTAAGATAAAAGTTGCAGTTGTTACGTCCCGTCGGAAGTAGCCGTCTTTGCGTGGCGATGGCGAAGGCAGAGGGCACGACGGGCTGGCTTGACCACTTCGACGGCAACGGTCCTCAGAGGATGCTCCGGCAGCACTGTCACCACTCACTTCTGGATAAAAGGGAAGTGAGAACCCTGTTCGTAGATCGTGGGTGAACGCACGGCACTGATTTAACACACTCTGTGATAAAATAAATGAGGATAGAATAGAAGAGGCAAAGGCACAGGTTCGTGAAAAGAAATTCAAAAACGGTATCAATATTTAATTTAAATAATACTTTAATAAAACACTACTTGGAACTACAAGCAAAATAGACACATTATTCGCGAAACAAGATGCACGTAATAACACACACCGCCGCAAATAACGAACTGAATTGACACTGACGCGGCTTTCAAAACACCTTTCTAAACACTCTTCGCGATATAAACCACACACAAATCACAGCACGCAAAATCACTCCACTGCAATACACAAAACCACGCGATCACGAAAGTTGCTCGTCGCAACCGGAGCTGAGACGAGTCTGTCCGCCGTTCATCTAGCATCCAGCTCATCACCTCGGTTCATCCTCATCGCTCCGCCCACCTCCCTCGCGCCGCTCGCTCATTGGCACGGTTGCGCCGAAAAGCGAGTGGTGGGGGAAGAGCGGCGGTCAGGGGCGTGACGACGCGCTCTAACTGGACGACAGCCTTCGTCCCACTCTAACATACTTTCTCTCTCTCTCACAGCATTCGGGGTCAAACAACACGTACTTGTAAGACTGATACAATGTTTTGCTCTCCCGCATGCCGGTACTAAACACCCGCGCGCTTACACATTGTACATGGGCCACTCGCACACATCATTCGCTTATTCGCTATATTCATCATTCTTTATTCACATCATATTCACCATTCATCGTTTATTCTTGTATTTATTACATTTCGCACACATCATTTACTTACTATATTCACTATGTTCATCACTCTTTATTCACGTCATATTCATTACTCATCGTTTATTTTGTTGTTTATTATATTTATTATACACATAACAAAACATTCATTTTGCACACATCATTATTATACAATTCCATTTGCTATTTCTTATTATTTATTAGTTACTACAATAAATAATAAGAATTATTATTAATAATAAACAGAACAGCTATATTGCTTAGACAAATTTTCGAAAATCTCTTTCCGCTCTATATGGACAAGGATCAAACGTTTTGCACTAAAATTAAGAATATTAAATTTTCACTTTTTTTGCGAATTTGACGATTGTGCGTTCTACGAGCAATCTAAGGAGGAGCAAACGCTGGCTCTGGTCTTACCGCTCCATATGGACAAGGAGCAAACGTTATCTGCGTTCTCCGAGCAATCTAACGAGGAGCAAACGCTGGCTCTGGTCTCACCGCGTTATCGTTATCTGCGTTCTACGAGCAATCTAACGAGGAGCAAACGCTGGCTCTGGGTCTCAGCAAACGTTTTGCTAAGTATATGGACAAGGAGCAAACGTTATCTGCGTTCTACGAGCAATCTAACGAGGAGCAAACGCTGGCTCTGGTCTTACCGCTCTATATGGACAAGGAGCAAACGTTTTGTACTAAAATTAAGAATATTAAATTTTCACTTTTTTTGCGAATTTGACAATTGTGCGTTCTACGAGCAATCTAACGAGGAGCAAACGCTGGCTCTGGTCTTACCGCTCTATATGGACAAGGAGCAAACGTTTTTCTGCGTTCTACGAGCAATCTAACGAGGAGCAAACGCTGGCTCTGGTCTTACCGCTCTATATGGACAAGGAGCAAACGTTTTGCACTAAAATTAAGAATATTAAATTTTCACTTTTTTTTGCGAATTTTTTGCGTTCTACGAGCAATCTAACGAGGAGCAAACGCTGGCTCTGGTCTCACCGCTCTTTGGACAAGGAGCAGACGTTATTGTGCGTTCTACGAGCAATCTAACGAGGAGCAAACGCTGGCTCTGGTCTTCACCGCTCTATATGGACAAGGAGCAAACGTTTTGACTAAAATTAAGAATATTAAATTTTCACTTTTTTTGCGAATTTGACGATTCTACGAGCAATCTAACGAGGAGCAAACGCTGGCTCTGGTCTTACCGCTCTATATGGACAAGGAGCAAACGTTTTGCACTAAAATTAAGAATATTAAATTTTCACTTTTTTTTGCGAATTTGACGATTCTACGAGCAATCTAACGAGGAGCAAACGTGGCTCTGCGTACGAGCAATCTAACGAGGAGCAAACGCTGGCTCGCTGTATGGACAAGGAGCAAACGTTATCTGCGTTCTACGGCAATCTAACGAGGAGCAACGCTGGCTCTGGTCTTACGTTTTGGACAAGGAGCAAACGTTTTGCACTAAAATTAAGAATATTAAATTTTCACTTTTTTTTGCGAATTTGACGATTGTGCGTTCTACGAGCAATCTACGCTGGCTCTGGTCTTACCGCTCTATATGGACAAGGAGCAAACGAATATTAAATTTTCACTTTTTTTTGCGAATTTGACGATTGTGCGTTTACGAGCAATCTAACGAGGAGCAAACGTTTTTTGCGTTCTACGAGCAATCTAACGAGGAGCAAACGCTGGCTCTGGTCTTACCGCTCTATATGGACAAGCACTAAAATTAAGAATATTAAATTTTCACTTTTTTTTGCAAACGTTATCTAACGAGGAGCGTTTTTTGTGTTCTACGAGCAATCTAACGAGGAGCAAACGCTGGCTCTGGTCTTACCGCTCTATATGGACAAGGAGCAAACGTTTTGCACTAAAATTAAGAATATTAAATTTTCACTTTTTTTTGCGAATTTGACGCAAACGCTGGCTCTGGTCTCACCGCTCTATATGGACAAGGAGCAAACGTTATCTGCGTTCTACGAGCAATCTAACGAGGAGCAAACGCTGGCTCTGGTCTTACCGCTCTATATGGACAAGGAGCAAACGTTTTGCACTAAAATTAAGAATATTAAATTTTCACTTTTTTTTGCGAATTTGACGATTGTGCGTTCTACGAGCAATCTAACGAGGAGCAAACGTTTTTTGCGTTCTACGAGCAATCTAACGAGGAGCAAACGCTGGCTCTGGTCTTACCGCTCTATATGGACAAGGAGCAAACGTTTTGCACTAAAATTAAGAATATTAAATTTTCACTTTTTTTTGCGAATTTGACGATTGTGCGTTCTACGAGCAATCTAACGAGGAGCAAACGCTGGCTCTGGTCTCACCGCTCTATATGGACAAGGAGCAGACGTTATCTGCGTTCTACGAGCAATCTAACGAGGAGCAAACGCTGGCTCTGGTCTTACCGCTCTATATGGACAAGGAGCAAACGTTTTGCACTAAAATTAAGAATATTAAATTTTCACTTTTTTTTGCGAATTTGACGATTCTACGAGCAATCTAACGAGGAGCAAACGCTGGCTCTGGTCTTACCGCTCTATATGGACAAGGAGCAAACGTTTTGCACTAAAATTAAGAATATTAAATTTTCACTTTTTTTTGCGAATTTGACGATTCTACGAGCAATCTAACGAGGAGCAAACGCTGGCTCTGGTCTTACCGCTCTATATGGACAAGGAGCAAACGTTATCTGCGTTCTACGAGCAATCTAACGAGGAGCAAACGCTGGCTCTGGTCTCACCGCTGTATATGGACAAGGAGCAGACGTTATCTGCGTTCTACGAGCAATCTAACGAGGAGCAAACGCTGGCTCTGGTCTTACCGCTCTATATGGACAAGGAGCAAACGTTATCTGCGTTCTACGAGCAATCTAACGAGGAGCAAACGCTGGCTCTGGTCTTACCGCACTATATGGATAAGGAGCAAACGTTTTGCACTAAAATTAAGAATATTAAATTTTCACTTTTTTTTGCGAATTTGACGATTGTGCGTTCTACGAGCAATCTAACGAGGAGCAAACGTTTTTTGTGTTCTACGAGCAATCTAACGAGGAGCAAACGCTGGCTCTGGTCTCACCGCTGTATATGGACAAGGAGCAGACGTTATCTGCGTTCTACGAGCAATCTAACGAGGAGCAAACGCTGGCTCTGGTCTTACCGCTCTATATGGACAAGGAGCAAACGTTTTGCACTAAAATTAAGAATATTAAATTTTCACTTTTTTTGCGAATTTGACGATTCTACGAGCAATCTAACGAGGAGCAAACGCTGGCTCTGGTCTCACCGCTGTATATGGACAAGGAGTAGACGTTATCTGCGTTCTACGAGCAATCTAACGAGGAGCAAACGCTGGCTCTGGTCTTACCGCTCTATATGGATAAGGAGCAAACGTTTTGCACTAAAATTAAGAATATTAAATCTTCACTTTTTTTGCGCATTTGACGATTCTACGAGCAATCTAACGAGGAGCAAACGCTGGCTCTGGTCTTACCGCTCTATATGGACGAGGAGCAAACGTTTTGCACTAAAATTAAGAATATTAAATTTTCACTTTTTTTTGCGAATTTGACGATTGTGCGTTCTACGAGCAATCTAACGAGGAGCAAACGCTGGCTCTGGTCTCACCGCTCTATATGGACAAGGAGCAGACGTTATCTGCGTTCTACGAGCAATCTAACGAGGAGCAAACGCTGGCTCTGGTCTTACCGCTCTATATGGACAAGGAGCAAACGTTATCTGCGTTCTACGAGCGATCTAACGAGGAGCAAACGCTGGCTCTGGTCTTACCGCTCTATATGGACAAGGAGCAAACGTTTTGCACTAAAATTAAGAATATTAAATTTTCACTTTTTTTTGCGAATTTGACGATTGTGCGTTCTACGAGCGATCTAACGAGGAGCAAACGCTGGCTCTGGTCTTACCGCTCTATATGGACAAGGAGCAAACGTTTTGCACTAAAATTAAGAATATTAAATTTTCACTTTTTTTTGCGAATTTGACGATGCGCGTTCTACGAGCGATCTAACGAGGAGCAAACGCTGGCTCTGGTCTTACCGCTCTATATGGACAAGGAGCAAACGTTTTGCACTAAAATTAAGAAGATTAAATTTTCACTTTTTTTTGCGAATTTGACGATTGTGCGTTCTACGAGCGATCTAACGAGGAGCAAACGCTGGCTCTGGTCTTACCGCTCTATATGGACAAGGAGCAAACGTTTTGCACTAAAATTAAGAATATTAAATTTTCACTTTTTTTTGCGAATTTGACGATTGTGCGTTCTACGAGCGATCTAACGAGGAGCAAACGCTGGCTCTGATCTTACCGCTGTATATGGACAAGGAGCAAACGTTTTGCGCGTTCTACGAGCGATCTAACGAGGAGTGTTACGTCCCGTCGGAAGTAGCCGTCTTTGCGTGGCGATGGCGAAGGCAGAGAGGGCACGGCGGGCTGGCTTGACCACTTCGACGGCAACGGTCCTCAGAGGATGCTCGGGCAGCACTGTCACCACTCACTTCTGGATAAAAGGGAAGTGAGAACCCTTTTCGTAGATCGTGGGTGAACGCACGGCACTGATTTAACGCACTCTGTGGTAAAATAAGTGAGGATAGAATAGAAAAGGCACAGGTTCGTGAAAAGAAATTCAAAACGGTATCAATATTTAATTTAAATAATGGCTTTAATAAAACACTAATTAGAACTACAAGCAAAATAGACACATTATTCGCGAACAAAGATACACGTAATAACACACACCGCCGCAAATAACGAACTGAATTCACACTGACGCGGCTTTCAAAACACCTTTCTAAACACTCTTCGCGATAACCACACACAAATCACTGCACGCAAAATCATTCCACTGCAATACACAAAACCACGCGATCACGAAAGTTACTCGTCACAACCGGAGCTGAGACGTGTCTGTGTACCGTTCATCTGGCATCCAGCTCATCACCTCGGTTCATCCTCATCGCTCCGCCCACCTCCCTCGCGCCGCTCGCTCATTGGCACGGTTGCGCCGAAAAGCGAGTGGTGGGGGAAGAGCGGCGGTCAGGGGCGTGACGACGCGCTCCAATTGGACGACAGCCTTCGTCCCACTCTAACATACTTTCTCTCTCTCTCACAGCATTCGGGGTCAAACAACACGTACTTGTAAGACTCATACAATGTTTTGATCACCCGCATGCCGGTACTACACACCCGCGCGCTTACACATTGCACACGGGCCAATCGCACACATCATTCGCTTATTCTCTATATTCATCATTCTTTATTCGCATCATATTCACCATTCATCGTTTATTCTTGCATTTATTACATTCCGCACACGTCACTCACTTACTATATTCACCATGTTCATCACTCTTTACTCACGTCATATTCATTACTCATCGTTTACACATAACAAAACATTCATTTTGCACACATCATTATTACACAATTCCATTTGCTATTTCTTATGATTTATTAATTACTACAATAAATAATAAGAATTATTATTAATAATAAGATTTACTACAGGTAATTACAACAATTCTCCCGCAGGTTATACATTTACATCACACACGAATGGAACACATAAATGTCGACAGCGTGCAGGCGCCGCGACCACGCGCGCAAGGAACGAGGTCATCCTCGGGACGCAACATCCCCCCCGTTTAGAATCGAGGTCGGCAAGCGCAGTGCCGCCCCCTTGATTCGGAAAGACTGGGTTGTTCTGCTGTTGGGCCGCTGCTACCATCTTGTTACTGGAAGCTGGATCGGCTGTCTTCGGGCTGTCGCTGGTGTGCCGCTGAACTCGTATGTGTTGTTGGTCGTCGTTCGCCACTGTCTTCCCTGGCTGCTGGCTACGCTCGGGAACTAACTACTGCACCTAAACAAAAAGAAAAGTCTTTTAATTTACAATCTTATTATTCGTGCAGGTTCGGCGCCTGCAGGCGGGTGAGACGTAGCTTGTCTCCGTGTACCACCTTCAGGCGACTGCCTATCGCAATCTCCACGTTATTTTTCGGGAGGATCCGCGTGATTCTATACGGTCCGGTATAGTCAGAATCGTGATCAATCAGGTCCTCGCTTAACGTTTCGAAGTAGGAGCACGTCATCTCCTTGGCGGAAGTCGCACGGATTTATCCGCTTATCATAATAGGTCTTGGACCTCTCCTTTGCGGATATTAGATTATTCCGCGCGGTTTCTAATATTTTCGCGGTCCTGACCTTCAATCGCGCAACGTAATCGAAGTACGTCTCATCATACGTTTCCTCGATTCCCGGGTGATCTGTCGGCACGCGCGCGATTTTCCCGAACACACACTCGAAGGGGCTCACTCGGGTTCCTTCATGAATGCTGGTGTTGTACGCAAAGGAAGCGCAGTCTAACCAGCTGTCCCAGGTCGTCTCATCTTTTACGTAGCACTTGAAATACTCTTTCAATACATGGTGCATACGTTCGATGGAGCCGTTGCTCTGTGGACGATATGCGGTTGTTGTACACTTCCTGGTTTTGCACAACTTCGCAACATTCTTCAGAAGGCTCGACGTGAAAGCCGTCCCCTGGTCGGTCAGCATGATCCGCGGAGATCCGTACTGATACACCAGCTTCGTCAAGAATGCGTCGGCTATGCTCGCGGAGTTCGCGTTCTTCAACGGCGCGGCGACCACGTACTTTGTTAGTAGGCACTGCATTGTCAGAATGTAGACGTTGCCATTCGTTGTCTCTGGGAGGGGCCCCACTATATCCATGGCTACCTTGTCAAAGGCCATCCCTGGGGTATCCGTAAGGACCATCGGTTGATGGAACTTCCTCCTCACGAGTTTGCCGATCTGGCAGGTCGTACACCTGGCGATGACGTCCTGTACGTCACGTTTCAATGTTGGCCAGTAAAAATCATGTTTGACACGGAGGTACGTCTTCGTAACGCCCTTGTGCCCGTTCATCGGCGATTGGTGGACGTCGCGTATTATAACCTCACGTTCTTCTTCGGGAGGCACTCGGATGAGGTTTTTACAAATGAGGTATTTCACCACATTAGATCGCTTCGCCAGATCCTCTAGGCGGGATCGAATGGCGCTCCACGTTACATCCTTAGCTGGTTTCGCAAAGTACGCGCACCTAACCGCTTTCATGTTTTTCGCGCGTATAATTTCGTAGGCCGCGTCGAATGCCTGTCGAAGTGTATTTAGATTGAGCGGCGCGTGCTCGTTTTCCTTAACGGACAAAAATACAGTGTGGAACCGGCCGTTCGCAACGGCTTCCGCAGTTCCCGCAGGTATGGACGGCCTATCCGGTAGCCCGTCTTGTCAAGCAGCTCGCGGGCTGCTTCGCAAATGGGTTGCCAGTCGGCAGTCACGAGTACGATGGCGTTCCCACGATACAGGAACACGCCATCGCGAATTTCGGCGAGGCCAGGTTGGTCGTGGTACCGCTGGTGGAGGTCGTACGGGACATCAGCTGGTTCTACCAGGTCTTCATCCGACGACCCATCGTCTTCCCCCTCGTCATCCGTAGCGTGGCCTTCGGAAGGCTCGTCGACCACATCATCGGATCTTACGCTGAGTGAGTGTCTTTCGGGACTGCTCCCCATTGTCCCCATCTCGGACATGAAATCCTCCTGACCCGGTTCATCCTCCTGCTCGACCTGGATGGTATCGTATTCGTCCTCACGAACATGCTCTACGGTACGAGGTGGTTGGACTGCTTGAGGTGGCTGTGCTGGTGCTTCGTGTACCTGGACCCGCACCGACTGCTGCACAATCCCGGCCTCCTCGAATTCGCAGACCGGACGCCGACTGCCGTTCTCGGTTATAAGAGTATTGATCGCGGGCGCGGGTGGGTTTCTCGATAATGCATCCGCGACTACATTTGTCCTGCCCGGCCTATACTCAACCGTGTACTCAAACTCGCATAGTTTGAAGTACAACCGTTTTAGTCTAGACGTTGGGTCCTTCAAGTTGTGGACCCACACCAACGGTTGGTGGTCAGTGAAAAACGTGAATTTGCGGCCGAACAGGCAATACCGAAATTGCCTAGCCGCTTCGACTAACGCGAGCATCTCCTTCTCTATCGTAGAGTAACGCTCCTCCGCGCCTTTCAGCATTCTTGAAAAATATGCAACGGGCAAGTCCTTTTCGCCGTGGACTTGGCTGAGTACCGCGCCTATCGCTTGGTTTGATGCGTCAGTCGTTACACGAAATGGCCGGTGAAAATCGGGATATTTCAACAGCGGTTCCTCGCATAGCTTGCTTTTCAAATATTCGAAGCCTTCCCGCTGCTTCTCGCCCCAGGTGAATATTGCATCTTTCCTAAGGAGCGCAGCTAACGCACGCGAATACTTTGCAAACTCTGGTACGAACCGGCGATATATCCCGCGAGCCCTAAAAATTCCCGAATGTTTCTCGCGTTCCTCGGCGTCGGAAATCCCTGAACCGCGGAAGTTTTTCCCGGATCCGGACGTACTCCGTCGGCACTTATCGCGTGGCCGAGGTACGCGACTTCCCTGCGATAGAAACTGCATTTTTCCGGCTGCAGCTTCATCCCCGCTTCGCGCAATCTTTCGACGACTCTGCGCAGTTTCGCGTCGTGCTCCTCAAGGGTCTTCGCAAAGATGATGCAGTCGTCTACGTAGACGAACACTTCATCTCCTTGGAGGCCACGGAACACGGTATCCATTTGGCGCTGAAAGGTTGCCGGTGCATTTTTCAGCCCGAACGGCATTCTCGTGTATTGGTAGAGCCCGAAAGGAGTTTTAAACGCGGTTTTTTCGCGATCCTTTTCGCTCATCGGTATCTGGTGGAAGCCCGCGGCTAAATCCAAAGTACTGAAATACTTGGACCCACCGAGACTATCGATGATTTCCGTGATGTTCGGGATCGGATACGCATTTCCGATCGTTTTCGCGTTTAATTCGCGAAAATCTATCACGAGGCGCCACTTTTTCTCGCCGTCGCTCGACGCTCGTTTCGGCACGATCCACGCAGGGCTGGAATAAGGCGATGTGGATGGCTCGACAATACCGTCGCTTATTAGCTTCTCCACCTGACGCTTTATTTCGTCGCGCAATGCCTGTGGATAACGGTAATTACGCGCGTTTACCGGAACGGAATCAGTCGTTTCTATTGCGTGTTCGGTCGTTGCGGTTGCCGGTAATATCTCGTCCGGGAGATGAAATACGTCCGCGTATTCTTCGCAGATGGCGTCGATACGGTGAGCAAACTTCTCGTCGTTTACTTGTATCAACCCTCTGACACACGCTATCCTACTCGTAACGCACGCGGCTATGGTTGCGCAAACTAACGGATGGTCCGATTGAGTTCGCGATTCGTCCCGCTCGTCGGTGCATCGGACACTCGTCCCCCCCGTTTTGACCGTTTCGGCCGGTGACGCGGTTTCCCCTTCACAAAACGTTAAATCTGGAATGTCGACCAGAATGCCAAAAATGTTGGTATTTTCTACCGGTACGCGTACCCGTCCCTCAATGGGTTTCGCGTGATTCCCACCGACGAAAATACCCGGCCCCAGTCGTTTCCGTACGACCTTTCCGGCACATCTCTCGGCCACGGGTGCTTCGATCCAGCACGTTTCGTGCGGACCACATTTTGCCACGCCTCGGCTTGCATCTAAATCGCGCTTCCCAAAAGTGATTTTCCGATCGCGAAAGTCGATTATCATTCTCGCCTGATCTAGAAATCTCGCGCCTAACAGAGCCGGCGTTGGTATGGGGAAATCGTTCTCCACCACGAGAAACTCGACGCACGTGTCCGGTTTCTGGAGACGTATCTCGCACACACCGATAACTGGGACGGGAGCGCCGCTTATACCCCTTACGCACGTTTGTTTTGCGTCGCGGATTATGACGCGTTTTCCTAGCACACACCGCTTTACTACATTTGGTTGTGCCCCGGTGTCAACCATCGCTGTAGTTTCGCCTGTGAAAATATCGGGCGACGCTATTGTTATCATCGGCAAATCGTTGACGATGCCGATGCTGCAAAAATGCACTAACGACGGGTTTGCGCGACGTTCGTCGGAGGGCCGTCTCTCCTCCGGGCGCTTTGCGCGTTTCCCGACTCGCGGTTTTGTCGCGTGAAACAATTTTCACGTTCATGTCCGAATTTGCCACAATAGTTGCAAATCAATTGTGGCCCATCCGGACGCGGTGAGCGTGCGCGCGTATTCTGCGCAGGTCGGGGTTCTCCGCGAGAGTGATTTCGCGTATCTTCGCGACTCACTTTCGGCGCGCTTCTCCACTCCATGCGCGGATTCCCGTTATACCTTTCGCGGAGTGTCGCTTGAGGTACGGGTACAACGACCGGATCGCGATTCCTGTGATTGTTCGCAGTTTCCCCGCATTCGCCAGAAAGCAGCCTCCCATTGTACCGCTCGTTTTTCCGCTGGAAATCGTTCGATACCTGGACAGCAATCCTGTACAGGTCTTCTATGTCGCGGGGACAATCGCGAATTCGGTTCGACAGGTGTTCCGGCAAACCGTCCATAAAGTTGGCTATCACGTCGTTTTCGATTTCCGCGATCTCGACGCGGCTCAATTGAGTCACTCGGCGCGTTATTTTTGCGCAGTCGAGTAACGCGCTGTGTAGTTTCGCGACGCGGTACACATAATCGGTTATGGGCTCGTTTACGCCCATTCGGATTTCGCCTAATTGTTGCCTCACATGATGAGACGTGAGATTCGAACCAAACACCTCGAGTAACCGGCGAACGAAACCTTCGATGGTTTCATACTCCCGTCTCCCAAACATCGCAGGCGTTGCTTTCGTCAGTTTAAGCCTGAGGCGACGGTTGACCTCTAGCTCTAAACTTTCGGGGACTTGGTCCTGGATTTGCCGAATCGCAGCGACAAACTCCAGAAGGTTGGTCCCGTCGAAATACGGAACCTTCGCAATGCATTCGCGCAACAATTCTTTCGACATTCCGTAGTCGACCGTTGACATTTCATATCGCCGTCCGCGGGTTTCGAAACCCCTATGTGCACGCGATGATTCAATTCCATACCCGTCGTATTCGCGCTCCCTGACGTACTCAGGTTGTCCCCAGCGCGGTCCGCATCGCATGTTTCTACGCGCGTTGTCGTATTGCGCGTCACGTCGCGGCGTTTCGTCGCGGTCGTACACGATCTGTACGTCGGCGGATTCGTCGCGGCTACGGATCGTCGGGAGATGACGATATTCGGACATCGTCGCCTCGCTTGCGCTATCCCCGTGGCACGAATCGCATGACCGGTATTCAGAACCTCGTGGACGCGGCTGCTGGGACTGGAAAGCGTCCCAACGAGCTTCCGCACGTTCCAAGCGCGCGACGAGGTCGTCGATCACAGCGTCCCGATCGTTTTTCACGGCCCTATGTTGCGTGAGATCCGCCTCATGCACCCTAAGGCGAGCCTCGCGCTCAGCCAAGCGGTCTTCGCGCTCGCGTAATTCCCGCATCTTGGCCTCAAATTCGGCTGGCGTGTATGCCATGTTCAAGCGCGATTCTATTACCTACGAGCTAAAAGGGAGGACTTTGAGGACGTTAGCCTCAAAGGGGGCCTGGCTTCTAATTTGAAGGAGAACGGAAAAAAAATCTTTTATAGGTTTTTCAATAACTTTTCGACCTACACGGACAAGAAATTTTTTTTTTTTTTTTTTTTTTTTTTTTTTTTTTTTTTTTTTTTTGTTATATAGTAAAGTATATATTTCACTAGTTTACTTTATTTATACTTAATATGTTACTTAATAGTAAAGAGACGTGAAGCAGGAGGACAGAGACGTTAGCTCTGGGGGTGAAGGAGGGGGCTCGGAGGCACTAGCTCCGAGGGGCCTACGCAATTTGTCGTATAATAACCCCGGGGAAACTCGGACACACTAGGTCCGACGGTCCTACCTCACGCGCGCGGGAGTAAATTACATATATAGTATGATAAATAAGTATGAATATAATAGTATATAAATATCAATTAGTAATAATATATAATAAAATAAAATAAAACAATATATAACAGTATAAAATATATAATATAATATTATAATATGTAAATATATATAATATTGGATAAACCAACTGACATGCAATAGGTTTGTCGATGGGGAAAAACTGAGATTTCAAAAAATTCAAAAATTTATCATTTAATTTTATTTCCGATTTAATTTTAAAAACGTGGAAAGAGAAGAAGAGAAAAAAAAATTTGAATCACATTTTCATTAAATTCTGAAAAAGCCTACCAGGTTACAACAATACGAAAAATTACAAGCGTACGCATATAAAACTGCATGTAAAATAAAAAAAAATTTCTTAGTTTCACGATCGGTATTTATTATTATTATTATTAATTAATTAATTAATTATTATTGTTACTTATTATTGTTATTGTTATTATTATTTACTACCAATGCTTATTTATATATGTCAATCGCGTATCATTAATAAAGTTATTATAATCTCGGGCAGAAACGTCCCACCATTAAGCAGTAAATATATATATAATTTAAAAAGAAGATATATAATATCTTCCCTATAACTAATATACTACAATTAATATATTATTATCACAATTTAAATAATTAATGATAATTCTTTATTTTTATTACAACCTAGCCGGCATATAACTCACGTCGCACGGGTGTAAATTAGGGGGCGGGGTAATCTCCCATCTACCGTCGCCGAGGGGATTATCCGTAATCCGCGCCTAATGACCCCGTCGCCGAGGGGATTATCCCTATTTTAAATCTAATTATACCGTCGCGACCGGGACGAGCTTAATGGGGATTTTGTCCCGGGTTTTATCCTAATGAAGTTATTAAGTCGTTATGAAGTTATGAAGTTATAAAGTTATTAGTTAATTTATAATTCACAAAATTCTTCTATTTACAATTTAATATCTGAGATCTATGTGTATAATTATTCAAAATCAATTAAAATATCATCACAATTATATATAACTACTAAAACGCACAACTCAAATGTATACGTGTTATTAAGTCATATAATTACAATACATAATTAAAATGCATAATTATAGTGCATGACCATACATAATTATTAACTAAATTATATGATTATTTTAAATTAATCGTTCAAAATCTACATATACTTATTTAAAATTATTCTATCTGGAATTATTCACAGTTCACTGATTATTAATTAATTATCAATATTATTATTAATTCCTTAATTATCTTTACAAATCACAAAAATAACTTTGTCTAAAATAAACAAAAACTAAAATACCGCTCGAGCGACGGAAATAAATACGGAAGTTTCCACAAACATTGATAAATGATATTAGCAAATATACTATCAATAAATATAATATACTTTACATAAATAAATTAGCATTAATAAATATACTATTCCCAATGTTCATAAATTTTACGCAACTTTCATGCTGCACGTAATCGAAACAAAAAAAAATTTTTTCCGAACAAAATGCCGTAATAAATGCCGTAATAAAAGGTAATTAAACAAATTATTAAACAAATTTAAGACGATTATTAAACGGTTAATATTCAAAAGTTTACTAAACGTAGTAAAATCACTATGATTTAATTCACACAAAAAAAAAATGAACCAAATGAACTAAGCTAAATACAGTAATAAGTTAAATAAATAAAATAAATAAGCTAACACGCGTTTTTATTGCGAATGTAATTTATTCCGAAAAGAAAACAGAAAAAACGGCGCCTATGATCGGCGTTCCAATCTCTTAACGAAAGAAAGGAATACCACTTACCTGGTGAATCTCGCCGACGGCAGACACCACTTCTTGACGTTCCCTCCTCTCTTTGAAGGTCGCTGCGGCGGCTGTCGGTGATGCGCACCAGGTCGATGATTCCCTTTTCCCGCGAGGGTACTAAGGGCGCTTTTTCCCGCGAGGGTACTGGAGACCTTTGACGGCGTATCCCACCGCTGTCACCAAAAATTTTCCTCCTCCTCTGTTACGTCCCGTCGGAAGTAGCCGTCTTTGCGTGGCGATGGCGAAGGCAGAGAGGGCACGGCGGGCTGGCTTGACCACTTCGACGGCAACGGTCCTCAGAGGATGCTCGGGCAGCACTGTCACCACTCACTTCTGGATAAAAGGGAAGTGAGAACCCTTTTCGTAGATCGTGGGTGAACGCACGGCACTGATTTAACGCACTCTGTGATAAAATGAATGATGATAGAATAGAAGAGGCACAGGTTCGTGAAAAGAAATTCAAAACGGTATCAATATTTAATTTAAATAATGGCTTTAATAAAACGCTAATTAGAACTACAAGCAAAATAGACACATTATTCGCGAACAAAGATACACGTAATGACACACACCGCCGCAAATAACGAACTGAATTCACACTGACGCGGCTTTCAAAACACCTTTCTAAACACTCTTCGCGATAACCACACACAAATCACAGCACGCAAAATCACTCCACTGCAATACACAAAACCACGCGATCACGAAAGTTACTCGTCACAACCGGAGCTGAGACGAGTCTGTGTGCCGTTCATCTGGCATCCAGCTCATCACCTCGGTTCATCCTCATCGCTCCGCCCACCTCCCTCGCGCCGCTCGCTCATTGGCACGGTTGCGCCGAAAAGCGAGTGGTGGGGGAAGAGCGGCGGTCAGGGGCGTGACGACGCGCTCCAATTGGACGACAGCCTTCGTCCCACTCTAACATACTTTCTCTCTCTCTCACAGCATTCGGGGTCAAACAACACGTACTTGTAAGACTCATACAATGTTTTGATCTCCCGCATGCCGGTACTACACACCCGCGCGCTTACACATTGCACACGGGCCAATCGCACACATCATTCGCTTATTCTCTATATTCATCATTCTTTATTCGCATCATATTCACCATTCATCGTTTATTCTTGCATTTATTACATTCCGCACACGTCACTCACTTACTATATTCACCATGTTCATCACTCTTTACTCACGTCATATTCATTACTCATCGTTTACACATAACAAAACATTCATTTTGCACACATCATTATTACACAATTCCATTTGCTATTTCTTATGATTTATTAATTACTACAATAAATAATAAGAATTATTATTAATAATAAGATTTACTACAGGTAATTACAACAATTCTCCCGCAGGTTATACATTTACATCACACACGAATGGAACACATAAATGTCGACAGCGTGCAGGCGCCGCGACCACGCGCGCAAGGAACGAGGTCATCCTCGGGACGCAACACGAGGAGCAAACGCTGGCTCTGGTCTTACCGCTCTATATGGACAAGGAGCAAACGTTTTGCACTAAAATTAAGAATATTAAATTTTCACTTTTTTTTGCGAATTTGACGATTGTGCGTTCTACGAGCAATCTAACGAGGAGCAAACGCTGGCTCTGGTCTTACCGCTCTATATGGACAAGGAGCAAACGTTTTGCACTAAAATTAAGAATATTAAATTTTCACTTTTTTTTGCGAATTTGACGATTGTGCGTTCTACGAGCAATCTAACGAGGAGCAAACGTTTTTTGCGTTCTACGAGCAATCTAACGAGGAGCAAACGCTGGCTCTGGTCTTACCGCTCTATATGGACAAGGAGCAAACGTTTTGCACTAAAATTAAGAATATTAAATTTTCACTTTTTTTTGCGAATTTGACGATTGTGCGTTCTACGAGCAATCTAACGAGGAGCAAACGCTGGCTCTGGTCTTACCGCTCTATATGGACAAGGAGCAAACGTTTTGCACTAAAATTAAGAATATTAAATTTTCACTTTTTTTTGCGAATTTGACGATTGTGCGTTCTACGAGCAATCTAACGAGGAGCAAACGCTGGCTCTGGTCTTACCGCTCTATATGGACAAGGAGCAAACGTTTTGCACTAAAATTAAGAATATTAAATTTTCACTTTTTTTTGCGAATTTGACGATTGTGCGTTCTACGAGCAATCTAACGAGGAGCAAACGTTTTTTGCGTTCTACGAGCAATCTAACGAGGAGCAAACGTTTTTTGCGTTCTACGAGCAATCTAACGAGGACCAAACGTTTTTTGCGTTCTACGAGCAATCTAACGAAGAGCAAACGCTGGCTCTGGTCTTACCGCTCTATATGGACAAGGAGCAAACGTTTTGCACTAAAATTAAGAATATTAAATTTTCACTTTTTTTTGCGAATTTGACGATTGTGCGTTCTACGAGCAATCTAACGAGGAGCAAACGCTGGCTCTGGTCTTACCGCTCTATATGGACAAGGAGCAAACGTTTTTTGCGTTCTACGAGCAATCTAACGAGGAGCAAACGCTGGCTCTGGTCTTACCGCTCTATATGGACAAGGAGCAAACGTTTTGCACTAAAATTAAGAATATTAAATTTTCACTTTTTTTTGCGAATTTGACGATTGTGCGTTTTACGAGCAATCTAACGAGGAGCAAACGCTGGCTCTGGTCTTACCGCTCTATATGGACAAGGAGCAAACGTTTTTTGCGTTCTACGAGCAATCTAACGAGGAGCAAACGTTTTTTGCGTTCTACGAGCAATCTAACGAGGAGCAAACGCTGGCTCTGGTCTTACCGCTCTATATGGACAAGGAGCAAACGTTTTGCACTAAAATTAAGAATATTAAATTTTCACTTTTTTTTGCGAATTTGACGATTGTGCGTTCTACGAGCAATCTAACGAGGAGCAAACGCTGGCTCTGGTCTTACCGCTCTATATGGACAAGGAGCAAACGTTTTGCACTAAAATTAAGAATATTAAATTTTCACTTTTTTTTGCGAATTTGACGATTGTGCGTTCTACGAGCAATCTAACGAGGAGCAAACGCTGGCTCTGGTCTTACCGCTCTATATGGACAAGGAGCAAACGTTTTTTGCGTTCTACGAGCAATCTAACGAGGAGCAAACGCTGGCTCTGGTCTTACCGCTCTATATGGACAAGGAGCAAACGTTTTTTGCGTTCTACGAGCAATCTAACGAGGAGCAAACGCTGGCTCTGGTCTTACCGCTCTATATGGACAAGGAGCAAACGTTTTGCACTAAAATTAAGAATATTAAATTTTCACTTTTTTTTGCGAATTTGACGATTGTGCGTTCTACGAGCAATCTAACGAGGAGCAAACGCTGGCTCTGGTCTTACCGCTCTATATGGACAAGGAGCAAACGTTTTGCACTAAAATTAAGAATATTAAATTTTCACTTTTTTTTGCGAATTTGACGATTGTGCGTTCACGAGCAATCTGACGAGGAGCAAACGTTTTTTGCGTTCTACGAGCAATCTAACGAGGAGCAAACGCTGGCTCTGGTCTTACCGCTCTATATGGACAAGGAGCAAACGTTTTGCACTAAAATTAAGAATATTAAATTTTCACTTTTTTTTGCGAATTTGACGATTGTGCGTTCTACGAGCAATCTAACGAGGAGCAAACGCTGGCAAAAAAAAGTGAAAATTTAATATTCTTAATTTTAGTGCAAAACGTTTGCTCCTTGTCCATATAGAGCGGTAAGACCAGAGCCAGCGTTTGCTCCTCGTTAGATTGCTCGAAGAACGCACAATCGTCAAATTCGCAAAAAAAGTGAAAATTTAATATTCTTAATTTTAGTGCAAAACGTTTGCTCTGTTGCGTCCCGAGGATGACCTCGTTCCTTGCGCGCGTGGTCGCGGCGCCTGCACGCGTGTTGACATTTATGTGTTCCATTCGTATGTGATGTAAATAATAATAATAATAACCTGTGGGAGAATTGTTGTAATTACCTGTAGTAATTCTTATTATTAATAATAATTCTTATTATTTATTGTAGTAATTAATAAATCATAAGAAATAGCAAATGGAATTGTGTAATAATGATGTGTGCAAAATGAATGTTTTGTTATGTGTAAACGATGAGTAATGAATATGACGTGAGTAAAGAGTGATGAACATAGTGAATATAGTAAGTGACTGACGTGTGCGGAATGTAATAATTGCAAGAATAAACGATGAATGGTGAATATGATGCGAATAAAGAATGATGAATATAGAGAATAAGCGAATGATGTGTGCGAGTGGCCCGTGTGCAATGTGTAAGCGCGCGGGTGTGTAGTACCAGCATGCGGGAGATCAAAACATTGTATGAGTCTTACAAGTACGTGTTGTTTGACCCCGAATGCTGTGAGAGAGAGAGAAAGTATGTTAGAGTGGGACGAAGGCTGTCGTCCAATTGGAGCGCGTCGTCACGCCCCTGACCGCCGCTCTTCCCCCACCACTCGCTTTTCGGCGCAACCGTGCCAATGAGCGAGCGGCGCGAGGGAGGTGGGCGGAGCGATGAGGATGAACCGAGGTGATGAGCTGGATGCCAGATGAACGGCACACAGACTCGTCTCAGCTCCGGTTGCGACGAGTAACTTTCGTGATCGCGTGGTTTTGTGTATTGCAGTGGAGTGATTTTGCGTGCTGTGATTTGTGTGTGGTTATCGCGGAGAGTGTTTAGAAAAGTGTTTTGAAAGCCGCGCCAGTGTTAATTCAGTTCGTTATTTGCGGCGGTGTGTGTTTATTACGTGTATCTTGTTTCGCGAATAATGTGTCTATTTTGCTTGTAGTTCCAATTAGTGTTTTATTAAAGCCATTATTTAAATTACATATTGATACCGTTTTGAATTTCTTTTCACGAACCCGTGCCTTTTCCATTCTATCCTCACTTATTTTACCTCACAGAGTTCGTTAAATCAGTGCCGTGCGTTCACCCACGATCTACGAAAAGGGTTCTCACTTCCCTTTTATCCAGAAGTGAGTGGTGACAGTGCTGCCCGAGCATCCTCTGAGGTCCGTTGCCGTCGAAGTGGTCAAGCCAGCCCGCCGTGCCCTCTCTGCCTTCGCCATCGCCACGCAAAGACGGCTACTTCCGACGGGACGTAACAGCTCCTTGTCCATATAGAGCGGTAAGATCAGAGCCAGCGTTTGCTCCTCGTTAGATTGCTCGTAGAACGCAAAAAACTTTTGCTCCCTGTCCGTATAGAGCGGTAAGACCAGAGCCAGCGTTTGCTCATCGTTAGATTGCTCGTAGAACGCACAATCGTCAAATTCGCAAACAAAAGTGAAAATTTAATATTCTTAATTTTAGTGCAAAACGTTTGCTCCTTGTCCATATAGAGCGGTAAGACCAGAGCCAGCGTTTGCTCCTCGTTAGATTGATCGTAGAACGCAAAAAACGTTTGCTCCTTGTCCATATAGAGCGGTAAGTCCAGAGCCAGCGTTTGCTCCTCGTCAGATTGCTCGTAGAACGCACAATCGTCAAATTCGCAAAAAAAAGTGAAAATTTAATATTCTTAATTTTAGTGCAAAACGTTTGCTCCTTGTCCATATAGAGCGGTAAGACCAGAGCCAGCGTTTGCTCCTCGTTAGATTGATCGTAGAACGCAAAAAACGTTTGCTCCTTGTCCATATAGAGCGGTAATCCAGAGCCAGCGTTTGCTCCTCGTTAGATTGATCGTAGAACGCAAAAAACGTTTGCTCCTTGTCCATATAGAGCGGTAAGATCAGAGCCAGTGTTTGCTCCTCGTTAGATTGCTCGTAGAACGCACAATAGTCAAATTCGCGAAAAAAAGTGAAAATTTAATATTCTTAATTTTAGTGCAAAACGTTTGCTCCTTGTCCATATAGAGCGGTAAGACCAGAGCCAGCGTTTGCTCCTCGTTAGATTGCTCGTAGAACGCACAATAGTCAAATTCGCAAAAAAAAGTGAAAATTTAATATTCTTAATTTTAGTGCAAAACGTTTGCTCCTTGTCCATATAGAGCGGTAAGACCAGAGCCAGCGTTTGCTCCTCGTTAGATTGCTTGTTGTTACGTCCGGGTCGGTTTGTTAAAACTTTACACCGGCGTATTTATGGTGTAACTTGTTTTCCCTGAAGACTTACCTTGTCTTTTTAGGATGGCAGCGTTGGCGGCGGTTCCCGAAGGGAGCGCTAGGCTCGTTCGATCCTTGGTTGTTGCGGGCTGCCCTACCGTAGTGGTATTCTACTTCTTGCAGCTGGCTCTCTACGTTGGTTCGAGGAAAAGGGTGGCAGGAAAAATATGTTTGATTTATGTGTATTCTCTAATAAATGAACTAAAAACAAAACCTCTGTATCCTTATAATCGAAATCACTTATTTATTTATATTTTCTTACAAATGTCACATTCACGACACAGAATTGTTACGTCCACTTTGGTGCTATAAGTTTCGGATGAAATTTAAATATAATTATTTAAATATATTATTCGTTTAATCGTTAACTTTAGATTGACGGCGTACAAGTCGCGGCTTCGTGGCTGAACTGTGTTGCAGCAATTGGAAGAGACGATAACCGTATTAATCTTGAGTCGAAATTATAAACGTAAATTTGGTTTTTCCCGCGATCGCTCCTAATTATAGGGCGAGAGTTCCGACTCCGTGGTTGAACTATGTTGCAACGATTTGGTGTCGCGAGAAGGCGAACTAACGAAAACTCTTTTAATCGATCGTAAAATATACTTGTATATGCGCGAAGATTTGTCGCGATCTATTTATGCGGAGGTTGTAATTGAACTCGTATATAAGCGCGACGCTTACTCGAAGTTGACTTGGAAATAAAAATTAACGTTAAGTCCGATTATTCTCTCGATAGATACGTGTTTAAAGTCTCGTGGCTGCCTTGGAACTGTCTGTCGCGTGCTCGTGCCGGTTTATAAAAGGGTGAGAAAGAAGTTCCCTCGTGCCGCCGCTGCGGCCACGTACAAAATTATGATTGGCTAAAAACTCGGCGTAAACTCTGTTGCTAAGTGCTAAGAGCAGTTCGTCGGTCGCAAAAGTAGCCTTACGCGACAGCCTAGTCAGCGGTCTGGCTGTGCTACCTGAGATCTTCTTATCGTCGTGTATATATAGTTATACTTCGCAATGTAAATTGGACTTATAATTTTATGAAGTCGTTCGTGAACATAAAAGTACATTCAATTTGATTTTACGGCTTATAATTAATTATTACAAATAAAGTTCATTAGGCATAATCGTTGCGAAAGCTATGGTTTATCTATATGCGAAGTTTCGTTTAATTCTAACGATATTTCGAGGCGTCTTTGGACGTAAAAGTTAGCGATGATACGATAATTATTACTTGTACGAACGTTGACGGAGGAAGTTTTACTGCGTTCGTCTCTTACTACAAATACATTTATCTATGAATAAATCCTCCTTTCTCGTAGGTTATTTGTGTCTAGGCGTGTTGAGGAGCTTCGCCTCTTACAATTTATTTAATGCGCACTTCTGTATCGTTTTTACAAATGTTCTTTCGTGTTTATATAAATTATAGACAATGTTAATAGGGATTCGTACATCTAGAAGGTAAGTCAAGAATATTTTATTCGTCTATAGTTAAGCTGTCGCCTTGTGGTAATTGGCGTACAGTAGGTCGGTTACCGTGTGTAGAGTGTCGGAGAGGTTTGTGTCTGTCGTGGGTGTATTATCCTATGTCGATCGTCGGATCGGTAGTTTGTCTGTAGATGCATTATCATGAGTCGTTGGATCGGTAAGTGTTGTACGTATAGGATATATATATATATATATATATATATATATATATATATATATATTGTGTTACAAACGGGTTTTAAATACATTGATTACTTGAGTGTTATAATAAATATATCGGAGAGGGCCGGATGTTACATCCCCACCCTTAATTGGAAGCACGGGGCAATGCGCCTGCTTCTTCTCGCTGACGTTCCGCTGCTCGTAGTTGTAGTTCTTCTCGTAAGTCGTGAAGTGATCGGCGCGGCTTTGTTGGCATTGTCCTTGAAGACCATGCAGATCTGTCCGGTCGGGGCCTGCAAATGGGCGTTATGCTGAGTGGCTTCGGTTGTTCATCGTGATTCGTCGGTGCTTCGACGTCTGCAGGTGTGGGCGTTGGCTTGCTCGCGTATAGCAGCAGGTTTGTGACGGAGCTAAAGATTGCTCCCAGCAGCTTCATGCTGAGTGCGTATATGCCGTACAACGCATAGCCGTGATTGGCCATGTTTACGACCGATGCTAAAATTTGGAAAATTATAAATATCATTAGGATACCTGCTGACACGTTGCCAAATTGTAGGAAGTCTTTCCATAGTTTATTCAATTTTGTTTCCGTCATTTCTTCCAGGTCTCTCATATTTATCAAATTTTTGTAGTTCGACTGGCTCTGATACGCGTCTCCTCCCTGTATTTTCCGTGCGATGTCCTCCAGAATGGCCGGTTTGTTCGACGGGAAAATTATGTGTTCCCGGAATTCTTCAAGCTCTTCCTTTGTGTATATTCCACCATTCGAGGTATCGTCGATATCTTCGTACCTCCATGTTGGTCTGGTCATGGGATGCAGTGTTTGAGGTGGGAGTGCCCTTGCTGCTCGTGGCATAAATTGGCGCCATTTGCCATTTACTTCGAACATCGTCGGCAAGACGTCGCTGCAATCCTTCCTTCGGCCGTACGTTGATATGACGTGCGCGTTTGGTTTTATGAAGACTGATTCGTTGTTGCAAGTCGCTGGGAGATCGTAGAAACAACCATCGACTTGTCTGCTTGTACATTGTACTTCCTTGCACTCGATCAGATGTGCTACTTCTCCTGCTCTGTAGGCTGTATATCCTCTGCCCTTCATGATGATCATAGCGAATACATCCGGGTCCGTGGTTGCCAGGTGCATTGAGTTTAATATTGTCTATCGTTCGAGATTGCATCTGTGGATCAGAATATCTTTCTAGAGAGTGTTGAATTGCGTTTTAATGTGTCTGGGCAGGTAAGAAATTTTAGTGTTAAAATAAGCGTTTATTAGGATATTTTGTGGCTTGACTTCCTTTCTTGTAGAAAAGGTTCTTTTTTCGGCGTTTTCCCGTATGAATAATTTTGGCTGCTCGGTCTCCTTTAACTGGAAACCGCAGAAATAGACGTCGCCACTTGTAGCATGTCCGAATCGTATGCCCTCTGATGAGTTTCCGAAGTAGACCGGCGGTATCCGGTGAGAGCGGTCGCTGACCTTGACGCCTACTCCCTCATATAGGACGGTGTACCTGTCAAAATTGCACTGTTGTTTTTGATTTAAAACCCAATAGGCCTGGGTCTCGTTCGAGTCCATACATTTCGAGTCTGTGTATTTACACCGGGTTCCCGAAGGTAAAATTATTTCGTTTTTGTCGTCTCTAAAAGGCACTGTTACTTTCGATACACGCACTTCAAGTTTCGCGGTCACAAAAACATCTTTATACTCATTCTTACCGTTTACGAACACTGCGCCGACGCACGAGCCGTCGTCTTTGAGTATGTCCGCAGCGGTCACTGTTCTACGGTTCGTAATGTTCGGTTTAAGATCCGTGATCAACGCGTTTCCGTATTTAAATTGTCCGAAATTTATGAGTTCGTCGCACATTTCACGATTTACCGATATCACAAAAGTCTCGCTGCCGTCCTTAACGCGGCTATTGTGAGAGTGCATACCACAGTATGTAATGTCCTGTTCCACTTTTACCTTGCATAACTTCACCATTGTGTCGGAGTATTCCGTCTCCTGTAAAAGCTCTATGTAATTTCTTCAACTGCGGAGTCGATCGATTCGACGTCGCACGTGCCGACTTCATTCAACGAGATCGTCGTGAAGTTGGGTCTGGATGTTCTGCAGTCGTATGCGGGCATTGCCCCGCTTTCGCTAATGTATAAGATAAATAGGGATACGGTGAGCGTCTGCACTTTCAGAGCACCCATTGCGCGATTCTGTGAACAAAATGGTTTTATATACTTGGGTACAAAAAATGACAAGTTCTAGAGAAAAGATAAAATAAAAGTTATACAAAATATCGTTATTAGTTTTACATATTATCGAGCGTTATTACATATTACATTCCTCATCGTTTAAACGCGTTTTTCTTATTCGGGATGAATCTTTGTATGAAATTTTTACGTTATTGTTTTTCAGAATTTCCAAAATTTTATGGGGGCCGGTGTACTCGGGTGCAAATTTAGTTTTGCGAGGTTCTAAAATTAGCATTACGCAATCTCCGACATCGAATGAGCACGGATTCAATCGCGTGTCGTAATACTCCTTCGACCGTTGTTTCGCGTTCTTCAGATGCTCTTGTGCTAGGGTTTGAATATCGCGAATTCTTTCTCGCAACTTACCGACGTATTCAACGTACGTGGCGTCATTCCCTTCGTCTATACCCGCGTTGGTCGAAGGTGCTCTAGCTATCTTACCGTAAACACACTCATAGGGCGTAAGCCGCGTACCCTCGTGTACACTAGTGTTATAGGAGAACGCAGCGCATTCCACCCAATCGTCCCACTCATTAATTTTCTTAATGTACATTTTTAAATATTCCTTTAAGGAATGGTGCATACGTTCGATTGAGCCGTTCGATTGCGGGTGAAAAGCGGTGGTTGTACAGGTTTTGATTCGGCAAAGCTTCGCTACGTTTTTCATGAGTGCGCTTGTAAAATTAGATCCCTGATCCGTTAGAACGTCCTTTGGAGAGCCGTGGACGTGTACACAACGTTTTAGAAACATTTCGGCTATGTCTGAAGAATTTACTGATTTTAACGGGACCAAAATGGAGAATTTTGTCAAAAGGTCCTGCATCGTCAGGATATATATATTATCATTCCGCGTCTTCTCCAGAGGTCCGACTATGTCCATAGATAATTTATCAAAACTCGACCCCGGAGTATCTGTTAGTACCATCGGTTGTCTGACCTTGCGCCTCACCAGCTTATTCAATTGACACGTTTTGCACTTACTGATTACCTCCTGAATTTTTTCTTTCATTTTTGGCCAGTAATAGTTTTGCCGGATACGGTTATAGGTTTTAGTGACGCCTTTGTGACCGTTGATGGGGGACTCGTGGGTATCGACTATTATAGCTGGGCGTGACCGTTCGTCTGGAATTGCAATTAGGTTTTTACAAATAATTATTTTAGTCGTACTATCATCAAAATATCTTTTCAAGAGTTTCACTACTGTTTCCCAAGCTATATCGTCGATGTCCACGGTCTTCGATATTCTAAATGACCTCAAGTTCAGGGTCTCGCAAACATTCCTTAGTGATTCTATACATTCGGTTAATATTTCAATATCTGTGTTTATGTGCATGTTTTCTTTTACGATCATGGCCATGAATGCCTTATTTTTAGTTTTCTCATTTTGGGTCAGTTTAACCCGTCCGAGCATGACGTCCGTAATAGGAACCAACAGATTCTCCACGAGGAGCGCATTTGCACATGAGCAAACCGGTTCGTTTCTTTTCGTAACAAAGTATGCGACATTGTCATTATTCATTAGGAATAAATTGCGTGACTCTATGATGTTGGGCGCTACGCGGTTTCTTTCTTGGTTTACCGATCTATTGATTTCATACTCTACCCCGGGAGGATCAAAAACCTCCGTTGACGGTTCGAACGAATACGAGATGTTTGGGTCGGTGATGGCGCTTTGGTTGAGGGAATCTTTTTTTTTCCGTCCATAAGAACGGGGTGTTGTCCTTGAGCAGGCTCGTCAATGGTTTGGAAATCCTTGCACAGTCAGGTATGAATTTCCTATAATAATTACAAAGTCCCAGAAATTGCCGGATATTCTTGGGGTTCTTGGAGATGGGGAAGTCTTTGACTGCCGACAGCTTCTTGGGGTCAGGCTGTGTGCCAAACGGAGAAATAACATGCCCTAGGAAATTTATCTTTTTCTTGTAGAAATGGCATTTTGGCGGATTTAATTTTAGATTAGTGTCCTTTAGCCTTTTAGCTAATTCTAAATATTTCTCGTCGTGTTCTTCTGGAGTTTTTGCTGCAATGATTAGATCGTCGATGTAAGCAAAGGTGCCATTCTTTTGCTTGACGACTTTATTTATTAGCATTTGGAACGTAGATGGAGCATTCCTCAGCCCAAACGGCATTCGCACAAAGTGAAAATGTCCAAACGGCGTGCTGAAAGCCGTCTTCTCTTTGTCTCCCTTGTCGAGCGGGATTTGATAGAATCCAGAGGCTAGATCCATCACTGAGTAGAATTTGGCGTCGCCGAGTTGTTCTAAGAGATGCGTGATATTAGGTATGGGGAAAAGGAATGGCTTCGTTTTCTCGTTCAGTTTTCTGAAATCGACAACGACTCGCCATTGCTTCTGTCCTTCCTTGGTCTCACGCTTCGGGACCACCCAGAGAGGGCTGTTATAAGGGGAATCACTTGGTTCTATTATGCCGTCTTGCAGTAGTTTGTTCATGGTCTCCCTCACGACCTCTTGTAATCTTTGGGGGATGGGGTATTGGCGTACATTGACCGGAATGTCGTCGTACGTTTCTATTTTATGTGTCAGCAAGTCCGTTCCTTGGAGAGGCTCAGGTTCCACATGGTATATGTCTGTCGTTTGCCTGATCAATTTCTCTAGTCTTCCTTGTAAGTTCTCGTCTAAATCATCTGACTCTATTTCTCCCAATATTTTGTCGACGCGGCTCTCCGTAGTATACAATGTATGTACTCTTTTATTTTTGTGCTTTTCCCTTTTGTCTTTTTTATTCATCGCCTCGTCTTTTGAGACACGGGTTATCTCAGCTCTCTCATACTCTCCTAGGTTTTCCTTTTTGCACGTAGGCTTCTATCACGTCGTGTTCCTTATCTTTGGCAGCGTCGACGCTGACGTTCTTTACCGTTCTGTGAGAGGCGTCACGCTCTTTTGTATCCTCGTGTGTGATTTCTGCTAATTGAGATGTATTGCTTGAGTCATTTCTTTCCTTTGTGAAGTATATTTTCAATATTTCTACGTTTTCATTGTTTGCTACGAAATCGATGAATCTATTCTCCTTTTTTGACTGATCTTCAGTATCAATAGTGTGGGTCGATATACCTTCCTTCAGTGCGGTTAATAAATTTTTTGTTTCCTCTGTTCCTATCGAGGTGATCGTTTTGGTATCCTTCTCCTCACTGAGCGCTAATTGCATTTTAATATTATTTTTGTTGCTTGATGGGATCGACTCAGAGGCCGTTGCGCATGACGTTATTTCGTTCAGAGGCTTTGGGGCATGGTACTTTCCATCTACTTTCTCGAGTTCGGCGAGTGACTCAGAGGCCGTTGCGCATGACATTCCTTTGTTCAGAGGCTTTGGGGCGTGTTCATTTCGCTCGATTTCATTAGACGTTATTTCATTATTGTTTAGGTTAGCGCTTTTAATTATTTTGTTTTTGATACCTTCGTCGACTTTTAACTCGTCTATTTTCACCGCAGGGTGTGCGTCGTTCCTTCGACTCTTCTGAGGAGATAGTACCTGTCCACAAAAAATGTTTTCTTCCCGCTTAAAGGGCAAGCATACGTTTCCAAACGTGAGTGCTTGTACCTCGTAGTTAATATTAGCCTCCACTTGGTTGAAGAAATCTGATCCTAGGAGGACTGGGTCTTTCAGAGGTAGATCGTCTTTTATGATTATAAATTCGACGTCTGTGCAGTACAAATCAATTTGGCACAGGCCCAGAGGTTCCTCATCTGCTCCGGTTAATCCTATCAATATTGGCGGATTGTCGAACCCGTACGCCAATACGTCACCTTTTACTGCCGAGTGTTTAATCAAATTCGGTTCGGCTCCCGAATCCACCATAGCGACGACCTGTGCGTCTTCGAAGTGTTCGGACGTCAAACACACGGTCGGGATTTTTCTCCCTTTGTCGCTTAAAACGAAGACTCGCCTTTTGTTGTCAGCGTATGCACAGGGCGCTTCGTTGCGTTGCTCGGCCCTGGCGCACCCGTTCCTTGGCCGATCCATCCGTTTCCCTGTTGGTCTCTCCCTTGGTGCTCTTGGTCTCGCTTTTCGTTACGCCACCTCCTCGCGAAACAATTTTTAAGGAGGTGTCGTCCCTTTTGTCGTCCCCTTTTGCATCTGGGCACGTTGGGACCTCGTGTCAAGCCAGATCTGTGCGCCGAATAGTGGCTGTGTTGATTCGGTGGGGGCGCACGGCTTGGTGACGTAAGATTGTTTATTCTATTTTGCCCGTGCGTTACGTCACGGTCCCTCGTAAATCTATTTTCCTGGCGATCGTGCCTAGGATGATCTCTATAATTCCAGTTGTCGTAATGCCGCCTAGGTTCCCTTCGATCGAACCTATCGCGATACCGGTCACGGTTGAGCGTTCCCTCGCGCTCAGGCCTATTTTCGTATGGATTGCGACAACTCGGTGTTCCGTGCTTCAGGCGGTCTCTTTCCATTTGTTTCTACACCGCTATCGCTTCGTCGATTACGTCGCTGAGCGAGCTATCGTATGCGTGCCGCATACGTTCTCTAACATCCGGGCCTACGCCGTCTATGAATCCTTCTAATACATCGTTTTCTATTTCTTCAAATTCTTGCTGTGTTAATTCTTCGCCCTTGTTGAATCTTTTTCGATCCAGCATTGCGTCTCGTATATCTAAAATTCGGCTGACGAAGGTCAACATCGTTTCATTGCCGTAAATTTTCGCCGCACCAAGTTGACCGCGGAGGTTGTTCAGTGTCTCGGTGGGCGCAAAAATTCGCTGGAGGCGGTCAGAGAGATTTCTGAGGCTGTGAAACGGTATGACTTCAACCGCTGAATACGCGTGATTCGAGAAATTGTCCTTTAGTAGAGTTACTATGTGCGGCTCCAGGTGTGCGGGGACAGAGCCCACTGCTCTCCTGCAAGCCTTCAAGAAACTCGTCAAGTTCGTGCCGTTGTTGCGTCCCGAGGATGACCTCGTTCCTTGCGCGCGTGGTCGCAGCGCCTGCACGCGTGTTGACATTTGTGTGTTTTCCTTCATTGACATTTTGCGTGTGTTCCATTCGTGTGTGATGTGAACGTATGACCTGTGGTAGAATTGTAATAAATAATAAGAAATAGCAAATGGAATTGTATAATAATGATGTGTGCAAAATGAATGTTTTGTTATGTGTATAATAAATATAATAAACACCAAAATAAACGATGAGTAATGAATATGACGTGAATAAAGAGCGATGAATATAGTTAATAGTAAGTAAATGATGTGTGCGGAATGTAATAAATATAAGCATAAACGATGAATGGTGAATATGATGCGAATAAAGAGTGATGAATATAGTGAATAAGCGAATGATGTGTGCGAGTGGCCCATGTACAATGTGTAAGCGCGCGGGTGTGTAGTACCGGCATGCGGGAGAGTAAAACATTGTATGAGTCTTACAAGTACGTGTTGTTTGACGCCGAATGCTGTGAGAGAGAGAGAAAGTATGTTAGAGTGGGACGAAGGCTGTTGTCCAGTTAGAGCGCGTCGTCACGCCCCTGACCGCCGCTCATCCCCCACCACTCGCTTTTCGGCGGAACCGTGCCAATGAGCGAGCGGCGCGAGGGAGGTGAGCGGAGCGATGAGCATGAACCGAGGTGATGAGCTGGATGCTAGATGAACGGCGGACAGACTCGTCTCAGCTCCGGTTGCGACGAGTAACTTTCGTGATCGCGTGGTTTTGTGTAGTGCAGTGGAGTGATTTTGCGTACTGTGATTTGTGTGTGGTTTATATCGTGAAGAGTGTTTAGAAAGGTGTTTTGAAAGCCGCGTCAGTGTCTATTCAGTTTGTTATTTGCGGCGGTGTGTGTTATTACGTGTATCTTGTTTCGCGAATAATGTGTCTATTATACCAATACACGAGAATGCCGTTCGGGCTGAAAAATGCACCGGCAACCTTTCAGCGCCAAATGCATACCGTGTTCCGTGGCCTCCAAGGAGATGAAGTTTTCGTCTACGTAGACGACTGCATCATCTTTGCGAAGACCCTCGAGGAGCACGACGCGAAACTGCGCAGAGTCGTCGAAAGATTGCGCGAAGCGGGGATGAAGCTGCAGCCGGAAAAATGCAGTTTCTATCGCAAGGAAGTCGCGTACCTCGGCCACGCGATAAGTGCCGACGGAATACGTCCGGATCAGGGAAAAACTTCCGCGGTTCAGGGATTTCCGACGCCGAAGAACGCGAGAAACATTCGGCAGTTTTTAGGGCTCGCGGGATATTATCGCCGGAATCCTTAGGAAGGATGCAACATTCACCTGGGGCGAGAAGCAGCGGGAAGGCTTCGAATATTTGAAAAGCAAACTATGCGAGGAGCCGCTGTTGAAGTATCCCGATTTTCACCAGCCATTTCGCGTAACAACTGATGCGTCAAATCAAGCAATAGGCGCGGTACTCAGCCAAGTCCACGGCGAAAAGGACTTGCCCGTCGCGTATTTTTCGAGAATGCTGAAAGGCGCGGAGGAGCGTTACTCTACGATAGAGAAGGAAATGCTCGCGTTAGTCGAAGCGGCCAGGCAGTTTCTGTATTGCCTTTTCGGCCGCAAATTCACGTTCTTTACTGACCACCAACCGTTGGTATGGGTCCACAACTTGAAGGACCCAACATCAAGACTAAAACGGTTGTCCTTCAAACTATGCGAGTTTGACTACACCGTTGAGTATAGGCCGGGTAGGACAAATGTAGTCGCGGATGCATTATCAAGGAACCCACCCGCGCCGGCGATCAATACTTTTATAACCGAGAACGGCAGTCGGCGTCCGGTCTGCGAATTCGAGGAGGCCGGGATTGTGCAGCAGCCGGTGCGGGTCCAGGTACACGAAGCACCAGCACAGCCACCTCAAACAGTCCAACCACCTCGTAACGTAGAGCATGTTCGTGAGGACGAATACGATACCATCCAGATCGAGCAGGAGGACGAACCGGGTCAGGAGGATTTCATGTCCGAGATGGGGACAATGGGGAGCAGTCCCGAAAGTCACTCACTCAGCGTGGGGTCCGATGATGTGGTCAACGAGCCTTCCGAAAGCCACGCTACGGATGACGAGGGGGAAGACGATGGGTCGTCGGATGAAGACCTGGTAGAACCACCTGATGTCCCGTACGACCTCCACCAGCGGTACCACGACCAACCTGGCCTCGCCGAAATTCGCGATGGCGTGTTTCTGTATCGTGGGAACGCCATCGTACCCGTGACTGCCGACTGGCAACCCATTTGCGAAGCAGCCCGCGAGCTGCTTGACAAGGACGGGCTACCGGATAGGCCATATCCATACCTGCGGGAACTGCGGAAGCCGTTGCGAACGGCCGGTTCCACACTGTATTTTTGTCCGTTAAGGAAAACGAGCAGGCGCCGCTCAATCTAAATACACTTCGACAGGCATTCGACGCGGCCTATGAAATCATACGCGCGAAAAACATGAAAGCGATCAGGTGCGCGTACTTTGCGAAACCAGTTAAGGATGTAACGTGGAGCGCCATTCGATCCCGCCTAGAGGATCTGGCGAAGCGATCTAATGTGGTGAAATAGCTCATTTGTAAAAACCTCATCCGAGTGCCTCCCGAAGAAGAACGTGAGGTTCTAATACGCGACGTCCACCAATCACCGATGAACGGGCACGAGGGCGTTACGAAGACGTACCTCCTCGTCAAACATGATTTTTACTGGCCAACGTTGAAACGTGACGTACAGGACGTCATCGCCAGGTGTACGACCTGCCAGATCGGCAAACTCGTGAGGAGGAAGGTCCATCAACCGATGGTCCTTACGGATACACCAAGGATGGCCTTTGACAAGGTAGCCATGGATATAGTGGGGCCCCTCCCAGAGACAACGAATGGCAACGTCTACATCCTGACGATGCAGTGCCTGCTAACAAAGTACGTGGTCGCCGCGCCGTTGAAGAACGCGAACTCCGCAAGCATAGCCGACGCGTTCTTGACGAAGCTGGTGTATCAGTACGGATCTTCGCGGATCATGCTGACCGACCAGGGGACGGCTTTCACGTCGAGCCTTCTGAAGAATGTTGCGAAGTTGTGCAAAACGAGGAAGTGTACAACAACCGCATATCGTCCACAGAGCAACGGCTCCATTGAACGTATGCACCATGTATTGAAAGAGTATTTCAAGTGCTACCTAAAAGATGAGACGACCTGGGACAGCTGGTTAGACTGTGCTTCCTTTGCGTACAACACCAGCATTCATGAAGGAACCCGAGTGAGCCCCTTCGAGTGTGTGTTCGGGAAAATCGCGCGCGTGCCGACAGATCACCCGGGAATCGAGGAAACGTATGATGAGACATACTTCGATTACGTTGCGCGATTGAAGGTCAGGACCGCGAAAATATTAGAAACCGCGCGGAATAATCTAATATCCGCAAAGGAGAGGTCCAAGACCTATTATGATAAGCGGATAAATCCGTGCGACTTCCGCGAAGGAGATGACGTGCTCCTACTTCGAAACGTTAAGCGAGGACCGTTTGATTCTGACTATACCGGACCGTATAGAATCACGCGGATCCTCCCGAAAAATAACGTGGAGATTGCGATAGGCAGTCGCCTGAAGGTGGTACACGGAGACAAGCTACGTCTCACCCGCCTGCAGGCGCCGAACCTGCACGAATAATAAAATTGTATGATTAAAAGACTTTTCTTTTTGTTTAGGTGCAGTAGGATTGCTTCCGAGCGGAGCCAGCAGCCAGGGAAGACAGTGGCGAAGGACGACCAACAACACATACGAGTTCAGCGGCACACCAGCGACAGCTCGAAGACAGCCGATCCAGCTTCCAGTAACAAGATGGTAGCAGCGCCCCAACAGCAGAACAACCCAGTCTTTCTGAATCAAGGCGGCGGCACTGCGCTTGCCGACCTCGATTCTAAACGGGGGGATGTTGCGTCCCGAGGATGACCTCGTTCCTTGCGCGCGTGGTCGCGGCGCCTGCACGCGTGTTGACATTTGTGTGTTCCATTCGTGTGTTATGTGAATGTATGACCTGTGGGAGAATTGTAGTAACTAATAAATAATAAGAAATAGCAAATGGAATTGTATAATAATGATGTGTGCAAAATGAATGTTTTGTTATGTGTATAATAAATATAATAAACACCAAAATAAACGATGAGTAATGAATATGACGTGAATAAAGAGTGATGAACATAGTGAATATAGTAAGTAAATGATGTGTGCGAAATGTAATAAATACAAGAATAAACGATGAATGGTGAATATGATGCGAATAAAGAATGATGAATATAGCGAATAAGCCAATGATGTGTGCGAGTGGCCCATGTACAATGTGTAAGCGCGCGGGTGTGTAGTACCGGCATGCGGGAGAGTAAAACATTGTATGAGTCTTACAAGTACGTGTTGTTTGACCCCGAATGCTGTGAAAGAGAGAGAAAGTATGTTAGAGTGGGACGAAGGCTGTCGTCCAGTTAGAGCGCGTCGTCACGCCCCTGACCGCCGCTCTTCCCCCACCACTCGCTTTTCGGCGGAACCGTGCCAATGAGCGAGCGGCGCGAGGGAGGTGGGCGGAGCGATGAGGATGAACCGAGGTGATGAGCTGGATGCTAGATGAACGGCGGACAGACTCGTCTCAGCTCCGGTTGCGACGAGTAACTTTCGTGATCGCGTGGTTTTGTGTAGTGCAGTATATTGATTTTGCGTGCTGTGATTTGTGTGTGGTTTATATCGCGAAGAGTGTTTAGAAAGGTGTTTTGAAAGCCGCGTCAGTGTCCATTCAGTTTATTATTTGCGGCGGTGTGTGTTATTACGTGTATCTTGTTTCGCGAATAATGTGTCTATTTTGCTTGTAGTTCTAAGTAGTGTTTTATTAAAGTATTATTTAAATTAAAAATTGATTTCGTTTTAGAATTTCTTTTCACGAACCTGTGCCTTTGCCTCTTCTATTCTATCATCATTCATTTTATCACAGAGTGCGTAGAATCAGTGCCGTGCGTTCACCCACGATCTATGAACAGGGTTCTCACTTCCCTTTTATCCAGAAGTGAGTGGTGACAGCGCTGCCCAAGCATCTTCTGAAGACCGTTGCCGTCGAAGTGGTCAGCCAGCCCGCCGTGCCCTCTCTGCCTTCGCCATCGCCACGCAACGACGGTTACTTCCGATCGAACGTCACAGAGGAGAAGATTTTTTGGTGACAGCGGTGGGATACGCCGTCAAAGGTCTCCAGTACCCTCGCGGGCAAAAGCGCCCTTAGTACCCTCGCGAGAAAAGGGAACTTGAAGGTTAACGCGAATTCAATTTCATAGCGATTTTAGTACGTTTAGTAAACTTTTGAATATTAATCGTTTAATAATTATCTTAAATTATTTGTTTAATAATTCTCTTTTATTATAGCATTTTATTACGGAATTTTATTACTAGCGGAAATTCCCGAATTTATTTCCGTCACTTGATCGGTATTTTAGTTTCGGTTTATTTTAGACGAAGTTATTTTTTGTGATTTTTAATGATAAGTCATTATCATGATGAACTCTGAATAATTCTAGATAGAATCATTTTAAATAATTATATAATTTAGTTAATAATTATATGTGTTTACGTATTATAATTATATATTTTAATAGTATTCATATATTCTGATAATATATTCTTATTAATTTTGAATAATTATACATATACATCTCAGATTGTAAACAGAAGAATTTTTGAATTATAAATTAACTTAATATAACTTCATAACAACTTAATAATTCATTAAGATAAAACCCGGGACAAAAATCCCCATTAAGCTAATCCCAGCCGCGACGGTATAATTAGATTTCAAAATAGGGATAATCCCCTCGGCGACGGGGTCATTAGGCGCGGATTACGGATAATCCCCTCGGCGACAGTAGATGGGAGATTACCCCGCCGCCCCCTAATTTACACCTTTGCGACGTGAGATATATACCGGCTAGGTTGTAATAAAAAGACTATTATCATTAATTATATATAATAGTCTTTTTATTAATGATAATTTAATTATATAAATTGTATTAATCATATATTAATTATAATATATTAGGTATAGTATATTAATTATATATTTTCCCAATATATTTACTGATTAATGATGGGGCATTTCTGCCTGAGATTGTATTAACTGTATTAATAATACGCGATTGATATATACGAATACTAAATAGTATTGGTAGTAGTAAATAATAATAATAATAATAATAATTAGTAACAATAATAATTAATTAATTTATAATAATACTAAGAAATACTGACCGTGCAACTACGAAATTTTTTTATTTTACATGCAGTTTTATATGCAGGTTGTATGTTTATAGATGTACGTGGAAATTACATTTTAGAATTCCGTATATCCACTCTATAATTGCATACGTTTGTAATTTTTCGTATTGTTGTAACCTGTTAAGTTTTTCAAAATTTGATGAAAATTTGATTCAATTTTTTTTCTCTTTCCACGTTTTCAAAATAAAATCGAAATTAAAATTAAACGGTAAATTTTTGAATTTTAAATTTTGTTGAAAAAAAGGGGGGGTTTATCAAAATTTAGATCGAAATTTTTAGTTATTTTCATCTCAGTTTTTGCAGTCTCATCCCATAGACAACCAACATTGCATTTCATTTGTTTATATCCGTCATTATATATATATATATATATATATATATATATATTTATATATTATATTTAGGTTTACTATCCACTTATTTGCTATATTATATCTATGTATTTATTTATATTCGTTCATATTAAATTTTTACATCTTATTTCGATATATGCGTGTTATAATTGTGGATATTTAAACTTTCAAATTCTGCGTATGGTTATAAGATTCTAATTTTAATTAAGTTTGATTTAATTTAATTTAATTTAAAGTTTAAAATTTTGAGGAAAACAATTTTGTTGACTCGGTATTCAATTTATTCAATAAAATTTCTGATTTTGTATTCAAACTAAAAATTGAAGTTAAAATTGAAATTAAAATATTAGCTTAAAACTTTAGTTAATATTTTTCACTTTATTTCTTTTTGTACTCTTCTCCATAGATAATCAACGTTATTTGTTAGTTGTTTATATCCACTATTATATACTTACATATTATATATTATATTATATTTTATACTATTATATATTATATATTTATCATAGTATATGTCGATGTATTCTACTCCGGCGCGCGTGAGGTAGGACCGTCGGACATACGACAAATTGCGTAGGCCCCTCGGAGCTAATGCCTCCGAGCCCCCACCGTTGCCCCTGGAGCTAACGTCTCTGCCCTCCTGCTGCGCTCCTCATAGACAAGTTACCTAAAGAGTATAATTATTTATAATATAAATAAGGTAAACCCTCTCTTGTCTTTGTAGGTTCAAAAGTTCTTTTTTTTTGTTTGTAAAACCTATAAAGGATTTTTTTTCTTTTTCTTTTGTTCTCTTTTCTTCAAAATAAAAACCAGGCCCCCTTTGAGGCTAACGTCCTCAAAGTCCTCCCGTTTAACTCGAATTGTAGGTAAAGGAATTGAATTCAAGTATGGCATACACGCCGGCCGAATTTGAAGTCAAGATGCGGGAATTACGCGAGCGCGAAGACCGCTTGGCTGAGCGCGAGGCTCGCCTTAGGGTGCATGAGGCGGATCTCACGCAACATAGGGCCGTGAAGAACGATCGGGACGCCGTGATCGACGAGCTCGTCGCGCGCTTAGAACGTGCGGAAGCTCGTTGGGACGCTTTCCAGTCCCAGCAGCCGCGTTCGCGAGGTTCCGAATACCGGTCGTGCGATTCGTGCCACGGGGATAGCGTAAGCGAGGCGACGATGTCCGAATATCGTCATCTCCAGACGATCCGTAGCCGCGACGAATCCGCCGACGTATAGATCGTGTACGACCGCGACGAAACGCCGCGACGTGACGCGCAATACGACAACGCACGTAGAAGCATGCGATTCGGACCGCACTGGGGACAACCTGAGTACGCCAGGGAGCGCGAATGTGACGGGTATGGGATTGAATCATCGCGTGCACATAGGGGTTTCGAAACCCGCGGACGGCGATACGAAATGTCGACGGTCGACTACGGCATCTCGAAAGAATTGTTGCGCGAATGCATCGCGAAGGTTCCGTATTTCGACGGGACCAACCTTCTGGAGTTTGTCGCTGCGATTCGGCAAATCCAGGAACATGTCCCCGAAAGTTTAGAGCCTGAGGTGAACCGTCGCCTCAGGCTTAAGTTGACAAAAGCAACGCCTGCAATGTTTGGGAGACGGGAGTATGAAACCATCGAAGGTTTCGTTCGCCGGTTACTCGAGGTCTTCGGTTCGAATCTCACGTCTCATCATGTTAGGCAACAACTAGGCGAAATCCGAATAGGCGTAAACGAGCCCATAACCGATTATGTGTGCGGCGTCGCAAAACTACACAGCGCATTACTCGACTGTGCAAAAATAACGCGCAGAGTGGCTCAATTGAGCCGCGTCGAGACCAAGGAAATCGAAAACGACGTAATCGCTAACTTTATGGACGGTTTGCCGGAACATCTGTCGAACCGAATTCGCGATTGTCCCCGTGACATAGAAGACCTGTACAGGATTGCCGTACAGGTATCAAACGATTTCCAGCGGAAAAACGAGCGGTATAACGGGAGTCTGCTTTCTGGCGAATGCGGGGAAACTGCGAGCAATCGTAGGAATCGCGATCCGGTCGTTGTATCCGTGCCTCAAGCGACACTCCGCGAAAGGTATAATGGGAATCCGCGCATGGAGTAGAGAAACGCGCCGAAAGTGATCGCGAAGATACGCGAAATCACTCTCGCGGAGAACCCCGACCTGCGCAGAATACGCGCGCATGCTCACCGCGTCCGGATAGATCACAATTGATTTGCAACTATTGCGGCAAATTCGGACATGAGCGTGAAAATTGTTTCACGCGACAAAACCGCGAGGCAAGGGAGGCGGGAAACGCGCAAAGCGCCCGGAGGAGAGACGGCCCTCCGACGAACGTCGCGCAAACCCGTCGTTAGTGCATTTTTGCAGCATCGACATCGTCAACGATTTGCCGATGATAACAATAGCGTCGCCCGATATTTTCACAGGCGAAACTACAGCGATGGTTGACACCGGGGCACAACCAAATGTAGTAAAGCGGTGTGTGCTAGGAAAACGTGTAATAATCCGCGACGCAAAACAAACGTGCGTAAGGAGTATAGGCGGCGCACCCGTGCCAGTTATCGGTGTGTGCGAGATACGCCTCCAGAAACCGGACACGTGCGTCGAGTTTCTCGTGGTGGAGAACGATTTCCCCATACCAACGCCGGCTCTGTTAGGCGCGAGATTTCTAGAGCAGGCGAGAGTGATAATTGACTTTCGCGATCGGAAAATCACTTTTGGGAAGCGCGCTTTAGATGCAAGCCGAGGCGTGGCAAAATGTGGTCCGCACGAAACGTGCTGGATCGAAGCACCCGTGGCCGAGAGATGTGCCGGAAAGGTCGTACGGAAACGACTGGGGCCGGGTATTTTCGTCGGTGGGAATCACGCGAAACGCATTGAGGGACGTGTATGCGTACCGGTAGAAAATACCAACATTTTTGGCATTCTGGTCGACATTCCAGATTTAACGTTTTGTGAAGGGGAAATCGCGTCACCGGCCGAAACGGTCAAAACGGGGGGGACGAGTGTCCGATGCACCGACGATACAAGTAAACGACGAGAAGTTTGCTCAACGTATTGACGCCATCTGCGAAGAATACGCGGACGTATTTCATCTCCTGTACGAGATATTACCTGCAACCGCAACGACCGAACATACAATAGAAACGACCGATTCCGTTCCGGTAAACGCGCGTAATTACCATTATCCACAAGCGATGCGCGACGAAATAAAGCGTCAGGTGGAGAAGTTAATCAACGACGGTATTGTCGAGCCATCCACATCGCCTTATTCCAGCCCTACGTGGATCGTGCCGAAACGAGCTTTGAGCGACGGCGAGAAAAAGTGGCGCCTCGTGATAGATTTTCGCGAACTAAACGCGAAAACGACCGGAAATGCGTATCCGATCCCGAACATCACGGAAATCATCGATAGTCTAGGTGGGTCCAAGTATTTCAGTACTTTGGATTTAGTCGCGGGCTTCCACCAGATACCGATGAGCGAAAAGGATCGCAAGAAAACCGCGTTTAAAAATCCTTTCGGGCTATACCAATACAGGAGAATGTCGTTCAGGCTGAAAAATGCACCGGCAATCTTTCAGCGCCAAATGGATACCGTGTTCCCTGGCCTCCAAGGAGATGAAGTTTTCGTCTACGTAGACGACTGCGTCATCTCTGCGAAGACCCTCGAGGACCACGACGCGAAGCTGCGCAGAATCGTCGAAAGAATGCGCGAAGCGAGGATGAAGCTGCAGCCGGAGAAATGCAGTTTCTATCGCAAGGAAGTCGCGCACCTCGGCCACGCGATAAGTGCCGACGGAGTGCGTCCGGATCCGGGAAAAACTTCCGCGATTCAGGGATTTCCGACGCCGAAGAACGCGAGAAACGTTCGGGAGTTTTTAGGGCTCGCAGGGTATTATCGCTGGTTCGTACCAGAGTTTGCAAAGTACTCGCGTGCGTTAGGTGCGCTCCTTAGGAAGGATGCCACATGCACCTGGGGCGAGAAGCAGGGGGAATGCTTCGAGTATTTTAAAAGCAAACTATGCGAGGAGCCGCTGTTGAAGTATCCCGATTTTCACCAGCCATTTCGCGTAACAACTGATGCGTCAAATCAAGCAATAGGCGCGGTACTCAGCCAAGTCCACGGCGAAAAGGACTTGCCCGTCGCGTATTTTTCGAGAATGCTGAAAGGCGCGGAGGAGCGTTACTCTACGATAGAGAAAGAAATGCTCGCGTTAGTCGAAGCGGCCAGGCAGTTTCTGTATTGCCTTTTCGGCCGCAAATTCACGTTCTTTACTGACCACCAACCGTTGGTATGGGTCCACAACTTGAAGGACCCAACATCCAGACTAAAACGGTTGTCCTTCAAACTATGCGAGTTTGACTACACCGTTGAGTATAGGCCGGGTAGGACAAATGTAGTCGCGGATGCATTATCAAGGAACCCACCCGCGCCGGCGATCAATACTTTTATAACCGAGAACGGCAGTCGGCGTCCGGTCTGCGAATTCGAGGAGGCCGGGATTGTGCAGCAGCCGGTGCGGGTCCAGGTACACGAAGTACCAGCACAGCCACCTCAAACAGTCCAACCACCTCGTAACGTAGAGCATGTTCGTGAGGACGAACACGATCCAGGTCGAGCAGGAGGACGAACCGGATCAGGAGGATTTCATGTCCGAGATGGGGACAATGGGGAGCAGCCCCGAAAGTCACTCACTCAGCGTGGGGTCCGATGATGTAGTCAACGAGCCCTCCGAAGGCCACTCTACGGATGGCGAGGGGGAAGACGATGGGTCGTCGGATAAAGACCTGGTAGAACCAGATAACGTCCCGTACGACCTCCACCAGCGGTACCACGACCAACCTGGCCTCGCCGAAATTCGCGATGGCTTGTTCCTGTATCGTGGGAACGCCATCGTACTCGTCATCGTACTGCCGACTGGCAACCTATTTGCGAAGCAGCCCGCGAGCTGCTTGACAAGGACGGGCTACCGGACAGGCCGCTTATACCTGTGGGAACTGCGGAAGCCGTTGCGAACGGCCGTTTCCACACTATATTTTTGTCCGTTAAGGAAAACGAGCACGCGCCGCTCAATCTACATACACTACGACAGGCATTCGACGTGGCCTACGAAATCATACGCGCAAAAAATATGAAAGCGGTTAAGTGCGCGTACTTTGCGAAACCACTGAAGGATGAAACGTGGAACGCCTTTCGATCCCGCCTAGAGGATCTGGCGAAACGATCTAATGAGGTGAAATACCTCATTTGTAAAAACCTCATCCGAGTGCCTCCCGAAGAGGAACGTGAGGTTATAATACGCGACATCCACCAATCACCGATGAACGGGCACAAGGGCGTTACGAAGACAAGACGTACAAGACAAGACGTACCTCCGTGTCAAGCAGGATTTTTACTGGCCAACGTTGAAACGAGACGTACAGGACGTCATTGCCAGGTGTACGACCTGACAGATCAGCAAACTCGTAAGGAGGAAGGTCCATCAATATAGTAGGGTATAGGTAGCCATGGATATAGTGGGGTCCCACCCAGAGACAGTAAATGGCAACGTCTACATCCTGACGATGCAGTGCCTGCTAACGAAGTACGTGGTCGCCGCGCCGTTAAAGAACTCGAACTCTGCAAACATAGCCGACGCGTTCTTGATGAAGCTGGTGTATCATTACGGATCTCCGCGGATCATGTTGACCGACCAGGGGGCGGCTTTCACGTCGAGCCTTCTGATGAATGTTGCGAAGTTGTGCAAAACCAGAAATGTACAACAACCGCATATCGTCCACAGAGCAACGGCTCCATCGAACGTATGCACCATGTATTGAAAGAGTATTTCAAGTGCTACCTAAAAGATCAGACGACCTGGGACAGCTGGTTGGACTGCGCTTCCTTTGCGTACAACAGCAGAATTCATGAAGGAACTCGACTGAGCCCTTTCGAGTGTGTGTTCGGGAAAATCGCGCGCGTGCCGACGGATCACCCGGGAGTCGAGGAAACGTATGATGAAACATATTTCGATTACGTTGAACGATTGAAGGTCAGGACCGCGAAAATATTAGAAACCGCGCGGAATAATCTAAATAGCCGCAAAAGAGAGGTTAAGACCTATTACGATAAGCGAATAAATCCGTACGACTTCCGCAAAGGAGATGACGTGCTCCTACTTTGAAATGTTAAGCGAAGACCGTTTGATTCCGACTATACGGAACCGTATAGAATTACGCGGGTCCTCTCGAAAAATAACGTGAAGATTGCGATAGGCACACGCCTGAAGGTGGTACACGGAGACAAGTTACGTCTCACCCGCCTGCAGGCGCCGAAATTGTACGAATAATTAAGATTGGACGATTAAAAGACTTTTCTTTTTGTTTAGGTGCAACAGGGTTGTTTCCGAGCGTAGCCAGCAGTCAGGGAAGACAATGGCTAACGACGACGAACAACGCGTTCGAGTGCAGGAAAAAGCGGCACTTCAGCGGCAGCCCGAAGATAGCCAATCCAGCTTCCAGTAACGAGATGGTAGCAGCGGTCCAACAGCAGATAAACCTAGTCTTTCTCAATCAAGGCGGCGGCACTGCGCTTGCCGACCTCGATTCTAAACGGGGGGGACGTAGCGTCCCGAGGATGACCGCGCTCCTTGCGCGCGCGTGGTCGTGACGCCTGCACGCGAATTGGCATTTGTATGTTCCATTTGTTTGTGTGTAATGATGTTAATATATGACGTGTGGGAGGACTGTAAATGGTGTAATAACTAATAAATGATAAATGATAATGGGTACCAAATGGAATTGTATGGTGATGATGTGTGATAGTGAGATGGTGATGATGACGTGATAATCTGATGATAATGGTGTATGCAAAATGAATGTTACGTGTATAATAAGTGTAATAAATACAAGAATAAACTATGATAATGATGGGGTGTGCAGGATGGATAGGAGTCTGAACATGAGGTGGAGACACCATGTTTAATGTGTGCAAATATGAATAGTGGATGTAGTATATGACGCGAATAGTGAGTGATATGTGCGAGTGGCCAATGTGTGGGCGAGTAGCGCGCGGGTGCGTAGTACCGGCATGCGGGAGAGTAAAACGTTGTATGAGTCTTACAAGTACGTGTTGTTTGACCCCGAATGCTGTGAGAGAGAGAAAGTATGTTAGAGTGGGACGAAGGCTGTCGTCCAATTAGAGCGCGTCGTCACGCCCCTGACCGCCGCTCTTCCCCCACCACTCGCTTTTCGGCGCAACCGTGCCAATGAGCGAGCGGCGCGAGGGAGGTGGGCGGAGCGATGAGGATGAACCGAGGTGATGAGCTGGATGCTAAATGAGCGGAGGACAGAATCGTCTCAGCTTCGGTTGCGACGTGTAATCCTTGGTTCGGTGCAGTGTGTGTGGTTTTGCAGTGTCGTGATTTTGTGTGTGGGCCTTGTATCCCAAAAAGTGTGTTTAAATGAAATCGCGTCAGTGTAGATTTATTCAGTTTATTATTTGTGGTGGTGTTGATTATTACGTGTTCCTTGTTTCGCGAATAGTATGTCTAAGCGAAATCGCGTCAGCGTAAATTTATTGTTTTTGTTTTAATCAAGAAGTGTTTAAGTCAATAAAAGTGTTTTGCTAGAATTGCCACCGTGTTAGTAATTTTATTTCGCCAACCTGTTCCGTGATCTATCTAATTTTGCGTAGTTTATCAATTCATTAGTTTTTATATTCATTAATTTTGATAGTGTTTTATTTTATTTTTGTGATACAAGTCGCGTGCCCAAAGTCGGTGCTGCCTTGCCCAGAGCCGAGGAATGGAAAAAGGAGCTCACTGCCTTAAGTGTGAGTGGTGACAGTGCTGCCCGAGCATCCTCCGAAGATCGTCACCGTCGAGGTAGTCAGCCAGCCCGCCGTGCCGTCTGCCTTCGCCATCGCCACGCCACGACGGCTACTTCCGACGAGACGTCACACCCCAAAAAACTGTCCGCAGTAAACGATTTCCCGGTACCGAAGAAAAATATTCGGCAGTTGCTGGGACTCTGCAACTACTATCGGAAATTAATAAATATTTTTTATTGGTCTTACAGTCCAATCAATTTCAACCAAAAATAAAATAAAATAAAATAAAATAAAAATAAAATAAAAATAAAAATAAAAATAAAAATAAAATAAAAATAAAAACTAAAAAATAAAAAATAAAAATAACAATAAAAAATAAAAAATAAGAAATACAAATAATAAATAATAAAAATAAAAAATAAAAATTAAAAATAAAAATTAAATTAAAAATTAAATTAAAATGATAATGACAGTCAGACTGTCCTTGTTTATATTCACCCCCGTAGACTAATCTGAAAATAAAATATTAGCTGAAAAAATTCTTTGTAATTTAAGTTAAATAGACCTTCTATTTTAAAACAATTGAATTGTACTTCTGTCGACTGCCCATATACAAATTAATTAAAAAAAAAAAAAAAAAAAAATATTTATTAATTTGTATATGGGCAGTCGACAGAAGTACAATTCAATTGTTTTAACTACTATCGGAAATTTATCCCGGACCGCGAAACCCCTGTCCAGCCTCCTAAAAGACAAAACGCCGTGTATATGGACGAAGTGACAGGATGAAGCTATCATCAAAATAAAATCACACCTAACAATGGAACCGGTCTTCAAACACCCCGATTTCGAGCAGGAATTTTTCGGAACCACCGACGCCTCCAACTACGCCGTGGGCGGAGTCCTTTCACAAAAGGTTGACACATGAGACCTCCCAGTGGCCTATGCTTTTAGCAATGTTGTATTGCGCGGCGCAATTCAAATATTGTATATAGGAGAGGAAATTCACGTTCGTGACAGACCACAAACCTTTGATGTGGCTCCATAAGATGAAAGACACAACGTCCAGGCTGAAACGATGCTGAAACCAACTAACAGACATTTATAATTTCGAAGTATAAAAGGGAAAGTCTTGAAAGTATTTACATTTCTACGAATCGAAATAATGTGAATTTAATGTTAGAGTCTAGTAAATTGGAGAGTGTTTATAATTCCTTATTAAATTGATTGGTTTTGAACAATTAGTGTAGAAGGGGAATTTAGATTTAATTTACTAAATGTGGTAGTGGGGATAAGATATATATAGATTAGAATATAAGGTTTAGTTTAGTCCCTGATGAGGAGCCGTAGCGAGATCGAAACTTTGGACAGGTCTTCAATTAGGTAAGGGTGTTGGGGACAGTAAGACTGCACTTTGCTAACAAAGAATTTTTTCAGCTAATATTTGATTTTCAGATTAGTCTACGGGGATGAATGTAAACAAGGACAGTCTGATTGTCATTATAATTTTTAATTTTTATCTTATTTTTATTATTATTTTAATTTTTATTTTTAGATTGAATTGGTTGGACTGTAAGACCAATAAAAAAATATTTATTAATTTGTATATGGGCAGTCGACATAAGTACAATTAAATTGTTTTAAAATAAAAGGTCTATTGAACTTAAATTTAGAGGGGTATGTCATGATTTATTTTAGAGAAATTTCTTCTAAATATGGTAGTATTATTAAAGATTATTGTGCAAAATGGATAAGAATGAATTTAAAAGTTGTAATTCTTGAAGAAAAACTTACATTCCTTATTAGATGCAAGAAATCAAATATATTTTCGGTATGTATTAATAATAGATTTCATGATGAATATTTTTTGCAGGTTTATAGTAATAGTGTTTGTCATGATCTAAAGAATAATTTTCTTTTTCAAAAATAAATTACTTCATTTAGAAATTAGAGATTTACATAATCAGATTCATTTCTTAAATAGATATTTATTAAAGATTGAATATTATTTATATCAAAATATAGAAAGTAATGAATTACATTGTTGCGTCCCGAGGATGACCTCGTCCCTTTGCGCGCGCGTTGCCTAAAACTAAAAACCTGATCTAAAGCCTGCACTTAAGTTAGCTCTGCGTCTTTTCCCGTTTAGGTTTCCGCACGGTTTCCCTAGACGCCCGGGACAAATGCCGAAAAAGGTGTTTGTTTCGCCGTGCACGAAACGAAACAAACACACCGACGGGCTAATACTTACGAGAGAGGCGATGGTTATTTGTATATTCCATTTATTTATCTGTTTATATTCATGTAAGATTATAATAATGTGAGGGATGAATAAATGTATGACATGTGTGAAAAATATAATTAGTAATACAAATAATAAATAATAAATAATAATAAATAACAAATGTAATGGTATAATAATCATGTGTGATATGATAATAATAATAATAATACAGATTGTTGTACGATAATAATAATATATGCAAAATAAATAAAAGTACGAACATGAGGTGAGAAGACTATGAATAATGTGACATGTGCGAAGATAGATCTATATGGAAGCGAGTAGCTAAAACGCAGATCGAATTGAACACAACGTGTGTGTGAGTATTACTTGCATGCAGGAGGGTCAAACATTATATAAATCTTATAGATGCGTGTAGTTTGACCCCGAATGCTGTGAGAGAGAAAGACTATGTTTAGAGTGGGACAAAGGCTGCCGTCCAATCCGAGCGCATCGTCACGCCCCTGGTCGCCGCTCTTCTCCCACCACTCGCTTTTCGGCGATGCCGTACCAATGAGCGAGCAACGCGAAAGCGGTGGGCGGACTGATAAGAGCAAACCGACCTGATGAGCAGGATACCGAATGACTCGAAGGCAGACTCGTCTGAGCTTCGGTTGCGACAGGTGATCCTTGGTCCGGTGCAGGGTGTGTGGTTCTGCAGTGTTGTGATTTTGTTGTGCTTTGTATCATAAACAGTGTTTGTAAGTGAAATCGCGTCAGTGTAAGTTTATTCGGTTTTATTATTTTTGGTTTTGTTTATATATTACGTGCTCTTTGTATCATGAAACGTGTCCTGTAAGTGACACCGCGCCAGTATAAATTTATTGTTTCTTGTTTTCAATAGTGGTCAATTAAAAAGTGTTTTAGTAGATTCGCCACCGTGTTAGTAGTATTATTTCGCCAACCTGTTGCGTGATTCATTTAATTTTGCTTCGTATAATTCAATAAATTTTGATAGTGATTTTATTTTATTCTCTGTTCCTTTTTGTGTTGCATTTTTTTTATACAAGTTGCGTGCCGAAAGTCAGTGTTGCCTTGCCCAGAGCCGAGGAATTTCAAGAGGAGTTCACTGCCTTGAGTGTGAGTGGTGACAGTGCTGCTCGAGCATCCTCCGAGGATCGTCATCGTCGAGGTAGTTTGCCAGCCCGCCGTGTCCTCTGCCTTCGCCATCGCCACGCAACGACGGCTACTTCCGACGGGACGTCACAGAGAAGAAGATTTTTGGTGACAGCGGTGGGATTCGCCGTCGAAGAAGCCTTTAATACCCTCGAGGGAAAAAGCAAAAATAATCTTAGTACCTCATTGGGAACAGAGCTGATGCACATCACCGACAGTCGTCGCAGCGACCTTCAAAGAGAGGAGAGAACGTAAAGTTGTGTGTGCCGTCGGCGAAATCTACGATCGGCATGTAAGTGGAATTTCCTTCTCTTTCGTTAGGAGATCGGAACGCCGATCATAGGCACCGTTTTATTCGATAAGATAGGGGATCCACGCAGTAAATTACGTCCTTCGATCGCGAAGCATTATTTTAACTTAAAACCCGTATTCTGTCTGTTTTTTTTTTGTTTTGGTGAAATTCCGTTGGAAGTAGTTGTAGTTTTCTTGTATGCTAAACTTTTAAAATTTAAGGCGAATTAAATATCATGGTAATTTAATACATTAGTAATCTTTTGATAAAAATTAGTTAATAATTGTTTCAAGACACTTCCTTTATCGCGGCATATCATAACGGCATTTCGTTCACTTAAATTTTTGATTAAGTGTAGTTTCAAATTGTGTAGAATGTATTAATATTTTTATATTCGTCGAAATTTATCCGTATAAGTTTCTATTGATTTGGTATTTATTATATTATCTATTGTTATTATTACCAGCAGTATATCATCTACTATTCGTGTTAGCACCGTTTTAATCTATGTGCCCGGATCTGTAGAAATTTCTAGATTCAGTTACTTTCGTTTGTGCGCTATCTGGACGGAGCTAATAATATTAGATTTTAAATAATTTTAATAATTTTTAATCTCTATAGCTAAACGATACTTACTGGTTATTATTTATTATTACTTATTATAATTATTACTTATTATAATGACATTAGTTGTAAACGCGATTAACGTATAGTTATCGTTTGCAACTAAGTAAATTTTTATTTTTCTCTATTATAAATTACATCAAATACACGTGTTATATTTATTTTATATTCACAGCTCATTTTAAAGTTTATTTTCATATTAAAATTCTAAATGTTTTTGTAATCTTTCGTGTAGTTATAGAAATTAAAATTTGTATTGAGATTTAAAAGTTTAAAGAAAATTTTATTGAACCGTTTTTTTATTACTATCAAAATAAAATTCAAATTCAAATTAAAAATATAAATAGCGAAGCTTAAATTTCAAATCAAAAGGACGATTTAGATATTGTATATATTATATATATACAATATTGTATATATTATATATATACAATATTGTATATATTATATATCATACATATATTATTTGTATATATTATATATATACAATATTAGTATATATTATATATTATATATTATTATATTGTATTTATATTTACTATCTACTTATTTGCTCTATTATATTTATGTATTGATTTATATTCGCTTATATTATATTTGTACATCTTATTTCTATATTTGCATTTTATAATTGTGGATATTTATAATTTCAAATTCTTCGTATGGTTATAAGATTCGAATTTTAATTAAGATTTAAAGTTAAAATTTTGAGAAAAAAAATTTCTTTTACTGAAATTTCTTTTTCGGTGTTGTATTCAAACTAAAATTGAAATTAAAATTGAAATTAAAATAGTAGAATTTTAAATTAAAAAAGACAATAACATTTCGATTAGAATTTTAATTAATACTTTTTTTTGACTTTGTTGTCATCTCGTCCCAGTTTTTTTTTTTTTGGATTCTTCTCCATAAATAATCAACGTTATTTCTTACTTGTTTATATCCACTATTATATACTTATATATATTTATTATATTATATTGTATCTATGTATTCTACTCTCGCGCGCGTGAGGTAGGACCGTCGGACCTAGTGTGTCCAAGTTTCCAGGGGTATATTATACGTCAAATAGGCGCCTCGGAGCTAGTGCCTCCGAGCTCCTCCTTTACCCCCAGAGCTAACGTCTCTGCCCTTCTGCTGCAATTCTTCTCATAGACTAAATAGCTAACAACAAATTATAATTATTTATAATATAAATAAATAATAAAGTAAACTTTGAGAAAGGAAAGGATCCCTTTTTAAATTTTTTTTTCTTTCTCTTTTCTTTGTATGTCCAAAAGTTCTTTTTGTAAAACTTATAAAAGATTTTTTTTCTTTCTTCCTCAAAATAGAAACCAGGCCCCCTTTAAGGCTAACGTCCTCAAAGCCCTCCCTTTTATCTCGAATCGTAGGTAAAGGAATTGCGTTTGAACATGGCATACACGCCGGCCGAGTTTGAAGTTAAGATGCGGGAAATACGCGAGCGCGAAGATCGCTTGACCGAGCACGAGGCTCGCCTGAGGGTGCACGAGGTGGAAATCACGCAACATAGGGCCGTGAAGAACGATCGGGACGCCGTGATCGATGACCTCGTCGCGCGTATGGAACGTGTGGAAGCTCGTTGGGACGCTTTCCAGTCCCAGCAGCCGCATTCACGAGATACCGAATACTGTTCGTGTGATTCGTGCCATGTGGATAGCGTGAGCGAGGCGACGACGATGTCCGAATATCGTCATCTCCCGACGATCCGTAGCCGCGACGAATTCGCCGACGTACAGTGTTACGGCCGGGACAATTATTAAAACTTTACACCGGCGTATTTTGGTAAGATTTGTTTTTTTCTCAACGACTTACCTCGTTGATTAGCTTGGCAGCTGTGGCGAGAGCTTCCGAAAAGGAACGTTGAGCTCGTTTGATGACGCGCAATATGACGTCGCGCGTAGAAACATACGATTTGCACCGCGCTGGGGACAATCCGAATACACCAGGGAACGCGAATACGACGGGTCTGCGAACGAATCACTGCGTGTATATAGGAATTTCGAAACATGCGAACCATGATACGAAAAAACGGTCGACTACGGAATGTCGGAGGAATGGTTGCGGGAATGCATCGCGAAAGTTCCGTATTTCGACGGACTATCTTCTGGAATTTGTCGCTGCGTTTCGACAAATCCAGGACGAAGTTCCCAAAAGTTTAGAGCTGAGGTGAACCGTCGCCTCAGGCTAAAGTTGACAAAAGCAACGCCTGCAATGTTTGGGAGACGTGAATACGGAACCATCGAAGGATTTGTTCGCCGGTTGCTCGAAGTTTTTGGGAGTAGCCTTACGTCGCATCATGTAAGACAACAGGTAGGCGACGTTCGAATGGGCGCGAATGAACTCATAACCGATTATGTGCACCACGTCGCGAAACTCCATAGCGCATTGCTCGATTGTGCAAAAAGAACGCGCAGAGTGGATCAATTGAGCCGCGTCGAGACTGAAGAGATCGAAAGCGACGTGATCGCGAATTTTATGGACGAATTTGCCGGAACATTTTTCGAAGCGAATTCGCGATTATCCCCGTCACATAGAGGATCTGTACAGGATTACCGTACAGGTGCCAAACGATTTTCAGCGGAAAAACGAGCGCTATAATGGGAGACTGCTTTCTGGCGGAATGCGGGGAAACGGCGAGCAATCGTAGAAATCGCGATCCGGTTGTAGTATCCGTGCCTCAAGCGACACTCCGCAAACTGTATGATGGAAATCCGCGCATGGAATGGAGAAATGCGCCAAAAATGAATCGAGAAGATTCGCGAAATCACTCTCGCGGAGAACCCCGAACGGTGCAGAATACGCGCGCACGCTCACCGCGTCCGGACGGATCACAAATAATTTGCACCTATTGTGGTAAATTCGGACATGAGCGCGAAAATTGTTTTACGTGACAAAACCGCGATGCAAAGGAGTCGGGAAACGCGCAAAGCGCCCGGGCGAGAGGCGGCCCTCCGACGAACGTCGCGCAAAACCGTCGTTAGTTCATTTTTGTAGCATCGGCATCGTCAACGATTTGCCGATGATGACGATAGCGTCGCCCGATCTTTTAACAGGCGAAACGACAGCAAAGGTTGTCGTTTCGCCTGTTGTCAAAACAAACGTGTGTAAGGGGTATAGGCGGCGGACCCGTGCCAATTATAGGTGCGTGCGAGATACACGTCCAGAAATCGGATACGTGCGTCGAGTTTCTCTTAATACAAGTAAACGACGCGTTCTTCATAATACAAGTAAACGACGCGAAGTTTGCTCAACGTATTGACGCCATGTGCGAGGAATACACGGACGTATTTCATCTCCCGGACGAGATATTACCTGCAACCTCAACGACCGAGCATACAAACGAAACGACCGATTCCGTTCCGGTAAACGCGCGTAATTACCGTTATCCACAAGCGCTGCACGACGAAATAAAGCGTCAGGTGGAGAAATTAATCAACGACGGTATTGTCGAGCCATCCACATCGCCTTATTCCAGCCCTACGTGGATCGTGCCGAAACGAGCGCCGAGCGAAGGCGAGAAAAAGTGGCGCCTCGTGGCGAATTAAACGCGAAAACGATCGGAAATGCGTATCCGATCCCGAACATCACGGAAATCATCGATAGTCTAGGTGGGTCCAAGTATTTCAGATCTTTGGACTTAGCCGCGGGCTTCCACCAGATACCGATGAGCGAAAAGGATCGCGAGAAAACCGCGTTTAAAACTCCTTTCGGGCTATATCAGTATACGAGAATGCCGTTCGGGCTGAAAAATGCACCGGCAACCTTTCAGCGCCAAATGGATAGCGTGTTCCGTGGCCTCCAAGGAGATGAAGTTTTCGTCTACGTAGACGACTGCGTCATCTCTGCGAAGACACTCGAGGAGCACGACGCGAAACTGCGCAAAGTCGTCAAAAGATTGCGCGAAGCGGGGATGAAGCTGCAGCCGGAAAAATGCAGTTTCTATCGCAAGGAAGTCACGTACCTCGGCCACGCGATATGTGTCGACGGAGTGCGTCCGGATCTGGGAAAAACTTCCGCGGTTCATGGATTTCCGACGCCGAAGAACGCGAGAAACTTTCGGGAGTTTTTAGGGCTCGCGGGATATTATCGCCGGTTCGTACCAGAGTTTGCGAAGTACTCGCGTGCGTTAGCTGCGCTCCTTAGGAAGGATGCAACTTTCAGCTGGGGCGAGAAGCAGCGGGAAGGCTTCGAGTATTTGAAAAGCAAGCTACGCGAGGAGCCGCTGTTGAAGTATCCCGATTTTCACCAGCCATTTCGCATAACGACTGACGCGTCAAATCAAGCAATAGGTGCGGTACTCAGCCAAGTCCACGGCGAAAAGGTCTTGCCCGTCCCATATTTTTCGAGAATGCTGAACGAAATTTTCGAGAACGGAGCAGCGTTACTATACGCTAGAAAAAGGGATGCTAGCGTTAGTAGAAGCGGCCAGGCAATTTCGGGATTGCCTGTTCGGCCGCAAATTCACATTCTTTACTAACCACCAACCGTTGGTGTGTGTCCACAACTTGAACGATCCAATGTCTAGATTAAAACGGTTGTAGGCCGGGAAGGACAAATGTAGTCGCAAACGCGTTATCGAGAAACTCATCCGCGCTCGCGATCAATAATTTTATCACTGAGAACGACAGTCGGCGTCCGGCCTGCGAATTCGAGGAGGCCGGGATTGTGCAGCAGCAGGTGCAGATCCAGGTACACGAAGCACCAGGTCGAGCAGGAGGACGAACAGGGCCAGGATTTCATGTTCGAAATGGGGACAATGGCGAGCAGTCCCGAGAGTCACTCATTCAGCATGAGGACCGACCATGTGGTCAACGAGCCCTCCGAAGACCAGAAAATGGACGACCCTACGGATGACGAGGGGGAAGACCAAGTAGAACCAGCTGATGTCCCGTACGACTTCCACCAGCGGTACAACGACAAACGTGGCCTCGTCAATATTCGGGATGGCGTTTTCCTGTATCGTGGGAACGCCATCGTACTCGTGACTGCCCACTGGCAACCCATTTGAGAGGCAGCCCGTGAGCTGCTCGACAAGGACGGGCTATCGGATAGGCTGTCTATACCTGCGGGAACTGCGGAAGCCGTCGCGAACGGTCGGTTCCACACCATATTTTTGTCCGTCAAGGAAAACGAGCATGCGCCGCTCAATGTAATCACCGTACGACAGGTATTCGACGCGGCCTACGATGTCATACACGAAAAGAACATGAAAGCGGTTATGCGGAATAATCTGATATCCGCAAAAGAGAGGTCCAAGAACTATTACGATAAGCGAATAAATCCGTCCGACTTCCGCGAAGGAGATGACGTTCTCCTACTTAGAAACGTCAAGCGAGAACCGTTTGATTCCGACTATACGGGACCGTATAGAATCACGCGTATCCTCCCGAAAAATAACGTAGAGATTGCGATAGGCAGACGCCTGAAGGAGGTACACGGAGACAAGCTACGTTTCACCCGCCTGCAGGCACCGAACTTGTACGAATAATTAAGTTTAAAAGACTTTTCTTTTTGTTTAGGTGCATCAGAGTTGTTTGCGAGCGTAGCCAGTAGTAGTCAGGGAAGACAATGGAGAACGCCGACGAACACCACGCAAGAGTTGAAGAAATAGCGGCACATCAGCGGCAGCTGGAAGACAGCCGATTCAGCTTCAGCAGCAGTCCAACATCGGACAGTCCCAGCTTTCTGAATCAAGGCGTTGGTACTGCACTTGCCGACCTCGATTCTAAACAGGGGGGATGTTGCATCCCGAGGATGACCTCGTCCCTTTCCGCGCGTGTTGCCTAAAACTAAACACCTGATGTAACGCCTGCACTCGAGTTAGCTCCGCGTCTTTTCCCGTTTAGATTTCCGCACGGTTTCCCTAAACGCCCGGGGCAAATGCCGGAAAAGGTGTTTGTTTCGCCGTGCACGAAACGAAACAAACACACCGACGGGCTAATACTTACGAGAGAGGCTATGGTTATTTGTATATTCCATTTATTTATGTGTTTATGTTCATGTAAGATTATAATAATGTGACGGATGAATGAATGTATGAGATGTGTGAAAAATATGAATAGTGTCACAAATAATAAATAATAAATGTAATGGTATAATAATTATTGTGTGATATGATAATAATAATAATACAGATTGTTGTATGATAATAATAATGATAATAATAATGATTGTTGTATGATAATAATAAGTAATATTAAATAACAAATATAATTGTATAATAATAATGTGTGATATGATAATAATAATAATAATAATACAGATTGTTGTACGATAATAATGATGTATGCAAAATAAATAAAAGTACGAACATGAGTTGAGAAGACCATGAATAATGTAACATGTGCGAATAGCGAAAGATCCATATGTAAGCGAGTAGCTAAAACGGAGCATCGAATTAACAACGTATGTGTGAGTATTACTTGCATGCAGGAGGGTCAAACATTATTTGAATCTTATAAATGCGTGTAGTTTGACCCCGAATGCTGTGAGAGAGAAAGACTATGTTTAGAGTGAGACAATGGCTGCCGTTCAATCCGAGCGCATCGTCACCCCCCTGGTCGCGGCTCTTCCCCTACTCGCTTTTCGGCGATACTGTGCCAATGAGTGAGCAACGCGAAAACGGTGGGCGGAGCAGTAAGAGCAAACCGAGCTGATGAGTAAGATGCGGAATGAACGGAAGGCAGACTCAACTCAGCTTCGGTTGCGACGAGTGATCCTTAGTGAAGTGCGTGCAGTGCAGTGTGGTTTTGCGGTGTTGTGATTTTGTGTGTGGGCTTTGTATCGCGAAAAGTGACAAGTGAAATTGTAAGTAAAATCGCGTCAGTGTAAATTTATTGTTCTTGTTTTAGTAGTTGTTAATTAAAAGTATTTAACTAGAATTGCCACAGTGTTAGTAGTTTTATTTCGTCAACCTATTCCGTGATTTATTTAATTTTGCTTCTTGTGATTCATTAATTTTGATAGTTATTTTATTTCTATTCTCTGTTCCTTTTTGTGTTGCATTTTTTTCTATTCGATACAAGTTGAGTGCACAAAGTCAGTGCCGCCTTGCACTAAGCCAAGGATATTATTTCAAGAGGAGCTCACTGCCTTGAGTGTGAGTGGTGACAGTGCTGCCTAGCATCCGGCAAACATCGTCGTCCAGGAGGTAGCTTGCAAGCCTGCTGTGCCCTGCCTTCGCTGTCGCCACGCAACGACGGCTACTTCCGACGGCACGTCACAACATGAATTTTTTCTTGGTCAAAACAAACATTTTATTAAGACAAAATATATGAATAGACAAACATTAAAAAGGTAATTTGAATGTTTGAGAAATAAAAAACAATTTGAAAGCTATCAGATTATCAATGCAAACAATAACAATAGGTTTAGGAATATAGCTGACAAGGAGATAGCAAATGAAGTAATAAACATCATGTCTAAAGGTGCCAAACATGGAAAATTATATTATAAAAATAATCTCCCAATCAAAGAAATCATCGCGGAGGTTGAAAGTAATCTTTTTGGTTTAAATGAGGAAGTGAAAAAGGAATGCAGGGCATCTTTGGTTAATGTCATTAGTAATTTTAAAAGAGGAAATAAATTTGATAATTTTTTAAATAGTAATTTTAAACATAAAGTAATTACCGCGAAGAATTTTTTGAGAAATAACCCTCATATATTCTTCCAAAAGGCCGACAAAGGAAACTAGCTTCCAATAAAATTGACTACTTAAATTGTATAATATATTAAATGATGATAGTACTTATTTGAAAATTGGTAATCCACATATCATTAAGCTACAAAATAATTTGGAAGCGTTATGAAATAATTGGAAAAGAAATGAATATATAAATGATACTGCATATAAATATTTAGAATATGAAAATGGAACTGTGGCAAAATGTTATGGGCTTCCCAAGATTCATAAAGAAAATCTGACATTTAGATAATATCTTCTATAAGTTTCCCAACTTCTAATATTGTTAGATTTTTATCTAATATATTGGTTAAGATAGTTGGAAGAACTAGTTCTTCTTTAAGGAAGGTCAGAAGCAATAGCCAGTGGTAGTGGATTATAAAAAATTAAATGACAAGACGAAGCCGTTCCACTTTCCCATAAAAAACATCACGCACTTGCTAGGAACTGGGCGATACAAAATTCTATTCCGTCATGGATTTGGCGTCAGGGTTTTACCAGATACCCCTGGATCAGAAAGATAAAGAGAAGACAGCTTTTAGCACCTCTTTCGGCCATTTTCACTTTGCACGTATGCCATTTGTTTTAGCAAATTCATCCGAACGGCAAAGTTCACAGAAAGCTGTTATTGTGGTTTGCTGAGGTCTATTAAGAACATTTTGCATATTTTCTTCAGTGAAGGAAACACGTTGATGATTTTCTAAATGAACTGCTAAATGAATGACAGTTGGATATCTTATATGAATTAGAAAATCAAAAAATCTCCAGTAAGCCTCGGATGAACATATATATCGACCATTAAGATATTGATCTCATTCATCATTTTCATTTTCAACAGAAACTATAGCTTGGTCTGAACCTTTGGTAATATATTTGCATATATATCGGATTACTTGCACGGAATTACTAAACTCAACGTTTATATGCGTATTGAAACAACATAAGAGGAGTTGGCAGTATGGAACAATCCATCTATTGTCTATATCAATTAAATTACCTGGCATATATAAAGCTGCTGTTAGACCGCCGTTTTCAGGACTTCGTCTGCGGTAAGTGGGATAACCATCAACTGAAGTTTCTGTATCAGAAATAAATGCTCGAGGATATTTTTTGACTAACCACACCAAAATATGACTATGAGGTAATCCTCGTTTTTGCTATTCAACACTGAGTGAATAGCAATTAACTTTATTACATATTTCCTTTTTAGTAATCAGGTCCATTAATTTCTTTAATTTTAAATGAAACTCTAGAACTCTATAAATTTAAGACTCTAGAAAAAATGTCATATCTATCTTTGGACGATTGATCAGAAAATAGTTCCTGCTTTACTTCTGGCCATTCAGGGTTGCACGTAAAAGTTATAAATAAATCTGGACACCCATATTTACGCACATACGCCAGAGCATCTTGTGATTTCTGATGCATATAACGTGGAGATCCAGTAACGGATGGTAGAAGAATTACGTGTTGGCCTATATTTTTAGGATTTACATTAGCATCTTGCTCAACAGTATCTCAGTGATGTATGTAATCATCTGCTCGTAATTTTTGCTGATTGAATCGAATAAAAGAAAATCTTTCAGATATCATTTTAGCCATTATATCAACTCAATATTGATTCAATAAGACTTTTTAATGATGCAAGAAGTTACTGTTATTATTCCATGATAATAATACCGACAAGTACACAGAACTTACCGACAACCAACGCATGATAATAGTACCTACAAGTGTACAGGACTTACAGACACATCCATGAATAATAAAATATCTACAGATGCACTACACTTCCAACATAGCTACTCATGGTGGCTTACCTTCAGCATACACACATCTACACGTGGCACGATACCTACAGCTACACCAGATCCACATATGGCAACTTACCACAAGGATTACACTCAGTTAATCACAGCCGCAATATTATTACAATAATGACAATAATTAATAAATAAAAAAATAGACTATTAACAATAAAATATAAGTAAATAACCACGAATGCACATTGTAAGATGCGAACACACTCCACTACGCTTAAAGATTACTAAATGGCAATGTAAAGAATCAATTGTGGAAAGAAACATTATGTTACCGCTCTGTTATTAACGTTAAATGATGAGATAAACATTTCAAGATAAATGATCAATATTTATACGATGATCGATAAGTGTGGATTTGCCCGTAATTTTGTATATTTATGAATTATGTTACGCGGTATCGATAGTATCATAAATCTTAGTTCTATCACACTAATTAATAAGAAACTATTCTATATAGAGAATTATATAAGCACTTTTGTCCTCCGCATCACAGAAATCGATAATGTTAATATTATAATGATCTTTTTCAATAATAAATAATAATTATATGTAAATTGGCAAATCGATGTTATCGGATCTATATGAGATTAAGCCTGCATGCTGATCATTATATTTACAGCTTATTAATATTATAAACATTTTTTATACGAAATATAGACGGCCCGCAAATTAGGCCGAAAGTCAGTTTAATATAAATCTTTACAATTTTTGAGTCGAAATACATTGACACTATAACTATATACATGTCCGATTAGAAGATATCCAGGCGCCGAGTGAGACGCTGATTAAGCTGTTGCGTAATGTCAGCGGAGGAATCGACGAACTGTTAGGAACGGCTGATAAAGACACTGCACAGGGAACGTCTTTAACTATCTTTTTTAAAACTATCCAATCGGAGCACGACACGAGAATTAAAAAGGTGCAGCTTTCTCGTGTTATAAATAGAGCACCGCGTGCACTGCAGACCAGTCCCGAAGTAACCAGCACATAAGAGGCGCCGTCGCGTGTATACTGGTCTTAGAGTTCCTATAGCATAGCTCAGGTAATAAGCAGTTATACGTCTCTGATCGGAGCATGTCTAATTGGTTCGCCCGCAAAAGTAAATTTCAATTTATTGTAAAAATCAATTTATTGTAACGAGTTATACTTCAGAGTTGTGTTTACCGATAAGTAAAAGTCGTGAGCCAGAATAAGTTAATTCATTGTAACGAATTATATATCAGTATTGTGTTTATCAATAAATAAATGTTATTAAAAGGAATATAAAATAATTGTGTTCGCGTTTTATTCATGATGCCTTCTAACTTCATTGCGTTTGTTGCGTCCCGAGAATGACCTCGTTCCTTGCGCGCGTGGTCACGGCGCCTGCACGCGTGTTGACATTTGTGTGTTCCATTCGTGTGTGATGTGAATGTATGACCTGTGAGAGAATTGTAGTAATTCTTATTATTAATAATAATTCTTATTATTTATTGTAGTAACTAATAAATAATAAGAAATAGCAAATGAAATTGTATAATAACGATATGTGCAAAATGAATGTTTTGTTATGTGTATAATAAATATAATAAACAACAAAATAAACTATGAGTAATGAATGTGACGTGAATAAAGAGTGATGAACATGGTGAAAATAGTAAGTAAATGATGTGTGCGGAATGTGATAAATGCAGGAATGAGCGATGAGTGGTGAATATGATGCGAATAAAGAATGATGAATATGGAGAATAAGCGAATAATGTGTGCGAGTGGCCCATGTGCAATGTGTAAGCGCGCGGGTGTGTAGTACCGGCATGCGGGAGAGCAAAACATTGTATGAGTCTTACAAGTACGTGTTGTTTGACCCCGAATGCTGTGAGAGAGAGAAAGTATGTTAGAGTGGGACGAAGGCTGTCGTCCAATTAGAGCGCGTCGTCACGCCCCTGACCGCCGCTCTTCCCCCACCACTCGCTTTTCGGCGCAACCGTGCCAATGAGCGAGCGGCGCGAGGGAGGTGGGCGGAGCGATGAGGATGAACCGAGGTGATGAGCTGGATGCTAGATGAACGGCAGACAGACTCGTCTCAGCTTCGGTTGCGACGGGTGATCCTTGGTGCGGTGCAGTGTGTGTGGTTTTGCAGTGTCCTGATTTTGTGTGTGGGCTTTGTATCGCGAAAAGTGTGTTTAAGTGAAATCGCGTCAGTGTAAATTTATTCAGTTATATTATTTGTGGTGTTGTTTATATATTACGTGTTCTTTGTTTCGCGAAAAGTGTCCTGTAAGTGAAACCGCGTCAGTGTAAATTTATTGCTTTTTGTTTTAATAGTGGTCAATAAACTTGTTTTGCTAGAATTGCCACCGTGTCTGTAATTTTATTCAACCTGTTCCGTGATCTATTTAACTTTGCCTCGTTCATTAATTCATTAATTTTTATATTCATTAATTTTGATAGTGACGTTATTTTATTCTCTGTCCATTTTCGTGTTACATTTTTTTTATACAATTTGCGTGCCCAAAGCCGGTGCTGCCTTGCCCAGAGCCGAGGAATTGCAAAAGGAGCTCACTGCCTTGAGTGTGAGTGGTGACAGCGCTGCCCGAGCATCCTCCGAAGACAGTTGCCGTCGAAGTGGTCAAGCCAGCCCGCCGTACCCTCTCTGCCTTCGCCATCGCCACGCAAGGACGGCTACTTCCGACGGGACGTAACAGAGGAGGAGGAAAATTTTTGGTGACAGCGGTGGGATACGCCGTCAAAGGTCTCCAGTACCCTCGCGGGAAAAAGCGCCCTTAGTACCCTCGCGGGAAAAGGGAATCATCGACCTGGTGCGCATCACCGACAGCCGCCGCAGCGACCTTCAAAGAGAGGAGGAAACGTCAAGAAGTGGTGTCTGCCGTCGGCGAGATTCACCAGGTAAGTGGTATTCCTTTTCTTTCGTTAAGAGATTGGAACGCCGATCATAGGCGCCGTATTGTTTCTGTTTTCTTTTCGGAATAAATTAGATTCGCAATAAAAACGCGTGTTAGCTTATTTATTTTATTTATTTAGCTTATTACTGTATTTAGCTTAGTTCATTTGGTTCATTTTTTTTTCTGCGTGAATTAAATTTCATAGTGATTTTACTAATAATCGTCTTCAATTTGTTTAATAATTTGTTTAATTACCTTTTTACGGCATTTATTACGGCATTTTGTTCGGGGAAAAAAAAAAAAAAAATTTTTTTTTGTTTCGATTACGTGCAGCTTGAAAGTTGCGTAAAATTTATGAACATTGGGAATAGTGTATTTATTAATGCTAATTTATTTATGTAGAGTATATTATATTTATTGATAGTATATTTGCTAATATCGTTTATCAATATTTGTGGAAACTTCCGTATTTATTTCCGTCGCTCGAGTGGTATTTTAGTTTTTGTTTATTTTAGACAAAGTTATTTTTGTGATTTTTAATGATAATTAAGGAATTAATAATAATATTGATAATTAATTAATAATCAGTGAACTTTGAATAATTCCAGATAGAATAATTTTAAATAATTATATGTAGATTTTGAACGATTAATTTAAAATAATCATATAATTTAGTTAATAATTATATATGGTTATGCACTATAATTATGTATTTTAATTATGTATTGTAATTATATGACATAATAACACGTATACATTTGAGTTGTGCGTTTTAGTAGTTATATATATTGTGATAATATTTTAATTGATTTTGAATAATTATATACATAGATCTCAGATATTAGATTGTAAATAGAAGAATTTTGTGAATTATAAATTAACTTAATAACTTTATAACTTCATAACTTCATAACGACTTAATAACTTCATTAGGATAAAACCCGGGACAAAATCCCCATTAAGCTCATCCCTGTCGCGACGGTATAATTAGATTTAAAATAGGGATAATCCCCTCGGCGACGGGGTCATTAGGCGCGGATTACGGATAATCCCCTCGGCGACGGTAGATGGGAGATTACCCCGCCCCCTAATTTACACCTTTACGACGTGAGTTATATGATGGCTAGGTCGTAATAAAAATAAAGAATTATCATTAATTTATTTAAATTGTGTTAATAATATATTAATTGTAATATATTAGTTATAGTATATTAATTATCTTCCCTATATATATTTAAAATTATATATATTTACTGTTTAATGGTGGGACGTTTCTGCCCGAGATTATAATAACTTTATTAATGATACGCGATTGACATATACAAATAAGCATTGGTAGTAAATAATAATAACAATAACAATAATAAGTAACAATAATAATTAATTAATTAATAATAATAATAAATACTGATCGTGAAACTAAGAAATTTTTTTTTATTTTACATGCAGTTTTATATGCGTACGCTTATAATTTTTCGTATTGTTGTAACCTGGTAGGCTTTTTCAGAATTTAATGAAAATGTGATTCAATTTTTTTTTCTCTTCTTCTCTTTTCACGTTTTTAAAATAAAATCGGAAATAAAATTAAATGATAAATTTTTTTAATTTTTTGAAATCCCAGTTTTTCCCCATCGACAAACCAATTGCATGTCAGTTGTTTTATCCAATATTATATATACTTACATATTATAATATTATATTATATATTTTATACTATTATATATTGTTTTATTTGATTTTATTATATATTATTACTAATTGATATTTATATACTATTATATTCATACTTATTTATCATACTATATATGTAATTTACGCCCGCGCGAGTGAGGTAGGACCGTTGGACCTAGTGTGTCCGAGTTTCCCCGGGGTTATTATACGACAAATTGCGTAGGCCCCTCGGAGCTAGTGCCTCCGAGCCCCCTCCTTCGCCCCCAGAGCTAACGTCCCTGTCCTCCTGCTTCACGTCTCTTTACTATATAAATAAAGTAAACTAGTGAAATATATACTTTACTATATAAATAAAAAAAAAAAAAAAAAAAAAAAAAAAAAAAAAAAATTCTCTTGTCCGTGTAGGTCCAAAAGTTTTTGAAAAACCTATAAAAGTTTTTTTTTTCCTTTCTTCTTCAAATTAGAAGCCAGGCCCCCTTTGAGGCTAACGTCCTCAAAGTCCTCCCTTTTAGCTCGTAGGTAATAGAATTGCGCTTGAACATGGCATACACGCCGGCCGAATTTGAGGCCAAGATGCGGGAATTACGCGAGCGCGAAGACCGCTTGGCTGAGCGCGAGGCTCGCCTTAGGGTGCATGAGGCCGATCTCACGCAACATAGGGCCGTGAAAAACGATCGGGACGCTGTGATCGACGACCTCGTCGCGCGCTTGGAACGTGCGGAAGCTCGTTGGGACGCTTGCCAGTCCCAGCAGCCGCGTTCACGAGGTTCTGAATACCGGTCATGCGATTCGTGCCACGGGGATAGCGTAAGTGAGGCGACGATGTCCGAATATCGTCATCTCCCGACGATCCGTAGCCGCGACGAATCCGCCGACGTACAGATCGTGTACGACCGCGACGAAACGCCGCGACGTGACGCGCAATACGACAACGCGCGTAGAAACATGCGGTGCGGACCGCGCTGGGACAAGCTGAGTACGTCAGGGAGCGCGAATGTGACGGGTATGGGATTGAATCATCGCGTGCACATAGGGGTTTCGAAACCCGCGGACGGCGATATGAAATGTCAACGGTCGACTACGGAATGTCGAAAGAATTGTTGCGCGAATGCATTGCGAAGGTTCCGTATTTCGACGGGACCAACCTTCTGGAGTTTGTCGCTGCGATTCGGCAAATCCAGGACCAAGTCCCCGAAAGTTTAGAGCTAGAGGTCAACCGTGGCCTCAGGCTTAAGCTGACAAAAGCAACGCCTGCGATGTTTGGGAGACGGGATTATGAAACCATCGAAGGTTTCGTTCGCCGGTTACTCGAGGTGTTTGGTTCGAATCTCACGTCTCATCATGTGAGGCAACAACTAGGCGAAATCCGAATGGAACCGATTATGTGTACCGCGTCGCGAAACTACACAGCGCGTTACTCGACTGCGCAAAAATAACGGCCGAGTGACTCAATTGAGCCGCGTCGAGATCACGGAAATCGAAAACGACGTGATAGTCAACTTTATGGACGGTTTGCCGGAACACCTGTCGAACCGAATTCGCGATTGTCCCCGCGACATAGAAGGCCTGTACAGGATTGCTGTCCAGGTATCAAACGATTTCCAGCGGAAAAACGAGCGGTACAATGGGAGACTGCTTTCTGGCGAATGCGGGGAAACTGCGAACAATCATAGGAATCGCGATCCGGTCGTTGTACCCGTACCTCAAGCAACACTCCGCGAAAGGTATAACGGGAATCCGCGCATGGAGTGGAGAAGCGCGCCGAAAGTGAGTCGCGAAGATACGCGAAATCACTCTCGCGGAGAACCCCGACCTGTGCAGAATACGCGCGCACGTTCACCGCATCCGGATGGGCCACAATTGATTTGCAACTATTGTGGCAAATTCGGACATGAGCGTGAAAATTGTTTCACGCGACAAAACCGCGAGTCGGGAAACGCGCAAAGCGCCCGGAGGAGAGACGGCCCTCCGACGAACGTCGCGCAAACCCGTCGTTAGTGCATTTTTGCAGCATCGGCATCGTCAACGATTTGCCGCTGATAACAATAGCGTCGCCCGATATTTTCACAGGCGAAACTACAGCGATGGTTGACACCGGGGCACAACCAAATGTAGTAAAGCGGTGTGTGCTAGGAAAACGCGTCATAATCCGCGTCATAATACGCAAAACAAACGTGCGTAAGGGGTATAAGCGGCGCTCCAGTGCCAGTTATCGGTGTGTGCGAGATACGTCTCCAGAAACCGGACACGTGCGTCGAGTTTCTCGTGGTGGAGAACGATTTCCCCATACCAACGCCGGCTCTGTTAGGCGCGAGATTTCTAGATCAGGCGAGAGTGATAATTGACTTTCGCGATCGGAAAATCACTTTTGGGAAGCGCGCTTTAGATGCAAGCCGAGGCGTGGCAAAATGTGGTCCGCACGAAACGTGCTGGATCGAAGCACCCGTGGCCGAGAGATGTGCCGGAAAGGTCGTACGGAAACGACTGGGGCCGGGTATTTTCGTCGGTGGGAATCACGCGAAACCCATTGAGGGACGGGTACGCGTACCGGTAGAAAATACCAACATTTTTGGCATTCTGGTCGACATTCCAGATTTAACGTTTTGTGAAGGGGAAACCGCGTCACCGGCCGAAACGGTCAAAAGGGGGGGGACGAGTGTCCGATGCACCGACGAGCGGGACGAATCGCGAACTCAATCGGACCATCCGTTAGTTTGCGCAACCATAGCCGCGTGCGATACGAGTAGGATAGCGTGTGTTAGAGGGTTGATACAAGTAAACGACGAGAAGTTTGCTCACCGTATCGACGCCATCTGCGAAGAATACGCGGACGTATTTCATCTCCCGGACGAGATATTACCGGCAACCGCAACGACCGAACATGCAATAGAAAGGACTGATTCCGTTTCGGTAAACGCACGTAATTACCGTTATCCACAAGCGTTGCGCGACGAAATAAAGCGTCAGGTGGAGAAGTTAATAAGCGACGGTATTGTCGAGCCATCCACATCGCCTTATTCCAGCCCGGCGTGGATCGTGCCGAAACGAGCGTCGAGCGACGGCGAGAAAAAGTGGCGCCTCGTGATAGATTTTCGCGAATTAAACGCGAAAACGATCGGAAATGCGTATCCGATCCCGAGCATCACGGAAATCATCGATAGTCTCGGTGGGTCCAAATATTTCAGTACTTTGGATTTAGCCGCGGGCTTCCACCAGATACCGATGAGCAAAAAGGATCGCGAAAAAACCGCGTTTAAAACTCCTTTCGGGCTCTACCAATACACGAGAATGCCGTTCGGGCTGAAAAATGCACCGGCAACCTTTCAGCGCCAAATGGATACCGTGTTCCGTGGCCTCCAAGGAGATGAAGTTTTCGTCTACGTAGACGACTGCATCATCTTTGCGAAGACCCTTGAGGAGCACGACGCGAAACTGCGCAGAGTCGTCGAAAGATTGCGCGAAGCGGGGATGAAGCTGCAGCCGGAAAAATGCAGTTTCTATCGCAGGGAAGTCGCGTACCTCGGCCACGCGATAAGTGCCGACGGAGTACGTCCGGATCCGGGAAAAACTTCCGCGGTTCAGGGATTTCCGACGCCGAAGAACGCGAGAAACATTCGGGAGTTTTTAGGGCTCGCGGGATATTATCGCCGGTTCGTACCAGAATTTGCAAAGTATTCGCGTGCGTTAGCTGCGCTCCTTAGGAAAGATGCAATATTCACCTGGGGCGAGAAGCAGCGGGAAGGCTTCGAATATTTGAAAAGCAAACTATGCGAGGAACCGCTGTTGAAATATCCCGATATTCACCGGCCATTTCGTGTAACGACTGACGCATCAAACCAAGCGATAGGCGCGGTACTCAGCCAAGTCCACGGCGAAAAGGACTTACCCGTTGCATATTTCTCAAGAATGCTGAAAGGCGCGGAGGAGCGTTACTCTACGATAGAGAAGGAGATGCTCGCGTTAGTCGAAGCGAGGAAACGTATGATGAGACGTACTTCGATTACGTTGCGCGATTGAAGGTCAGGACCGCGAAAATATTAGAAACCGCGCGGAATAATCTAATATCCGCAAAAGAGAGGTCCAAGACCTATTATGATAAGCGGATAAATCCGTGGACTTCCGCGAAGGAGATGACGTGCTCCTACTTCGAAACGTTAAGCGAGGACCGTTTGATTCTGACTATACCGGACCGTATAGAATCACGCGGATCCTCCCGAAAAATAACGTGGAGATTGCGATAGGCAGTCGCCTGAAGGTGGTACACGGAGACAAGCTACGTCTCACCCGCCTGCAGGCGCCGAACCTGCACGAATAATAATATTGTATAATTAAAAGACTTTTCTTTTTGTTTAGGTGCAGGAGGATTGTTTCCGAGCGTAGCCAGCAGCCAGGGAAGACAGTGGCGAACGATGACCAACAACACGTACGAGAGTAGCGGCCCAACAGCAGAACAACCCAGTCTTTCTGAATCAAGGCGGCGGCACTGCGCTTGCCGACCTCGATTCTAAACGGGGGGGATGTTGCGTCCCGAGGATGACCTCGTTCCTTGCGCGCGTGGTCACGGCGCCTGCACGCGTGTTGACATTTGTGTGTTCCATTCGTGTGTGATGTGAATGTATGACCTGTGAGAGAATTGTAGTAATTCTTATTATTAATAATAATTCTTATTATTTATTGTAGTAACTAATAAATAATAAGAAATAGCAAATGAAATTGTATAATAACGATATGTGCAAAATGAATGTTTTGTTATGTGTATAATAAATATAATAAACAACAAAATAAACTATGAGTAATGAATGTGACGTGAATAAAGAGTGATGAACATGGTGAAAATAGTAAGTAAATGATGTGTGCGGAATGTGATAAATGCAGGAATGAGCGATGAGTGGTGAATATGATGCGAATAAAGAATGATGAATATGGAGAATAAGCGAATAATGTGTGCGAGTGGCCCATGTGCAATGTGTAAGCGCGCGGGTGTGTAGTACCGGCATGCGGGAGAGCAAAACATTGTATGAGTCTTACAAGTACGTGTTGTTTGACCCCGAATGCTGTGAGAGAGAGAAAGTATGTTAGAGTGGGACGAAGGCTGTCGTCCAATTAGAGCGCGTCGTCACGCCCCTGACCGCCACTCTTCCCCCACCACTCGCTTTTCGGCGCAACCGTGCCAATGAGCGAGCGGCGCGAGGGAGGTGGGCGGAGCGATGAGGATGAACCGAGGTGATGAGCTGGATGCTAGATGAACGGCAGACAGACTCGTCTCAGCTTCGGTTGCGACGGGTGATCCTTGGTGCGGTGCAGTGTGTGTGGTTTTGCAGTGTCCTGATTTTGTGTGTGGGCTTTGTATCGCGAAAAGTGTGTTTAAGTGAAATCGCGTCAGTGTAAATTTATTCAGTTATATTATTTGTGGTGTTGTTTATATATTACGTGTTCTTTGTTTCGCGAAAAGTGTCCTGTAAGTGAAACCGCGTCAGTGTAAATTTATTGCTTTTTGTTTTAATAGTGGTCAATAAACGTGTTTTGCTAGAATTGCTACCGTGTCTGTAATTTTATTCAACCTGTTCCGTGATCTATTTAACTTTGCCTCGTTCATTAATTCATTAATTTTTATATTCATTAATTTTGATAGTGACGTTATTTTATTCTCTGTCCATTTTCGTGTTACATTTTTTTTATACAATTTGCGTGCCCAAAGCCGGTGCTGCCTTGCCCAGAGCCGAGGAATTGCAAAAGGAGCTCACTGCCTTGAGTGTGAGTGGTGACAGCGCTGCCCGAGCATTCTCCGAAGACAGTTGCCGTCGAAGTGGTCAAGCCAGCCCGCCGTGCCCTCTCTGGCTTCGCCATCGCCACGCAAGGACGGCTACTTCCGACGGGACGTAACACGTTCCTCGGTGCTTTGTTGTTTGTTTCCTTCTAGGTGTTCCTGCTTCTATCAGTTGTCGCACGACGGTCAATACAGCAACATATTTCAACTCACCGATAACTTTAAGGATCCAACGACTCGCTCCCTACCGGACCCGCTTCGCCACCTGCTGCGACAGGTATATCAAAGCAAATATTTAGAAAGAAGAAAAACAAGTCCCAATGTAACGCCGGTGTAAATTTTAAAAAGTTATCCGGACGTAATAGTTTGGTGACAGCTTTGTGGGATTTTTTATAATAAAAAAGAAAAAGATTCGGATATAAATTTTGTTTCAATTCGAAGTGTTCTGCTTTAAATCCAATTTCCGATTATATAAATCATTTAAATTCTGATGTAAACTTATTTAAAACCAAAGCGACCTGTTTTGAATTCAATGTTCTTATATTGATATTAATTAAAATCTGATATAAATTGCATTACTGTACTTTTGATTAAATAAATGTTTTTTCACTCTTTTTTAATAAATAAAATATATACAAATTTTACAAATCGAAATAATTTGTTTTTGTTTGCAATTTACAAATAACCAATTTCATATACCTTTTTCTCTCAATTGTATTTTTCTTTTTTTTTCCTGCTTGTGTTACGTCCCGAGAATGACCTCGTTCCTTGCGCGCTTAATTTAATGGTCTGCACTCGTGTCGCCCCGCGTGTTTTCTTGTTTAGGTTTCCGCACGGTTTCCCTAAACACCCGGGCAAATGCCGGAAAGCAGACATGAACGGAGAGCAGACTCGTCTCAGGTTCGGTTATGAAGGGTAATTTTCGGTGAAGTGTGTTTCGTGCGATTTTCTAGTTTTGTGCTTTTTGCGTGAGTTTCGAATCGTTAAAAGTGTTTTCGCGGCAGTGTAAATTTATTTCCATTAAGTTGTATATTTTTAAATAGTGTGATTAAAAGTGCTTATATTGAAATTGCCACAGTGTTAGAGTTTGATTTCATTAGCCTGTTACCGTGCCTATTTATTTACTTTATACCGTAATTCATTTATTTTTAACCTTTAATTTATTTTTATTCTATGGTTCAACAGTGAACGATTTATTTCCAGTTTTTGCATTTTTAGTGATTATTATTATAGTATTCGATATTTAGTATTCGATACAAGCGTTGCGTCCCGAGGATGACATCGTTCCTTGCGCGTGCGTAATTGTCGCGCGTTGCCTAAAATTAAAACCTGGTGTAACGCCTGCATCCGAGTTAGCTCCGCGTCCTTTCCCGTTTAAGTTTCCGCACGGTTTCCATAAACGCTCGGGCAAATGCCAAAGGGTGTTTGTTTCGCCGTGCACGAAACGAAACAAACACACCGACGGGCTAATACTTACGAGAGAGGCGATGGTTATTTGGATAATGTATATTCCATTTATTTATATATTTATTCACGTAGAAGTACAATAATGTGATGTATGTGATATGCGTATGATTATCGGCAACTTGTATTGATGGATGAATCTATATAACATATGTGAAAAATATCAATGTAATATTATGTCGCGAATTGTATAATTATAATGTATGATAAGATAATAATAATAATAATAATAATATTAATAATAATAATAATAATAATAATAATATAATGCAACAATGAATGTAAAATGACATTAATGGGCGAATGAGGTAAAAATACCGTGTGTAATATATGCGAATGTATATGTAATATGAATAATACAATATGTGCGAATAGCGAAAGATCCATATGTAAGCGAGTACCTAAAACGGAGCATCAAGTCAACAGCGTATGCGGTGTATTACTGGGATGCGGGTGGGTCAAACATTATATGAATGTTATAAATGCGTGTAGTTTGACCCCGAATGCTGTGAGATAGAGAGACGTGTTTAGAGTGAGACAAAGGCTGCCGTCCAATCCGAGCGCATCGGAAAATTGTGAATGTATAATAGAATAAATAATTTAAATTTATAATTTTTCGTATAGTTATAGAATTTAAATTTGTATTAAGATTAAAAATACAAGGAAAATTTTATGGATTTTTTTCCATTATCAAATTAAAATTCAAATTCGAATTTAAAATAGAAATAGTAAATTTTCAAATTATTTTTGAATTTCAAATCTTTCGATTTTGACGATTTATATATTATACTTATTTATATATTTATCATATTGTATTGTATTTATTATATTATATTCTATTTATTTATTATATCATTCTACTGTCGCGCGCGTGAGGTAGGACCTTCGGACCTAGTGTGTCTGAATATCCCGAGGTATATACGTCAAATTGCGTAGGCCCCTCGGAGCTAGTGCCTCCGAGCCCACCCTCTATCCCCAGAGCTAACGTCCCAGTTCTCCTGTACGTTTGCTTATAGGATTAATTAGATTTTGAAAAAGAAAAGGGTTTCATTTTTTTTTCTTTTAGATATTAAAAAGTTAAATATAAATTTGTATCAGGATATTAAAGTTGAAAAAACGATTTTTTTGCATATTAAAAGCCAGGTCGCCTTTGAGGCTAACGTTCTCAAAGCCCTCCCTTTTTGCTCGAATTGTATTTAAAATAATTGCGTATAAAAGAATATGGCATACACGCCGGCCGAGTTCGAAGTTAGGATGCGCGAATTGCGCGAGCACGAAGATCGATTAGCGGCACGTGAATCTCGCCTAAGGATGCACGAAAACAAGCTCGCGAAGGTCCAGGCGGTAAAACCCGATCACGACGCGATTATCGAGGACCTGATTTATCGCTCAGAGAGAAGCGAAGCTCGCTACGAAGCCCTTCAGGGACAACAAAATCGCCAATCCGTATCCGAATATCGTACCTGTGGCTCGTGCCTCGTCGATAGAGCGAGCACGACGACTACGCCATTGGAATATCGACGGTTGCCCACTGTCCCAATTCACTGTTCCCAATGCGATTCGCACCGCGCTGGAAACCATACGATTACGCTAGGGAACGCGAATATGATGATTACGTGTGCGTATCACCGCGTGCGTATAGGGATATCGAACCACGCAAACCGCGCTACGAACAAGCGTTCGACTATGGAAGGAATTGTTGCGGGAATGCATAGCGAAAGTTCCGTATTTCGACGGGACAAATCTTCTAGAATTTATCGCTGCGATTCGTCAAATCCAGGACCAAGTTCCTGAAAAGTTAGAGCTTGAGGTGAACCGTCGCCTCAGGCTAAAGTTAACAAAGGCAACGCCTGCAATGTTTTGGAGGTGTGAATATGAAACTATCAAAAGTTTCGTTCGCCGGTTGCTCGAAGTTTTTGGGACTAGCCTTACGTCGCATCATGTAAGACAACAGTTAGGCGACGTTCGAATGGGCGCAAATGAACTCATAACCGATTATGTGTACCACGTCGCGAAACTCCATAGCGCATTGCTCGATTGTGCAAAAAGAACGCGCAGAGTGGATCAATTGAGCCGCGTAGAGACGGAAGAGATCGAAAGCGACGTGATCGCGAATTTTATGGACGAATTTGCCGGAACATTTTTCGAACCGAATTCGCGATTGTCCCCGTCAAATAGAGGATCTTTACAGGATTACCGTACAGGTGCCAAACGATTTCCAGCACAAAAACGAACACTATAACGGGAGACTACTTTCTGGTGAATACGGGGAAACGGTGAGCAATCGTAGAAATCGCGATTCGGTTAATATATCCGTGCCTCAAACGACGCTCCGCGAACGGTATAATAGAAGTCCGTGCATGGAATGGAGAAATGCGCCGAAAATGGATCGGGAAGATACGATATGAAGATACGATGGCGAAATTACTCTCGCACAGAACAGCGACATGGGAAAAACACGATCACGCGCACACGTTCGCCATGTCCGGACGGGCCACAGGTAATTTGTTCCTATTGTGGCAAATTCGAACATGAGCGCGAAAATGGTTTTTCGCGACAAAATCGCGAGGCAAAGGAGTCGGGAAACGCGCAATGCGCCAGGAGGAGAGACGGGAGAATAAAGCGGGCCGCGTTGCACGAATGGGTCGATATAGGTGACGCAAAGCAAATGCTCGTTAGCGGAATAGGAAGCGAGCCGGTTCCTGTTATAGGTGCGAGCAAATTCCACCTCCGCGATCCGAACATGTTCATAGAGTTTTTAGTTGTAGGGGACGATTTCCCAATTTCGACGCCAATGTTGTTAGGCGCGATATTCATGGATCAAGCGAAGGTGATTATCGATTTTCGCGATCGGAAAGTCTCGTTTTGAAAAGGCAACGTAGTATCGAGTCAAGGCGTCGCGAAATGTGGTCCACACGAAACGTGTTGGATAGAAGCAGATGCGAATGAAGATTCTGCCGGCATAGTTGAACGTAGGAAGGTAGGGCCCGGCGTTTTCATCGGCGGAAACCACGCGAAACCCATAGAGGGACGCGTTCGCGTACCGGTAGAGTACACCAACATTTTTAGAGTTCTGATCGATATACCCCAGTTGAAGTTCTGCGAAAGGAAAATCGCGCCGTTCCCTGATATGGACGAAACGGGGGGAACGAATGCTCGATGCACCGACGAGCGGGATAAATCGCAACTTGAACGGGACCAACCGTTAATTTGCGCAACGATAGTCGCACGCGATACGAGTAGAGTAGAGAGCGTTAGGAAACTGATCCAAGTGACAGACGCAAAGTATTAAGATAGAATCAACGCGATTTGCGAAGAATACGCGGATGTTTTTCATCTCCCGGATGATATTCTCCCCGCAACCGGAACAACAGAGCACACAATCGTGATTATTGGAATCGCAGATATCCACAAGCGCTGCGCGACGAAATAAGGAGTCAAGTCGAGAAATTGATAGATGATGGTATCGTCGAGCCAACTACATCGCCTTATTCTAGCCCTGATTGGATTGTGCCGAAGCGAGCGTGGAGCGACAGCGAGAAAAAGTGGCGCCTCGTGATAGATTTCCGCGAGTTAAACGCAAAAACGATCGGAAATGCCTATCCGATACCGAACATCACGGAGATGATCGATAGTCTAGGTGGGTCCAAGTATTTCAGTACTTATTATAAATAACAGTTAGTATAATTTATACACAAAATATCTAAAACTATAAAATAATAATAAACAAATAGTATTAACTGAAATGCAGCTTAATAATTACAAAAAAAAAAACAGAATTATTAATAAATGTATATCCAAAATTAGATTTATATTTATTATAGGATTCAAGTCATAGAACGGAAAGAGAGAAGAAATGTATAAAATAACATATATATTTGTAAAATTCTGTGGTTCAAAAATTAATTATTAAAGAAAAAAGCATAAACTTTGTGGGAATGGGACTGGCAAGTTTTTCGTTTTTTCTTTTTTTATTTCTGATAAATTCTCAGTATGAATGGCAAAAGAATGTTCATCGATAAACATCGAAAAATCAAGATAATTAATTCTTTCTTATGACTCCAGGCGTGGACAAAAGGAGGTAAAAATAATCTCGGTTATTTATAAATGATTTCGTTACTTTATTAAGTTGCATTGCCGTTAAAAATATTTATTTATTATTATTTGATAGAGTTTTAAAGATATTTTGTGTAAATTACACGTGCTGTCATTTACAGCCTTTAAAATAAAATGAACTTTGCCAATTGTTTTAATGGTCCATTGTTTTAAGTTGTAACCGCGTTACATTATTTATTTTTGTTAAAATATTTCCGATTATTTCAGAAAAATATCGTGCACATATCATTATGCTCTATGAACATATTCGGTTTGCTATGAAAATGATTTCCTTTGTAATTACATAAATTATTATGTTTCACTTTATCACAATTGGTAGGACATCGGACGATACCCCTGAACTTATTTTTAATTGAAGTATAGAATATTTTTTGTCTTAATATATTTGGAAGTTTCGGCAAGTATTTTATATACATTTTTTATAAAATACATAAAAAGACAGTTTTTTAACATAAATTTGATGAATAAATTTAACTGCATTAATATAATTATTCATTGCATTAAAATATTCAAAATATTCACTATAATGAAAAGTCAGCCGAGTACATTCAACTTGTTAATGGTTTGCGTAATTCCTATGGTGATTTACAATTCTGCGAGTCTCTAAATAAGTTCATCAAATATATAAATTTATAAAAGTTAAATACGCCTAAGTATGTTTATTTCATCGGACATTAAAACTGCTTTGCCTTGCTTGAGTTTTTTAGAATAAAGTTGATGAATAAATTTAACTCCATTAATTGAAATTATACCTTGAAAGAACATTTGTTCATGATTTTTGAATTATCAGGTATTTTATTATTTCATCAATTGCTGAAAATATTTGAATGAAGAGGGTACATTCGTGTCCATTGTATTGTAAAATTTCTTTAGAACGCATTAAACAAAAAATTCAGAATTTTCAATATAATGAAAAGTCTTCATTGTAAAATACTCCACATGCCTCACATTATTTCAGAAATATCAATATATTTACTAATCATTACTTTCAATAGGCACTTTGGTTGTTATAAAAAAAACTCTCATTGTAATTATTTGAGTTTATTACTTATAATCAATCGCATTCTGAATTAGAGCTAAAAAATAGAACATTCTTGGCAACAAAACATGTAACGTTGCTGCTGAGAAAGGATTGCTACAGTACAATCAAAACCGTTAAAAGTCTGAATAATTCTTATAACGAGTCTTAATGCTGCGAATCTCTATAATAGTTTATTAAAATATCAAACTTCATAAAAATTAAACGTGAGTTACCAAGTTTATTTCATCAGAAATTAAGAATAATGAACTTTGTTGAGTTTTTTAAGATAAAGTTAGGTAATAAATTGAAAATACTTAATTTAATTATACCTGAACAAACTTTTGTACATAATTTTTTAATTATGTCGCATCACAGTATTTAATTTAATGTTACATTCATATCAATCATCCTGTTAAATTTTTTATAACCCTTTAAAATTAATATTTCAGAATATTCACTAGAAAGAAAACTGTTTTCACATGCGTAAATTTTTTTTCAATGTATCTATATATTTACCACTAATTACATTAAACACTGGTAAATCGTGAACAAAGGGAGCCAGTGGAAGTGCTATACCAAATACACTTTTATATTAATTTATAAATGTTATTACTGAGAAGTAAATTGATTTAAATATAATTAAACGTTAAATATAAATACAAAATCTAAACTACAAAGTATTTCAAAATACATTACCATTTTGATGTTTCTGTATTTCGTTAAATTTTTTCTCTTCTATATATGTATCCAGATTATTGAAAACTTTACAACTCATTCTTAATGCGCACTAATAAGTAGAATATTCTTTACGTTTGATGGAGTTTACTTAACATTGACTGGAGTCTGTACTGGCGCTGAATGCTTATATATGACCTTGCAGCATATCACTGTCTGCAATAGAGTTCCGAATTAGGAGACTCTCTTATTTATTATACAGCACTGTATTATACTTTGAATATACTATCTTCCATAAAAGAACTATTAACAAAAGTAAAATTGTTAAGCGAGTTTGATGTGTTTTTAGCAAGTTAAGAAATTTAACACCCTTAAAATGTATCATGAATTTTATAAGAAATTTCTCTAAAATGTTTTTTTCAAATCAGAAATATATTTTATAACAAAAAATATTATATAACGAAATTAAAAATCAGATGTTTCAAATAGTCAGACTTCTGGCTATGACCAAGTGACACAGAAATATATCTAATTATATTTTTGGTGAAACAACCTACTTGAGATATATATATATATATATATATATATAGAAGTATAGCGCATAAATGTCTATTATATTTAATCCGATACCATGAAAAACAATTTTGTTCATTAAAATTTTTTTTTTTTATTTTAAATTAAACAAAATATTTATGGCTAAATAATTACTTAATCATATATACAAAATAAGTGATTTGTATATTTAAAATAGTGAAATTTTTTGACGTAAAAACACCAAATGTTTCTATTGATTTTTATTAAATATAGTAGGTGGAATGTTAAAATAAAGTGTGACGAACTGCGTAGTGCACACAGTCCGTCTACAGAAAAAGTGAGAGCGCGGGGCGAGTGAGGACACATGTGCAAGTCGTAAATATATACGTGCGCGTTAGAAGCCCTTGACTCGTTTCCTTTTCTTACTTTCTTCTAAACGTATACGAATATGAAGGGAAGAATGTATAAGTACTTGTATACGACGCACGCAGCACAAGCATAGATATATATATATATATATATATATATAAAACAATTGAATTGTACTTCTGTCGACTGCCCATATACAAATTAATAAATATTTTTTATTGGTCTTACAGTCCAATCAATTTCAACCAAAAATAAAATAAAATAAAAATAAAAATAAAAATAAAAATAAAATAAAAATAAAAACTAAAAAATAAAAAATAAAAATAACAATAAAAAATAAAAAATAAGAAATACAAATAATAAATAATAAAAATAAAAAATAAAAATTAAAAATAAAAATTAAATTAAAAATTAAATTAAAATGATAATGACAGTCAGACTGTCCTTGTTTATATTCACCCCCGTAGACTAATCTGAAAATAAAATATTAGCTGAAAAAATTCTTTGTTAGTAAAGTGCAGTCTGACTGTCCCCAACACCCTTACCTAATTGAAGACTTGTCCAACGTTTCGAGCTCGCTACGGCTCCTCATCAGGGACTAATCTAAACCTTATATTCTAATCTATATATACTCATCCCCACCACCAAATTTCGTAAATTAAATATAAATTCCCCCTCTACACAAATTGTCCAAAACCAATCAATTTAATAAGGAATGATAAACACTGTCCAATCTACCAGACTCTAACATTAAATTCACATTATTTCGATTCTTGGAAATGTGAATACTTTCAAGACTCTCCCGTTTATACTTATTATTAATACCATATTCCAAAATATCCACATTCACAAAATCAAAAGAATGTAAAAACTTTAAACAATGCTCTTTTAAACCAGAAGTAATATGTGAGCTACGTAAACTATATTTATGCTCATAAATTCTCTTTTTTAAATATCTACCTGTTTGTCCAATATAGTATTTATCACAATCCATGCAATTAATCTTGTAAACAACTCCTGATTTTAAGCATAAATCATCCTTATCTTTGCAATTATTAAACAATCTACTTAAATTATTGCGATTTTTAAAGAAAATTTGAATGTTATATTTCCGAAAATTTCTTTTTATTCTTTCAGATAATCCTCGAACATATGGTAAGACAATAATTTTGCCTCCGTTAAAATCAATTCCTGCACTATGTCTATTTTCGGTATTATAAATTTCAAACAATCTCTCAGCAATCAATCTATTAATAAATTGAATTGGATAGCCATTATTAATAAAAGTCTCTCTTACTATCTGTAAATTATTTTGTCTAAAATCTTTATGTGACAATTTAATTGCTCTGTCAATGACACCCCTCAATGCCCCAATTTTGTTTCCGAATTGGTGGTGTGAATTAAAATCTAAAAACCTACCTGACCAAGTAGGCTTTCTGTACCAATTAAGTTTTACCTTATTATTACTACATCTATCTATTACTATATCGAGCTAGAAAAATTAACGACACGAGCTCGCGCGGTACTTAATTCCCATATGCTTTGGAAAAGTCGTAATCTCTCCCCCACCGCTGCAAGGCTTGCATAGGACTAATGCAAGTACGTTTTGAAGGAGGGCGAGTAGATGAGATATCATGAGCTTATTGGTCCAAAACTATCTTTTACGACTTTCCCATAAGCGCAACGTTAGATTTTTCGTATATAAGGAGGTGGAAAAACGCAATGAGCATCCCAGTTTCGGGATCCCTCCAGAGAAGCACTCTCTCAGAGAAAGCATTAAGCGGTATATCTGACGCAGTGGTATTCTGGAAAGTACTCGGTATGTCGAGTAAAACGCACTTATAGCGATATACCGACATATAGTACAATTGAAACATAGCGACTCCGCGTGCCATTCCGCCGCATCCTTGGTATATTGAGGAAAGCTTTAGGCTGTACCCCAGCATACGGCTGTGCGAAAGGCCCCAGTAACTGACAAGGCGCCCTGAGCGGTCTGTCAGTTCGGCGCTGCGACCATTCGCTTTCCCCTAATATACAGGACTTCGGGTGAGCGCTCTCAGCGGTAACCCGAAGTATATATTATAGGAAGCGAGAACTGACCTACCCATCGGCGTTAGGCCAGCGGTACGCAGTGACCCTTCGCGTTTGAGTTTTTTTTATTAACACGCCCTCACTATACGAGGACCCGTTTTTCAATCGCGCTTTTCCTCTTCTTAACGTTTACTTAGTCGTCTCACCGCGTGCTCAGCAGTTCTACTACCGCCAGATCGGTCCGCGCCTTATATCATTAGAATATTTGCTGTAAAAGGAAACGTTAAATAAATCCAAAAGTGAGTATTATGGTCTATATTAATTATAACTAATTCCCTATTCAGTGTTCGGGGTGTCCATGACATAATTGAATCCTGGGTAAGGTAGTGACTGTTATCTAAGCGCTTACGCGGTAAGATACCAGTAACACTCCTGACGGAATCCAATTATTTTGGCCCCTACACTCCGATCTTGGTAACGAATTTTGCAAGGAAAATTCGTTTTGGGATCGTAAAATTCGCGTCGCGAGTATCGTTTATCCAACCCTATCCCTGCTAGTACACGAGAGTGTAGGCAAAAAAGGGGTAATTAAAACCGGTAATTACGCGGTAACAAAATTGGGGGCTCGTCCGGGATGTTTACGGATAGCTGATGCTTGAGCGTTCGCGATAAATTTATAATTAAAATTTTAAATAATAACATAATACTCGAGAAGAAGCGATAATAAGGTGTTATAATACACTATTTTCAAAAATTATATAATTTCAGTGGAGCAGAACGGGTATTATACTCCCGACTATTCAGCCGAAGCTCGAGCCAAAGCTCACCGTCTACGACAGAAGGAAAAGCGAAAGGACGCGCGAGCAAAAATCGAACAAGAAATATTACACGGAAGGTTTGCTAAGGGCTATCCTCCGTACAACCAGCGGGAATTAAATCGTGCAATCGGGAACTTACATAAAAAAAAATTGGAGTGGAGAAGAGAGAAAACGTCGAAGGCAGAGAACGTGGCGCTGAACACTGCAAAAGTGGTTGCAGCTGTGGCCGTTCCTTCAACTATCAGTGCACTCGCCGCTGCCAGCTCACGCACCACCGCCCCCGCTGGGCCAACTACGGCTGCGCCCACCGCGGCACCTAATCCGGCTGTCGTGCAGTGTCTGTCCACAATACGGCAACCACCTGCGCCGATCTCCCCATTGGGTCTATCAGCGCCAACGTCGCCTACATTGTTGCCTACAATACGGCAACCACCTTCCCCGGTCTCTCCATTGGGTCCGTCACCTCCACCGTCACCTATTCTTTTACCAAGCCCGTCGCAACCAGTTTCGGACACTGAAAAGAGCGTTCCGAAAAAACAGAGCAGGAAGGATCAAAGTTGTTTGTACGACGAATTATTCGGCCTGGAATTTTTTAACTAATAATAATTTTAAATCACTGTATATGACTAGGAGAATATAAGTGCCTTTTTTTATCTTTAAGTATTGAGTTGATTTCACCCCAGTTATCCTAAATATTATAATAATAAAAAAATAAAATTATAATAGATACCAAAAAAAAAAAAAAAAATTTTTTTTAATAAAAAAAAAAATTTTAATCAAAGAAATAAATAAAAAATAAAAAAATATATATATACTATATAAATTAAATATTAAATCATATATAACTCAACATTAATAAACAATAAAGGCAATTTTAATATGGTAGTACTAGATACTAACAGAAATATAGTTGAGTTAGATCAAAAAATCAATAACATCGAAAGAGAAATACAGGGGCATATAGAGTTTTGTAATAAAAAATTTAATATAATAAAATAAAATAATTTAATTACATACGATATATTAGAATATTTTGAGTACAAAATTTCCATTGCTGAGAAAACGTTAAGCGAAAGGAATAAAATTATCAAAGGGTTGCAAGATGAAAATAACATTCTAAAAAATTGGTTTCTTTGTTCCGTTGAATCGTGTATTAACAATTTCATTAATTTAAAGACAAAAGAAGGAATTGATAATCGCGACATCGCAAATCTAATTGAAATTTTTAATAACTTCAGTATCAAGGAGTGAAATTGTCATTTTTATGTTTTCCGAACAACGTATTACTTGGAATCCAGCGAAAGGTAGTAAAGAACTCAAAAACGAAATTACAGCCTTTTTGCCGGGCGAATTGAGAAGAACCGTAGAGCATGATTTAGACGTTTACATTGCGAGCTCGTCTACTAGTTTTGACTCTGAATCGAAGATTACATTCAATAAAACATCACCGGATATTTCTCTCGAACTCAGTAACCTGTACGCAGAAAAAATAGCAGTAGCAACCGTGTCTATAAAGGGCGCCTTAAGGGTCGTACCAGAATTTGACGGGAAGGGAGTTACTATTGGCGAGTTTTTTGAAGGATGCGACGAAGCATTAGAGATGATAGACGCCACGCAAGAAGCGAATCTAATTAAGTTAATTAAAACTAAAATAAAGGGGGAAGCTAAGAAATCTATGCAAGGACAAACGTTCGAAGACATAGACACACTTAAGGATTATATAAAAAATATATACATTCCCACTAAGACGGTGAACCAATTACAAAGTGAACTCGGATTCCAGTATCAGCACGATTCGGAAAAAGTTATCACCTTCGCTAATCGCGTTCGCGATTTAGGTAGGCAAATCTTAGAGGCGAAAAGGGTTACCACAGGAACGGTAAGTGACACGTTCGAAAGGCAAACTGAAGCTACCGTTGTGGAGTGTTTTAAGCGCGGTTTAAAGCCAGAAATCGAAGATAAATTAGAAGATGCTGACGATATATTAAACATAGTCAAAAACGCTATAAAAATGGAAAGATTTTTGGAAGGTAAATACGCGTTAAGGAATCCAAAGGGTAACCCTGACCATAATAACATAATAAGCAAACGCACATTATTATGCCAAACAGAAGGACCTGTTTGCCAGTTATGCGATCAGCTCGGTCATAAGGCTCAAGAATGCAGCAATAATACTATTTGCCAATTGTGTCATAAAATTGGTCATGTTGCGAAAAATTGCAACTCACAAGAAAAAAGGTGTCAATTATGCCAAAACGGGTCACTCCGCCAATACGTGCAGAAGTCAGATAACTTGCCCGATTTGCAACATAGTTGGTCACCAAGCAAATAACTGTTACCGATTGAAAAATTCGGCCACTTATGCTCAGAAGAACGATAATAAATTCGTTCTCAATTGCCGGTGATGCAAGAGAAATAGGCATACTGCAGACAATTGTAATAACAAAAAAAGCTATAGTTACTGCAAAAACAGAGGACACACGATCCTAGAATGCCGAAAGCGGCAACATAATCAAAATATCAGATCGGGAAACGGTCGAGGTGTTTCCCCGTCGAGCGCACAGCAGGAAACGCCCAGACCTACAGTACGCCTGAGAAACACAGCGACAATAGAGGAAGAAATGGAAGAACTGCTACCGCTATAAATAGAAATATACCTTATATAACTTACCATTAGGGTAATTAGGTTACGAGATTTATGATTGACTCGGGTTCACATGGGAACATCGTAAAAATAAGCACGTTACCCGACAAAATTAACATTGATACTACACGTACGATAACTTTAAAGGGAATAGCCCCCGAGTTAATAAGCTCCCTAGGTACAGTTCGATTAAAAATCCTGTCGCACTACGTAATTTTCCATGTAGTAGAGGACGATTTCGAAATTGCTTACGACGGAATTCTAGGTGCAAATTTTCTCTTTCAAACCCGAGCAATAATAGATTTTACTAGACAAATAGTAATAATAGACAAGAAGGAAATATATCTCGAACAAGACGATCCAGTATACAGGACTATTACCTTTCTGAATACCTTACTGTATAAATGGTCGTGCATTATTGACTTTAATTAATTCCAAAAACGTATTTATAATAGATACGGGGTCCGAAGAAAATATTATAAGGGAATCCTATATCTCCGACAATATTAAAATAATTCGAAACGAAATAGTTCATTTAAAAGGTATTACAGGTGATCCTGTCCCTACCTAAGGGAAAGTAGTATTTGATATATTAGGAAAACCGACAGAATTCCACGTTGTATCTAACGACCATGATATACCGGGCGCTGGAATTTTAGGTTTAGGGTTTTTAAAAGGAAATCAAGTAATTATTGATTTCGGTTATCGAATCATTGAAATTGACAAGGAGGTTGCGCCACTCGTGACACTAACTCCAACAGCTAGGGCAACGGAGACTGATGACGAAAAAGAGTTCGAGGAACATAGTTTAAGCTTCGAAAATTTTAAACATATCGACGAAACAGAATGTTTATCGGACGACCTCGATTATGAATGCTATAATATTAAAGAATTATACTGTAGTACCGATAGGGAATCAAAAATTTTGAGCTCCCTTTAACTAGTTTAAACACAACCGAAAGAGAGCAGGCCAAGAGATTAATAAAGGAAAATTCAGATACATTTTATATAGAAGGAGATGAATTAAGTATAACTAATATGGTAGTATAACACAAAATATCGACAATATCGTCTTCCCCACGCATTAAAAGAAAAAGTTGATAGACAAGTTGCCGATTTATTACAGAAGGGTATTATAAAACATTCGAAATCACCATATAATACTAGTCTTTGGGTAGTAACAAAAAAATCTCAGGATAATACGCCAAAATGGCGTATTGTATTAGATTTTAGGCCCCTCAACGAAAAAACTGTACCAATGGCCTACCCATTACCGAATATTGTAGAGATTTTAGACACAGTCGGTTCAGCAAATTACTATACGGTAATGGACTGTGTTTCTGGATTCCATCAAATTCCAATGCATCCGAAGGACATGCACAAAACAGCCTTTTCTACGTTAAATGGGCACTATGAATTCATAAGAATGCCTTTTGGCCTTAGGAATGCTAGCATAGAATATCAAAGAGCCATGAATTTTACCCTAGAGGGTTTAATCGGTAAAGGAGTATTTGTCTACATGGACGATATTGTCATTTACTCTAAAACATTAGAGGAACACGAAAAAATATTCGGTGCAATAATGGAAAGGCTCAGGAAGGCTAACTGGAAACAAGAACCTAGTAAATGTAAAATATTACAGCGGAAGGTTTCGTACCTAGGTCATGTATTATCTGAGAAAGGATTACAACCCGATCCTAAGAAAATTGAAGCCGTAGAAAAATTTCCAACGCCTAAAAATTTCAAAAATATTAGACAATTTTTGGGTTTAGCCGGTTATTACAGAAGATTCATTCAAAATTTCGCAAAAATCGCAAAACCGTTAACCAAACTTTTACAAAACAATGAACTGTTTAAATGGATAGAAGAAGTAGAAAAATCCTTTCAGATGCTTAAACAAGCCTTGTGTACCGCTCCCGTACTACAATTTCCAGATATGACTAAACCATTTATAATCACGACGGATGCCTCGGGGTATGCAATAGGCGGAATCCTATCACAGGGAAAAATAGGACAAGATCGGCCTGTTGCGTATACCTCTAGAGTACTAAGAGGTACAGAACTTCGTTATGACGTTTACGAGAAAGAAGCTTTAGCCATGATACATGCAGTACGCGCATTCCGATCGTATACGTTAGGAAGGAAATTTACAATTATTACGGATCATCAACCACTAGTTTGGTTTAAGAAGGCTGATCTGAATACACGCGTTTTGAAATGGCAGTTTAAACTATCCGAATACGATTTCGACATAAACTATATAAACCTGGGAAAGCAAATGTTAATGCCGATGCCTTATCTAGGAATCCCGTTATTGTGGAGAATGTTAATGCTGTTACGCGCTTGCAAATGAAACTACAAGAAGAAAAACAAAAGGAGCAAGAAGTTGACAAAATTACCGAACAGGAAGAAGTATCTGTAATGACAACCATAAAAAATGATAATGCTACGGTAAAGAAAAGGGAACGGCGACAGAAAAGCAAACCAAAGAAACAATTATTATCTAGTAAGAAAAAACGATGTCGAAATAATAATGCATCAACTACTGGTTCCGATGAAGTAGGCTCATCTGTAGACGACAGTACTCCAAGTTTTTCCGAAGTGGACTCAGAAATCGAAGAAGCTGGCCTACCAAATCCTATTTTCGGTAGGAAAAATACAGCATCAGATTATCCCAAGTACGGTAATATTATCGAAACTAAGGATATTATTCAATACCGTCGTGATAATATAGCATATTTTGTAGACATAAATGGGAAGCCTTGCGATGTCGGGGCCGAAAACTTACTGAAGGCCAACAAGATACCGTAGCTACAATCATTTGAAGTAACTAATATATACGAAGTAAAATTAACAAGAAATATCTAATTGCCTTATGTATAAGAACACAAACGGCGGAATCGCAGCTCACTATAAAACAAAACGTAACTAATACTCTGGAGAAATTAAAGAATTTTGCATACGACAAAAACCTTAAGGAAATAAGTATAGCCAAAAGTGATTATATAGAGAACTTATCTTGGACTGAAGTCCTAACACTGATTAAGATAGTGTTCGAAGGTAGTAACATTAAGATTATCATTTGTAAAGGTACTCTAAAATACGTTCCAGAAAACGAACGTAACGTACTTTTTTACGAAAACCATGATTCTCCCGTAGGAGGACACCGCGGAGTTTCTAAAACGTATAATAGAATTAAGCAAAACTACTTTTGGGAAGGTTTAAAACAAGATGTCCAGAGACGAATATAACAATGTATAAATTGCCAATTAAAAAAGTTAGTAAGGTTGAAAACGAAAGAACCTATGATAATTACGAATACTGCGGGAACCACATTTGAAAAATTAGCTCTAGATATCGTAGGACCCTTACCGAAAACCTCACGCGGTAATGAATACATATTAACTATGCAAGATCAATTATCGAAGTTTTGCATAGCCGTAGCACTTCCAAACGCACAAGCATCAACTATCGCCGACACTTTTATTAAACGTTGCATTTGCATATTCGGTACGCCGAAAGTTATTTTAACTGACCAAGGTTGAAATTTTTTAAGTAATTTGATGCAACGGGTAGCTGAACTATTTCGAATAAAGAGGATTAAAACTACCGCGTGCCACCCGCAATCTAATGGATCTCTTGAAAGATCTCATCACGCGTTAAGCGAATATTTAAAACAGTATACGAGTAAAGACTCCGACTGGGAGGAATAGGTGGATATAGCTACGTTAAATCATAACACGTGTCCACGAAAGTACTAAACACACCCCTTTCGAAGTAGTATTTGGGAGATTAGCCCGAGTCCCATCAAGTGAACCATTAAGAGAAGCCGATTTAATTCCAACCTACCAAGGTTATGTTAAGGAATTAGTCATCCGTTTGACCGGCATAAAAAAATTAACCTACGATAATCTCGTCAGTTCAAAGCATAAATCAAAAAAATATTACAATAAAAATACCAACGAAAAACGTTTTAAGGTAGGCGATTATGTATTTTTACTAAAGGGTGTAAAAAACGGGAAATTCGGAGATTTATATTCCGGTCCGCATAAAATACTGGAGATTATCGGAAACCATAATGCAAAGATTCAAATAAAAGAAAACGCGAAAATCGTTCATTTAAACCGGTTACGTATTTCGTATATTAATCGAGAACCACAAATTTCCCAAAGAACGAATAATTAAACAGCCGTTACTGTTTTTAGATGAAGATGTTGTCAACTACGATAACATTCATATTAACCATACCCGCCGTTCTGGGAATCATAGGATATGATTGCGGATCCAGAGTTATGAACGTAACTACATTATCGCTGCTAAATATAGGAGACTGCGAACTGCCGAAAAACGACCCTCGTATCGTCTCCACGTACCTGCAATTACTGCAAATTCATGACTTTCTTGATAATCGAGTATACCAATGTAAAATTGAAATTCATCGAACCGTTTATTATTGCGGAATGTATTCGTACATCTCAATCGTAATGAACCGAGTAACTGAATATTTGTATGATATAAGCAGAGAATCGTGTTTAACGTTGCACCAGACGGGGATAATACAACTCGGTAATAATCATGTTATTAACAGAATCAAAAAAAATCAAACATTGGTCTATCCGATTACTTGAGCTGGATATCTAAATTCCGACGGCAAATTTAACGGAGCAGCTTACAGCGATCCCTATGGGTCTTGGGAATCCGTCGTTGTACAAGGGATCGTTAGAATCAGCCTTCGCGAACATTTCGGCCGAGTCAGTTTAAATGACGATAAAATCCACCTAGAGTCGGGGACGACCTGTGTTTTATCTGAAAAACAATGCATAGATTCACAAAACGGGCACACGTTCTGGGAATCAATTCCCGCTAATAATTGCCAGTTCAATAAATATAGTATTTTATACGAAAGCGATAAAAATGGTTGAAAGTAACCATTTCAACCAAGTTGTATTCTCCCTGTCGACCGAAGAACTGACTTTTGCCTTAAAAAAGCAACAAGACGAACAGGTATGCGGCTATACTATAATAAAAACCGAACATCCGAAATTAGTAATTTTTGAAACCGAAAAAGGCAAGTCATTCACTTCTCGACACGCAATGTCAACCTCTAATATGGATATTTTCACATATGTAAATTCAAAATTCGTATACGTAGAAAAGCACATAAGAACGCAAATGAAGGATCTCTACAAGGATGTAGTTATACAGTGATGTCAACTAGAGCAGCAGACTCTGAAGAACGCTCTAGTTTATAAACTAAGGTAATGTACACATTGTAAAACATGAGTATGTTATAAATAAATGCCGTAACTTCCTTAATTTTTAAGGTATAGTTACAATTCAAAAAGGAAAATGAATCATAATTTTTAGTGAACCCAATTAATAATATAACATACTCATGATAAGCATGCAAATAACTTTTTTATTGTACAACGAAAAATCGAGCTAGAAAAATTAACGACACGATCTCGCGCGGTACTTCATTTCCATATGCTTTGGAAAAGTCGTAATCTCTCCCCCACCGCTGCAAGGCTTGCATATGACTAATGCAAGTACGTTTTGAAGGAGGGCGAGTAGATGAGATATCGTGAGCTTATTGGTCCAAAACTATCTTTTACGACTTTTCCATAAGCGCAACGTTAGATTTTTCGTATATAAGGAGGTGGAAAAACGCAACGCTACGTTTTATAAGTATTCCGAAATGTATTAACAAATAATAAATTATGTAACACAATTACAGCTTAAAACAATGGATCATAAAAATTAATGTCGAAGTTCATTTCATGCGTGTTCTTATAAATAAAAGTTAGTATAATTTATACACAATATATCTAAAACTATAAAATAATAATAAATAAATAGTATTAACTGAAATGCAGCTTAATAATTAAAGAAAAAATAGAATTATTCATAAATGTATATCCAAAATTAGATTTACATTTATTATAGGATTCAAGTCATAGAACGGAAAGAGAGAACGAATGTATTGTAACATCGAGATAATAATCACAGTAAATTCGTCAATTATTTAAAAACAAAATTACAAAAATAAATAGTATATATATATTTCTGCACACGTATATATATAGATGTATATATATATACACACACACATATATACATATATATATATATATATATATATATTGTGACGAGGAACGCAAGCACTGCGTGCGCCTGCCTTCCCCGTCCCGTTGCTCTCTCTCCAGCTGTAGCATGTACATATTTATCTGTATATTTATATGTAGAAACGTTTGTATGTTTCAGGCCGACGCACAACCACCGGCGGAGAGGTAAGTGAGAGAGAGAGCGGGGAGTGGGGAGAGACAGCCACGCGCGCGAAGGAGATAGAGAGAAGGCCGCGAGCTTTGAACACTCGTTTTAGCCGGCTTTTCGCTCCACGTGCTTTGTTTTCTTTGCTGTTACGGTGTCGTCTTGATCATCGTCTACGGGAACACGCCTCGTGCTTCACGTGTTTCCCCCTCGCTACGTACCTCTTCTTCGGGGAGGGTACACTCCCGAACGCGCGTGTTTGTGCCACGGCATTGTGTGTGCGTGTAGCGCACTCGCACTGAGGACGGGCCCGAGCGGACGAACTTGTCGCCAGACCCCGTCTCCGCGGAATAACCGCCCCATCCCGGGGTTTCTGGACGGCGACGTCACCGCCGCTCCCGGTGAAGGAAGGTGCTGCTGCCGGACGAGGACACGCTGCGGGATCATCGAGCCCCGACTCGCTGTAAGTGGCAGCCCCTTTTTTCTCTCTCTCTCTCTCTCTCTTCCCGAACTCCCCGCGCGCCGTCGCCTCGGCGACCCTCGGCCTGCGTCCCGCACGCCTCATATATAGGCGCTGCGTTGTATTCTTTTCTTTTGTACTGCGTTATTAAAACTTGTTTAAATTTTAATTATTTTTATTTTTTTATTTCGTGTGTGGTCCGTTAGCCGCCCTACCTCACGCGCAATCCTGAACGCGATATTCGCCCCTCGCGAACCGCCCCTCTCCCTTGCCGAAATCCTTCGGGGCTAAGCCCAGCCGGGCACGAATTTGCAACGGCCGTGCCCGCCGTCCTCGTGCTCGAGGCGGACACGCGCACCGTTACAATATATATATATATATATATATATATATATATATATATATATAAGTAAGCTAGAGTTTACAGTATAAAATAACAATAAAATATAATAATAGAGATAAATATATATATACATATAAAAGGAAAGACAATATATAACAAGATATAAAAATATACATATCAAAATAAGAATATAACAATATTAAAATATATATATATACAAAATAAGTATATCATATTATAAAATATATACAATAAAACAAGTATATAATATTATAATACACATAAAAACATATATATTAAAATAAGTATGTAATAATATGATACGTATAAAAAATACATACAATAAAATAAGAATATAATAATATAATACGTATGAAACATATATATTAAAATAAGTATGTAACATTATAATACGTATAAAATATATATATTAAAACAAGTATGAAATACTATAATACGTATAAGTACAGATATAAAAATAATATTATAATGCACATAAATACATACTATATATATACATATATATATAAGATAAATATATAATAATAATGAAATATACAAATGTATATATATAGTTTTGCAGAATAAAAATAAAAGATAAACAATTATATACACATTTATATATAAAATAGCATACAATATAATAATACGTAAACTTATACATATATAAATAAATATATAAATAATAGTATATAGAAATACAACTACATATATACAAAAATAAATATATATAAAATAGAAGCAAACTCGAAGCTAAGATGACCAAAAATCATGCAACATGTCATCATCTTGTTTGGGCGAGAAAAACAATTTTGTAATATCTGCCCAAATAAGGCGTCGACTTGCGCAAGTACATACGTCAGAAGCGTATGGTTTTTCCGACGAAGGCCTTAAAGGTAATAAAAATTGTATACTAATGATACGATAGTGTACAATTTTTAACGTTAAATTATCGAAATTCAATAGTTATAACAAATAGAACAAATTAAAAACAATAGTAATAACCAATACAAAAATTGTAAATTTAAACTAAAAGTAAGTAAAATAGATAAAATAATAAAAAAACGATAAAATCGAGGAGCAGAGAGAGGGATCATGGACTTTTTCGGGTATATAAAGCCCCGATTTTTCCACCAAAAACGCAGTCTGAACGCAGTCAAATCGCAGTCAAGAAGCAGTCAACACACAGTCACGGTCCAGGTCCATCTCTCTCTCTCTCTCACCTTGTTGTCAGTAAGTAAAAATAAAATAAATATTCAAAATATAAAAAATCTCACATTTGTCTTCTCTCTCTTTCTCTCACTTGTACTACATACATCTCCTTGATCCGGGGAAGTGACTGATCCTCCCATGAGGTAGGATCGTACATGCCCCTCGTTTTTTTTTATACATAAGTTAGGGAACTAGGCCTGTAAGCCGAGGGAGATACTCATTTCTTTCAAGAAACGAAGGAAATAAGTATCTAAAAGAACCCTTGGACTCTAGCCCAGATAAAACAGACTAGGTATCAACCTTCATCTACTTTCAACCGTTTGATGTTCCCGAGCTAGTGGAGGAAACTCCAGGCTCGAATAAAACCGAGTTCTTATCGAAACGCCTACGTATATGAGCAATATACGTAAGCGCTTCTTATAAAGTTATTGTACGGAAGGGCATGCGTGCCCGGACGTCACATATGACTTTAAAATTTTGGGGGCTCAGCCGGGATAATCTGCACTTGGCAT